>VZRO01001829.1:299464-331962 GCA_013397915.1 Daphoenositta chrysoptera
AAAAAAAAACCCACAAAAAAAAAAAACCAAAAAAACCCCAAAAAAACCCAAAAAAAAAAAAAAAAAAAAAAAAAACCAAAAAAAACCAACAAAGAAACCCAACCAAATCAAGAAACAGAAAAAAGCCCCAAACAAATGTAACATCCCAGTCATCTTTTAAATAGAATCACCTGCCAAATAGAGTAGAAATTATCTAACAAAAAGGTGAGATGATAATATATTTTAATATATTTGTCAATGCTTATTTTAAATGTACTTAATACTGAGAAACTTACAAATGTAATGTTGCAAATATTTCTGAACCACATCCAGTGACTGCTTTCATTGAACATGAAATACAATTAATAGCAGTGAGAAAAAGGTTAACAGGATTTTGATTAATAGACTAATTTTCAGTCTTAATTAGTCATCATGTATATTTATTGTCAAAAATACCTATTTTTACATAATCAGGAATATGCAGCACAAGATTAACAGCTGCCCATCAAGA
This sequence comes from Daphoenositta chrysoptera, assembly GCA_013397915.1. NCBI lineage: Eukaryota > Metazoa > Chordata > Aves > Passeriformes > Daphoenositta > Daphoenositta chrysoptera. The sequence goes on from VZRO01001829.1 coordinate 299,955, forward strand.
AAATTGATTGAAATTTGGTAGAGTTTCTAGGCTGCCTAGAAGTCTCTCCAGGATCTGAATGCTAATCAGTTATGATGGATTTAAGTTTTGATGTAATCAGGAACAAAAATGCTTCTTCTTGTGCAGTGAAGGGCAGACTAGTAATTAACCCACATGAGTAATAGGGAATAAATAAAAACGTAAGAGCAATGCAAAATATGTGAACTTTCCTATTTCTTCCTCAGAGAAAAAGAAAATAAATGAACTTGCTTTTATTTGATTTTGAGTCTGTCTCACCAAATTCTTCTCAACTTTCTACATTTTGCCCTCAGAAGGTTATTATATGTTTTCTAGGAGAGTTCTTTCCTTCACTGATGAACCATTATATTAATGGGAATTCTTATGTTATGTGTCAGGACCTTGAGTTCACTTCCCTCCTTCTCTGAATTTAGCTGACTGCCAGGTTGTCTAGGAGAAAGAGCTGCTGTGAAGAGCTGGAAGAAGCCTCAGCAGATGTTCCCTTCCACCACCTTAGCTTGGGATTTGCCTGCAGGACCTCCTGTAAGCTGCACTGTGCCTGCTTCAGATGCTTTTATACCTCCCTGATCCTATCCTGTAGGCTTGACTTAGTTTTCAATCTTGGCTTTTTCTAACTGGGATCTTACTGAGTGATTGCTGATCATGGATATTGTGTCAGCACCATTCTCCTTGCTCGGGCTCTGTGTCCACGTTGGTGAGGTCACTGACCTGCTGGCTGTGAGGGGTTTCTTTGCGCCTGGCTCACCTTGCTCGGCAGATCAGCCCCTTCTTCTTGCTCTGTGACAGACAGTTCAGGTGGGAGCCAGTAACAAAGACATCAGCTTAAAAACAGCTCCTAAAAAAAAGCAGAGGTGAGCCCCCATTGAGATTTGTTCTGGCTTTTTGCAACAACTTTAATCATCAAGCTGACCCTGAGTCCAGCAAGGTAATCTTGTGGAAGGGGAAAGTGCATTTCTGGACCTCGCAGTATGTGTTACCTCTTCATTTTACTGGAGACAGTAGCAAACAAATACTTTGTTTGCCAAGACTATTTTTAAGTTTCCTTTTTTTTTCAGCTTTCCTTATAGTTTCAAAGGGCATGTTGTTTCAGTTTGATTTTTATTCATTTTCCTTCATGGAGATTGGTTAAAGGTTTCTTCTGTTCTCCTAATGAGGATCACCCTAAAGGTATTAAGGTGCCATCCTTGTTTCGTTTTTTTTGTTGATCACTTTTTTTTGTTGCATTTGGGTTTTATGTTTTATTCCCAAAAAGAGAAAAACAGAAAAACAAGGAAGAAAGTTACTGTAATTAGCCTTATCGTCTGCTTATTTCCTTCTTCTCCCTCCCCAGTCCTCCAAGGCTCATCTTCTGCAGTCAGAGCAGTCCCATCTCTTTCAGCCCCTCATAAAACAGATTCTGCAGCCCTTTAATAATTTTTATGGTCCCTTACGAGACAGACCCCAGTGTGTCCATGTCTTTTTTCATAATGAGAAGTCCAGGAATGGACCCAGAGCTGTTGGTGTGACCTCACCAGTAAAGCCAAATGGTCACCTCCCCTTGACCTGCTGACAATACTCCTGTAACACAGCTCCAAATGTTGCTGCCCTTCTTGCTACGGGAGACATCACTGGAACACATTAAATTTCTCGTCTTCCAGGATCCCAATGTGGTTTTCTTCAAGGCTGGTTTCCAGCCCATTGTCCTGCAGCATGTACGGCTGCAGGGGCTGAACTGCCCGTCTGAATGGCAGCACAACCATGGTGTATGAACAGATCCCTAAACTTTTGAACCATCCACGCATCCAGAATCCACAGACTAGTAAATAAATGAGGTCATGAATAAAGAGCTTAAATGGTATTGTCGCTTTTATTAGTCCCTGATCCACACTGTCTCTCCTAACCTCATCCCTGCAAACTTTGACAATGTCTTTTTATTCATCCTAACTCACGTCCCTGCTTCTATCTCTTGTATGTTTTATTTTTACATTTGTGTTTTGTTGAGAGCCCCTCATTTATTCATGTAAGCATATAGTTTACAAAATTGTTATGAAGGTAAAATCTTGGCCTGCCAATTGTGTCTTGTGTTGATTTTTTTGTGTCTCTTCCAATGGAGATGCTGCTGGTAGGAAAAGGGCATTTGACATTTGCTGAAGTGCATTTTATCCTAGGATGAAGCAGTTGATCCCTGGACAAGAGGCAATGTAGTCATTTGGAATTCATTGAGGAGGATATAGTACAAAACATGAATTTACTACTTTGCCTGGAGTTTGGAGATAAAAGGTCAGTTAGTGTCTTAACACTAAAAAAGGCTCAGCAACCTTCAGGGGGGATGGGGGAAAGAGTGCTTGAGGTTCACTTGCAAGAGCATCTCCTTTTGCTAAATTGTGATTCTGCAGGACCCCATAAAAAAGTGCCGTTAAGTCACTCTGACTGATAACCTGGTCTGTTAGGGAGGGAAAGGGCATGTCTTTGTCTGATATATGCTCAATCCCACAGAATAGTCCCTTTTCTTTATTGCCAATGGTAACTTAATGATTTCCCTTTTTCTTGTCTTACTGTAAAAAACAAACATCCCATTTCTTGCCCTTCTCCCAGGTCTCTACTTAGATTTCAAGATGATACCCAAAAGCAGGGTTAAATGTCTCCTATATGACCTCCATGACAGTACATTTTTGTTTCAAGAGAGACATCTTCACAGTATTTCAATAAAATATGGAGCATTGATAAAAGAAAGTAAATAAGACACTTCAAAAATAATTTGTTTTTTTCTTTTAGCTAAAGCACTGATACTCTGCAGTGACTAGTATGTTTTGATGCAGATACAGTTGTGAAGTACAAAAATTGGCAGTAGATCTGCACTGTGAAAGAATTATTAGTCACAGTATGCCTGCATTTTTCTCTAATTCTGTCCCGGAGTTTCTTGGAACATTTCTGTCAAACAGTTCTCTGTGTTGTATCAGGTCATATAATACTGAACCCCAACATTAGAGAACACCGCCTCAGTTTAGAGACAAATTTAGGAGAGGACACTCTGGAATTAGTTGTCTCCTCTAAAAATGGTTCCAACAATCCCTTTCCAGCGATAGGAAACGAATACTAACAGATGAACATGAAAAAACCTCCCAACAGTTTATTAACAAACAGGATTCCCTCATGGCAAGGAAAAAAAAAAAAAAGTAAATAAATGCTAGATATTAAACTGTCAGATATCAAACCTTACCCCTCCATGCACGCTGGAACAAAACCCCAAAGTTACAGGGAAAAAATACTGGCTCATGCCATGCTGTTGAAGATGACAGCAGTGTCTGTCTCAGGGGAAAAAAAAAAAAAAAAAAAAAAAAAAAAAAAAAAAAGAAACAACCACACANACAACAAAGAAAGAGGATCTACACGCAGCAGTTTGGGCAGCAGATGAAAATCTGGTGACTCTGTGGAGTCCACCTCCTTTTCACAGTAGATGAAGCAGCCAAACTAGAGCCTCTGGGTGTGCTTTCTCTCCCTGGCTCAACTTCCCGAGGTTTGGAGCTGAAAGGAATGGCTCCTCTCCCACCGATCCTGACCGACCCGCAGGTCCCATTTTCTCTGGTCTTGGACTAACAAGCCATCACCTCAAAAAATTGCCCCAGAATTGCTGCTGCAGCTTCTCCAGGGCCAGGGAAGGGAAAAACTCCTTGCCTGAGCTAACAAAACGAAGCTAGCCAAGCAATACCCAAATGGCACAGCACCCCGGACCACTGGGAAGTGAGGCTTTGGAAAAGCCCAAAGGTCCCCCCTCCCCACCCACACTGTAAAGATACAGCAACCTTTTCTGGGCATAGAGCAGAGGATCTGGGAATAGACTAATCATTATAAATCACCCCAAGACAAACACCTAGACAATCTTGACATCCACAAATCCACAGGCCTTGGGGAAATGCACCCACAACTGCAGAGAGAGCGTGTGGACATCACAGATGAGTGACAGTGCTCTTGCAATGTCACCAGCCAGCTTCCTCAGCACTGGTAGCTGCACTCCATCAGGGCACATGGACTTACACATGTCAAATCTGCCTAACTATTCCCTGATGTGATCTTCCATCAAGGGTACACCTTGGGCTTGGGTGAGGAAGATGTATAATTTTTACCTCATTTATATTTAAGTAATTCTGGCATGTTTTTTTGTATGGATATACTTTAGATAAAGAAATTCTACCTGCAGCTTCTTATTGCCTAGGTATTGGATGTACAATTCCCTCCAGAATCACAAGAATTATTGGAAAAATGGGAACATTTTGATCTCTTTAGGAAAATTCCTATTTACTTGAGAACCTGTGAAAAACAGGTTTGAAAACTTTAATATTATAAAATATACGCCACTGTTTCTCTTGGGTATATCTCTTGAAAGAAAGCTGTATCTTTCAAGATAATTTTTGGAAGTATTTCTGCTATTTAAACTTACTGAAAAAAGCTTGTTAGAGAAAGGATTCTCTTGCTGTTTACCATAAATGAAGAGGTAGCAAGAGTATTTATGGTATTATTTGCAATTTATGGTATTATCTCTCTATACATTAGACAAAAATAGCATCTCTGTACCATTAAAAATTTTCCCTGGCTTTCATGCTCTAGTATTCATGCAGCTATTTTTATGCTGGTGTCATTAGATCAGCTTTTTCTCAGCTCAGTTTAGGCTAGTCAAAACTCCTCTTCCTTATTGTCCTTTACTGCAATAATTACTTTCCCCTTTGGGTTATTTACTTTAGACACATGTCATATGGTTGATGACATAAAGCAGGCATACAACAACATCCCAAGGGCTGTTCATTTATTTATTTATTACGTTACATTCACTAACATTACTCTGCCCTACCATTGTGTTGTAATTTCTGTACAGGATATTTTAGAGAATAAACAGGAGGCTTTTTCCCAGGTTCTAGCCATGCGTTGCCACTGGAGTCTGTATTTTGCAAACATATGCAAACACTTCATATGAGATGATTTACATACTCCACTCTACCGCAGAAAAAGAATCCTATTTCTGAAATCAAAGGAAACAAGAAAAGTATAAAATGTCTAAACATATTAGCAGAGAAGTGGGAAAAAAAAGTGATTTCATTTTTGCTTTAAAAAATCCAGAATACTTTACCTTTGAACACTGTTTTTCAAGGATTATTGAAAATATCAAAACTTGTTAGAAATAAGGTTTAGATTATTTTTTAATCTAAAATAACCTTCACACATTAGAAAGATACCAGTTCTTTACTGTAACAAGTGACTGAGTGAGGAAGAGGGAGGGAGAGACCAGCTAATTCCAGAACTATGAAAGAATTCTCTGCCTTCAGTTTATATAATGAAGGGGAAAAATAATCAGAAAGAAACTGAAAGTTTTTGCTATTGAGATGATGAGAATTGTGTATAGTATTATACTAATGACAGTTTACAATCATTTGATTATAGTTAGGCAGATGGTGTTTCAAGTGTCATGTGAAAGAACCACATGTTGTTCAGGTTGGGAAGGATAGAAATAATAACATACTTGTAAGAATATCTGAACTATTTCTGTGGCTATCTTTGGAATTACTTAATATTTCCTGTATTCTCAGGAAAAAAAAAAAATTCTGTAGAGAGTTCATCTTAAAATTGGATCAGAACAGCAGCCTTAGAATTGAGCCCTGTTAAATGTTTGCCCAGTGCTTTACACACAAGGCAATAATATTGTGCCAGTTATCAAAGGAGACAGAGATGAGACAGTAGCAATGCACAAACTCACACTGCAGAATTCTGTTCTTAAAGAAAAAAGGTTAACTCATTTTAATGTGTTTCTCTGGGAAATGTCTCAAAAGTAGTGATAGGAATCTGTCTTTTTTTTTTTTTNCGAAGTTTTGTTTTTTTTTTTTTTTTTTTTTTTCTGAAGAACGTGTGACATGGCAATATTGACAAGAACTCTTCAAAAAAAAAATGAGTCGTTTGAAAAAAGATGGAAAAGTGGAAAAGCACACCAGGGAAAGATACTCTGAAAACTGAAAATAATTTTTCAAACTCTCTCTAAGGTGTGGCTAAGATAGTAAGACTGACTAAGATTTTTTAAGTTTCTTGAGGAGTTATTGGATGAGCATAGTTCACATATTTTTATCAGGCAATGTTTTGCACTACCTACTACAGGAAGAGGGAATAACAGAGAGTCTGTAATGAAAAGACCTTGAGGATATCAAGGACTCTCTCTTAAAATAATAGACATAGAAGGCAGAGTGCTGCTGACATTCCTCACCGGAGTTAAATTTTCAAAGGACTAGGCACTGTAGAACTTGTACATATCCTCAAAAGTAACAGCAGTGTCAGGATCCACAACTGAAGAGTTAGAAATGTTCACAGGTTTTTGAAGAAAAAGAATGTGAATAGTTTTTGTTGTGGTTGTTATTGTGATTTAAGAAAAACTTCAGCATGTTGAAGTTTTCCTAATGGCTTCTCTGAGAGAATGATGAACACTAGAGCAATGCTGATGTACTCCAGCCTGAAAAGGAAGAGGTTTTTTGATATTTGAAAAGGGCATTCTTCTGTATCAAGGAGAATAACGAAATCCCCCTTCACTCTTCCAAGAGAAAAAAAAAAAAAAAGGAAAGAAGTACAAAATCTCAGTTCAACGTGAATGTTTCTAAGAATTACCGTATAAACACATTTATGATTTTGTTGCTATATGACCACTCTATGTTTCGAGTGATTCTGTGCTAAATTCGACTTCTCCCTCAGGAACATATTCATAATTGACATAATCAATTGTCATAACTGCCCAGAAGATGTGAGATACATAGGTCCTGAATTCTAAGTCAGCTAACAGGGTGGGTTTATTTAATGTATCTATTCTGGAGCATATTAGGCTTTCATTTCCTGAACTATCACATCTTCATTAAAATGAGTTTTTATTGTCCAGCTTTTCCTGGCCATCAGATTAAATACTAACTGTTAGAAACAAACCCCACTTTCATGACCTATCTCCTAGGCATCCTCTCATACATAGGACACCTCCAGGTTACTGAATTGTGGAAATCTTGGACTCCACATATTCAGGAATCATTACTGGATCATGTCCTTTCCAGAAAGCAAAAAGTAATTCAGTTATAGAAGTGGGTTTTTTACAGATTGTGCAGCAAAGCCCATCCAGTAAAAATCTGACTTACATGTTTGATCAACACCATGTAACCTGTTCTGGGGAGACTATTAAATGTAGGGTTGTGTGAACTACGCAGTATAAATTGCTTTGATGTGGCAGTGGAACTTATCATCTCTCTCTGAATTAAAACTGCGGTTGAACATTTTTACTTTTGAATTAATTCTTTTAGTGACTGTGAACACAGGAAACATCTTTCACTTCATACTCTCTCATAGAATTTGCTTCAGGAGCTTAGCAAAATAGAGGGATTTTCAAAGCCTTTTGAATATGTTGCAGGGTTTCTAGATATAGTGTATCCTTTTCTTGGTTCACTTCAATTGGATTAGACTTCTCAGAGTATGCCTGTTCTTGATGGGACAGTACTGACACAAGAATTTTTTGATAAATATGTTGATGTTGATTGATAGAACAGTGGAGCTGAAGAGAGAAGCAGTAATCTATTTACCTAAACAAACACTGAAACAGTTTCTCATATTCTTTGTTCAAGTGTTGCAGAAAAGGCATATGAAGTAGAAAATGGGGGCAACACAAGTTTTAAGTATTCATAGAATATTTGTCCTCAAAAGGAGCCGGGCAGAGGTTCTGCAGTATAAAGCTGGCTGAACCCCAGGGTACAGCTGCTGCACTGCAGAGAGAGGAATGCAGCAACAACAGAGCCTGTACAAATAAACACATGTGAAGCCTAAACTGCTGAGTGCTCTAGAGATGACAGCAAGTTTTATGTAGTGGATATAACCTTTGCCTTGAAGCTGTTCAAAGGAGGAATGTCTAACAATATCACGTCTTTCCAAATTATTTGGAAGGCCAGAGATGGAAATACAAATAGTAATTTAGATAAATTCATTCCTAACTCAAATGAATGGTGGTAAAATGCATAATTAGTACATCCTCCTGAGACAAAATGTGATCAGAACCCATTGAGACAACTAACAGCTCTTTTCCTGTCAAATGAAAAACACTAAATTTGATTACAAGTGTTATTTTCATATTTGTGTACTAAGTCATTAGTACTATTTAGCATTTTTTCCTATTTCCTTTATCTGAGTTCCCAAACACTGGAATGAAAGAATGGCCCTGGAACCCCTTTTTCCTGATAAAACTACTGAGTCACTGTGTGTAGTCTCTTGATCTGTTCTGTGATACAAATTTCTGACAGAACAGTGGAAAGACGTAGGCTTTCAAGAAGATATTAAGTGAAAAGACACACTTGTTTTTTTTTCCTCAAATCATTATTAATTCCTTTTTCATGTTACCTTGTAGTGTTCATGCAGATTTAGTTTTCTATTTATCAGATTTTTTTACAAGGCCAGAATAGGAAAGTAGAAAATTAAAATTTGTATGTATCAATAGTACTTCACTATTTTAATTTTTTACTACTTACCTCTCTGGCTGTCTTGATTTCAAATTAGTACACCCCAAAAATCACAGTATTATGCACTTTAAAGAAAATGTCTTTGAAACAGAAATTAATTTGTATATCAGATGCATTCTAAAAGACTAATTTACTAATAGATATACTATATACTAATAGACTGTATGTACTAATATAGTAATAGATTTTAAAGGGGTTTTTATGTCTTTTTTTTTTTTTTTGCAGGTTTTATTGAACTGTGAAACAATTTTGAAATCTGTCATAATTCTTTATTTTAATCAAAAAAACTTGCAGGAATTTGGCATCTACATGACCAGATCTAGCCAAATTACTTAGTGTTTAAAGTCTTTTCGGAATAAAAGCAAAAGTATTTAGTTACCTGGATAGAAATTCTGATTATTCTTTCCATCTTCTTGAGGAACAAAGTTTAAATATTGTTGATAGTCTACTCATGAATTATGGTATGACTGCAAAAGACATGGCTTTTGGACAAAAAAAGTAGTCATTTATTGCAAGGAATTTATGAGGGGTTTGTTACAAAATACAGATCAAACAGGAACATGTCAAATTCAAATAGTCTTTTTAGTTTATAAGTTGAAAAATCTGAGTTTAATATTTTCCGTAGAGGTGTAAATCTAAGCAGATTATTTACTTTTCTTAGACTTCCAGTTCAGAGTATAATCCTCCACTACTCTTAAGATCTTTCTCAATGTGAACTTTTTCTGCTTAACAGTGAGAATGTGTTTGAGGATAGTATAATTTCAATACAAATTTCTCTCTGTGTTTCTCTGTTTCTGGCAATTGAATGAACATTTTGTGAATTTTAATGAATATCAGAATATCAACATGATAAGCAGAGTGACTAATAAAAACAACTTTTAGGTAGGTTTTAAAGAAATCACCAAGCTTAATAGTAACAAATATAAACCTTTTTTTTTTTTTAATAACTTGCTCTTTATCAGACAAGATGAGCATCATAGGACTGGAAATGAGTCATTTGTTCAACTGAGAGAAAAAAATACAAATCATCATCTATTTTCTAGTTACAATCTAAGACTGTATAGTAATTTTTTAGACAGAGGAAGACATCCTAAAAAGTTAAAAATATGCTTTCATATTTGACGACTATATTTTAAAATTGCAGGCAGTGGTTTTTGGTCAATAGTCTTTTCTACAAAAATTGTAATGGATTAAATTACAGTTTAAATTTAAAAGAAGAGAGAGATGGACAAGGCTAGCATTTGTGGACAATGTTTATAAGACATCAATTTCATCAACAATAGATTAAAAACCTGGTTATCTAGTGTAGCATCATGCTTTGGGTTCAAGTTCCCAGACTATTTCATTGTAGCTGAATTAGAATTCCTTTTTCTTGTTATCAGCCATTGTGTATCAATCATTGTTGTTATCAATCATTGGGAAAAAAAAGTCTTGAACACAACTATGAAAAAACAGGCTCTCTACTTGCAGATAAAGTAAGAATTTTTGTCCCCATGTTGAAGGCAGCCAGCAGTGTGCTGAGCAGCCTTTGGAAGAGTTCTGCCGGCAGGTTGAAGGGAGTACTCAGCACTTCTGAAACACGTCTGGAGTACAGGGTCCTGTTCTCATCTCCCCAGAACAAGATATGGACATACTGGAACAAAGTCACAAAAGGGCATAAAAAATTAGGGGCCAGGAGCATCTGTCAAACTCGGAGAGGCTGAGAAAACTGGAACTGATCAGCCTGCAGAATAGTAGCGTATGGAAGGAGTATGGTATCAGTGTGTATAACACATAAATACATGAAGGGAGGAAGGAACAGGAAGTCCAGCTCTTCTCACAGATATCTTGTTCGCATAGCTAGGCATAACTTCAAATAAAAGGAATTCCACTTAATTTTTATTTATTTTTTTTTACTTTAAGGATGACCCAGCAGTAAAATAGGTTGCAGAATGTCTGTGTGTAGTGGTTTTGTTCGCAATCCATTACTTAGTTATTTTCCTTCTTGAGATAAGGATTAGGAGAAAGCAAAGCAGGCCCAAAACTTTAAAGAATATAAAGAAAGTTTATTAACAGAACTAAAAGGAAAAAAATAAGAATCAGAACAAACCTTCAGAACACTTCTCCTTCCCCCAACCTCTTCTTTCCTTTCCCACTGACAACGTAAAGAGACAAAACTTGGGATTTTCAGTCAGTTTACCACCGCTATTATAATCTTCTTTAAGTTCACTTAGGGAGAGGAGTCTCTTCTACCATGCCATGGAGACATCTTCACAAGAAACAGTTCTCTCGTGGCTTCAATGTCACAGCAAAGTCAGCCACCCGGGAATGGTTCTCTGCTCGCAGTGTGAAAGTCCCATCCCTCGACTTACAGCTTTTCCCACAACTGTTTTGGAGGGTTCAATCTTTAGCTAATGGGGTTCCATGTTAAGGATGAGCTGTTCAGAATCAAATGTTCTCTTCATCTGTCTCTGGAATCATCTTCATCTCTAGGAACAGAGGTCGTTCTTCTTCCCTGGGCGGCAAGGGTCTTCATCACTCATCTCTCTCTGTTCAAGCTTCTCATTAGATCTCCGCTATTTCAATATGTGCTGGTTTCAGCACAGATACCTTTGCTTGTGGTTGCGGTCTGAACATTCCACCCCACCATGCTTTTCATGAATTACTAGGGGTATTCTGATATATCATATTTCATCACCATAGCTTTACAAAAGAATTTCAGCTTCTGGGTTTGAAGCATCTCCTCTTTCTCCTCTCTCTGGCTTCAGCTCTTCCTTCTTCACTGACTTGGCTGTCTCTGTGGTGTTATCTTCACATGCTTTCACCTTTCCCTTTCCTTTGACTCAGGAGAGGATTGCAGGTTCCACCTGTTCCAGGGAATCTTACATTGCTGAAGGGGTGAATCTTACCCAGGCCTTGCAGCTGGAATTAAATGTGGTTTTCACAGAGGTGTGTCAAGCTTTCTAAGTGGCTTAATGGAGTTGTCAATATTCAAACCAGCCTGTGATTGGTTTTGTCAGGTCTGGAGGAAGTTAGAGCAGCCCCTTGCAAAAAAAATCACTTCCGTGGCTGGTGGATTTCTGCTTAACTAAAAACCAAGCTATGCTAAACCATGACACTGTGATTCAGGGCTATGGACAGTTTAAGCTGTAGTTTGAAGACCTGAATAAGCTGATAGTGGGAGGGTATGTCTCCAACTTGACCAGTTTTGGGATGTGACTGCTGACATTTTCTGTTCCTGTTTTCCTGATGTATTTTACTTTTCCTATGAATGACTTTTCCAGTCAGACCTGGACAGAGCAATCTCTAAAATTCTATTCCCAAGTAAAATTCCTTCAGTAAGAAATACAGTCTGGTATCAGATTTTAAACACATGTTTGTGGTATTTAATAACCTTATTTCCAGTCAAAATAAAGCATGGAAGACAATAATGGTTTACCCAATGTTTAAGACATATTCATGGTTTTATTGGACCTTACCAGTTTATTTGTATCCTCAAGTACTCAGCTAGTAATAATGTTTCCAGCAGCAAGAAATATGGGGGAAAACTCCAATGATACCTCTCATTATTGAGGTAAGGAGATATGGGAGAACCTGCAGGTTTGGAATCCTGCAAAACAGTGGCTCTAAAGTTGTCCTTGAGTCACTAAAGGGAGGGGCCTTCAGCCTCAAAACTCTATGAAAGTTTCAATGTCTTTCACTACTTGGAAACATATACAAAATTTTTTTTAAATGTTAAGCAATCAAAAGAAATTGATTCTGTGGTTACTCTTGGGCACTCACTGGTGACTGCAGCCTGATAAGATACATGTTAAATGTCAGCTATTAAAATGAAATAGCTCTGTGTTTTTGTTTGGTATGATGTTTAAACAAATAAAAAATTTACATTCAGCAGTGCTTTTTAGAGTAACTGTTTTATATTCTGTGATGATGCGTTGAAACAATATGAACTCAGAAGACTTAATTAAATGCCAAAGTAAAATTAAAAGCAAAATAAGCACTGAGAAAATTTAAAAGAAAAGGGAAATACATTCTAAATAATATCAAGCGATGCTAATTTTCTCACAGATACATACAGTGCAAGTTGGGATTTGTACTATTTTTTTTTTCACTTGCCCTCCCAGTGGAGTCAAGAGCAAAGGACAAAAACTGAGAGTAGTTGACATCACTTTCCTGCTCTGTACCTTTTGATATTTAAGAAGCTTCAAATTTTTAATTACATTCAAAGGTTTCCCTTGCTGCAAATATTTTTTTCTGTAGAACTAAGTAAAGATGCACATAAGCATCAAACAACGAGCACGTCTCACAAACTGAATATGAAATAGGACTAAGTGGAAGACATGTTTGCTAAATCCAGTTCCCATCATACTTTATTCTTGCAGGTGTCACTGTAACAGCTGATTATCTACTAGATGGGAAATCATTATTGTCTCATTTTCTAATTCATTTCCTGATTTGGATAATTTCTTTCATTTTCATCCACCTCCTGTTTATCTTCCTTGTACTCAGAATGTTAATTTCTGTTTCATCAACTTCCATTGAAGTCAGCACATTTCTAAATAAATATAATTTTTTTAATAATTGTGTTCCCTCTAGAATCAATTCTGATTTTCCTGAAATGTTAAGACAGTTAATTTCTTCATCTATGTATTTTCTATTGCATTTTTCATTTAAGAATTTTGCTGCAATATATTGGCAGTATGGTAGGGTCATTGCTATCCAAAAACAAGGGAAAATTTTATTTGTAACTACAGACATGTATTTTCCCTTTTCGATTTTCAAAGTTGTTCAAGAGAATCTAAACTAGAATAAAATTTTTAAATTATATTGGATCTATTTTCTTTGTAAACAGATTGCTAACATAATGTTTATTTTTTTTTTAGTAACCCAGAAGTCATAATTCAAACTCCATTTGCAATGAAGACAGGAAATGTTCTTACATGAATTTTTTAATGATACAATGACGTTTTTCATTTAATTGCTAAAAGATATTCTTAGTTCAATGTAGGATCCCAAAAGCACGTGAACATGCCTTCTTAATGGTATTCGTCAGCAAAATTCTACTTATGGCAAACTTGGACTTTTATAAACATAAATTACATTTAGTGGGTGTTTCAGATTCCAGGCTTGATTCATATTTGTTTGTTCATTTCCTTTTTCTCATCATTAATAATGACATCTGAAACTACTCATCCAAGGTTTCATTTCGGATGTGTCTGGATGTTTTTCCCTGTTTGCTTTTTGGTGCTCATTTAAAATTCTCATCACACTGCAGAGAAGTTGCACAAGGAAATGTTTGTTCCTCACAGCTTTATGTTTTACTATAAAGAAAAATGAATCTGCTTTTTTTTTCAGCATTCCGATAATGGCTTTATAGAAGGAAAACCATGCAAAACCAGATTTTAAGATTAATCCCTATAGATCCACTATGTTCAAACACCATACCCTGTAGTCTTACTCCCTAAAATTAAATGGCACTCTCTCAGCAAATTCAGACCTGTGATTTGTCATTTTTGACATTCTGGCATATACCATAACCTTCTAAAATAAGGTTTGCATATACATAAATCCTGTATTTGTCTTAAGCTGCCAATAGCTATTGCTCCCCAAATTTACCCTCATCATTTTTGGCAAACTGTTAATTTTGTGGTCTTTAAGATGATCATCGTACCGTGTTACTTTGAAAAATAATTTCAGTGCCTGTAACTACTTGTATATATCTGAAGTTGGTTTTCATTTGCCAGGTGTTTCAGTTTCTATAAATGAACATTCACACATTGTGTTCTTATTAGGGCAAACAGCTGTCGTTTTCAAAACCTCCTAATGCTACTTGCTCAGAGTCTATGTTTTTTACTTTTTTCATTGTGGTTTTCATCTGGAGTGTCTTGCAATATTTCACAGGACAAAAATAGGCTAACTGGAATAACTGAGAAGTGTATAAATTTGTAAATTATGCTTGTTTTTCCTGATAAAAGTGTAATTAATCATTTTTTTTAAATTTTAATTAGACATTCTTTGTTTTCTTTTTTTCTCTGTAGCAAGGTAATATGTCCTCGATTCCTTGTGGTCTTCATGTCTTCCTCCTCAGTCTGCATATATTAAAAGTAAAGCAGTCATAGTAATTTTAAAGAGAGTAATATATATATTTTTGATGGATATAGCAGGTTTTAAATTAATACCAAGAACATTGAAATACTTATAAATTATTCCTTTCTCACATTTCCAAAATACATTTCAACTTTACCATGAGAAATTTAATGTGTCTTCAAACCATCCCCACAAGTTTTCTTGACTCAATCAGACTTATTTGCTCTTTTTTTGGTCAACATGTATATTCAGTACATCCGAGGCAAATACTTGCAAAAGTTCTGAAACAACAGCAATGGGTGAAGATAAACACTGGGGTTTAGTTCATAGTCAAGGAAAAGGGGCATAAAAAAGTAGAAAGAGCAACAAAACTGATAGAAAGTGCATACACAAAAGATTGTTCTTCATATGTGAAATCAGACATAGGTCTGAACTGCACTGCTCGCATCCAGGTTGTAACTATATCAAACAGTGTTGAAGGCTAGTTCTGCACTAGTACATGAGTTTCTGGTTTTATCATGCATTTTTCTTTAGACACATTATCTTGGGATTTTTAGCATTCACATTATTTGAACAACAGAAAATTTTTAAAAGTACATATTTCAGTGAATAGATGTATTTTCTCAAGTTTAATAAAGATTTTTTTTAAGACAACTGCATACCAGATATCTAAATCTACTTCTTCTGCGTGAATTTTTACAGAAAAAAAAATAGCATGACACATTAATTCAGCTTTGCACACTCACTGCATATAGTGCCTAATGCTAAAGACGTTTAGCAGAGTAAGACAGTTTCAGGCTTTTCTCCTGAACCCACAGAACTGTCAAAACCAATCATGTATATAATAGGATTGCCCTGCAGTATTTCAAGGCACTACTACTTTCTCCTGGTAACCTGGCATTGATTTTTAAGACATACGCCATTATTTTATTACTTAAAGCAGAGGCAATAATGGGCTACCAGCCAAGGCATTACCAATTTAAGCACAAGATTCATTAATGAGGTTGTACTAGTCTTTAATCCTTTTAGATATTTATACTACTCCCATTTCATTACACTTCAATTTATTTGCAGTATTAATGAAATAATTCTCAAAAATATCCACAATGTTAAGAAATCAATTACAGTGATGTGGAACAAAAGAGGACCCAAGATGCAAGGGAATCAAGACTTCCAAAAGTCTTTCAGGCCTAAATAAACAGCCAGATCTTTAGTGGTTTTTCTTTTTCATTTTCATTTTCTTTTTATTTTTCTCTTTTTCTTTTTCTTTTTCTTTTTCTTTTTCTTTTTCTTTTTCTTTTTCCTTTTTCCTTTTTCCTTTTTCTTTTTCCTTTTTCCTTTTTCCTTTTTCCTTTTTCCTTTTTCCTTTTTCTTTTCCTTTTCTTTTATTTTTCCCACAAAGAATAAAAGCTGGCTAGGGACCAAAACATACTTCAGATCTTATTAGCACCTTCATGTCCTCCATAATCACAAGACAGTCACACTACTGACTTGAATGCTCACTGCAAACTCGCAGTGCATATTTGCCTGGTATTCACAAGCCTGGTGGTGGCATCTTTCAAAATAATTCCCATGACTGCTAAGAAGGAAAGGAATATTTTTTTAAAACCTGGCTGAGAAATAAGTGGAAGTAAACAAGAGTATAGGCCTTAAACCTGCTCAACACTGAACATTTGTAATTATGCATCATAAATTTCCGTTGAAAAAGTATGTGTGCCATAAAGTACAGGATAATATCTAGCTCAGACAGTATGCAAAACTGGGGAAAATATATCTAAGCATGCCTGAGCTGAAAGGTACCCAAATCATAGGTATTAGTATAAAAAGGAGGCTAAAGCCACAGATTCTATGATTGCGAGGGCAGAAGAGATGAGTCATTAAAAAAAACCCAATAAAACATTGTAGGGAAGTATGTTTTCTATGCTGTTAACTGTTACTAAAACCAAAAAGTTACCACCATTAGCAGCTAGTGATTAGTGGTGATTAGGCAGAGCAGGTAGTAGAGCAGAAGTGGCTGTTCTTCCTGCAGCATGGCAAGGTTTTGCCACTGGGCAAGATCCAGGACAGAGCACATCAGTATTTAAATATTTTTTAATCAGCTGTTAAGTAAATTTTGCTGTTGTATGTTATGGAATGAGTAATCATGTATTGGTCTGTTCATTTACCTTTTATCTTTTCTTTCTTCAGTGAAGTTCTGATTTAATCATGCTGCAAATATCTCATGCCTGCAAAGACCAGTCTTTGTGATTTATGAGTTGAATTAGTAATGTGTTAGGTAGCATTACTGTATGCAATAGTGTATTGTGGAGTTTCTGGGATGACTATGCTACACCTTATTTGTTAGCTGTCCTGACCAGCCCTGTTCCTAGAACTTAAAGCCCATACACAGCACAAACATGTCAAGGTTGATACGGAGCCTCTCTTAGATTTACCTGCAACCATTGATTTCTCACAGCAAGTGGCCAACACTTTATATTTGCCTGCAACACAAAGGAATTCCTGCTGTTTCACCCACTAAGTCACTTCATTAGGGTCACAACTCGAGGCCTCTATGCAAACGCATGCAGCATGTGGCACAAGCAGAACAAGTTAGAGACATGCACACACCCACAGGGCTATGATCTTACCGCATCACAGAGACATGGTAGGGTGGCTCCTCTTACTGGAATGCTGGAATGGAAGAACACCGGCTTTTTAGGAAGGACAGGTAGGGAAGATGAGAAGGTAGTGTTGCCCTCTCTGTCAATGACCAACCGGAAAGCATGGAGATCCACACGGAGGTAGATGTGGAGTCAGCAAGATCTTATGGGTCAGGATTAAAGCAAGAGCAGGGACAGGTGACATTATGGTGGGGAAGCACTACAGGCTCTGTGTCAGGATGGCTAAGTGGATGCAGCCCTCTACAGAGAGATAGGAGCAGCCTCATGTTCACATGTGGTCCGCCTGGCCCACATGGGGGACTTACGCCACCCAAATTATCTGTTGGAGGGACAACACTGCAGGGCATAAGCAATCCTGGAGGTTCCTGGAATGCATTGAGGATAAATTCCCTTCTGCAGATGATAAAGAAACAAATGAGGAGAGGTTCTGGAACACAAGGAGAGAATGGTGGGGAATGTGAAGCTCAAGGGCAGCCAGGGCTGCAGTGACCATGGAATCTGTCTAAGATCCTTAGGGTAGCAAGGGTAGCAAGGGAACCTTAGGGTAGCAAGGGTACCTTAGGGTAGCAAGGATCACAGCAAGCTCATTATGCTGGACTTAGGAGCATAGACTTCATCTAGACTTCATCAGAAGTGGCATCTTCAGGGCTCTGCTTGCTAGAGAACCCTGGAGGGAAGAAGATCACAAGAAATATGCTTAATATTTAAGGATAACCTCCTCCAAGCTCATGATGAAGAAGTCAAGCAAAAACACCAAGAGGCCTGCATGGATATGTAAGGATCTCCTAGACAAACTCAAAAAAGGAAAGCCTACAGGGGATGGAAGCAAGGACAGGTAGCCGGGCAGGAATATAAACAGCCAGGGATGTGGTTAGGAAAACTGAAGTCCTGATAGAATTAAATCTGTCCTGGGACATCAAGGACAACATGAAAAATTTCTATAGATCAAAAGAAGTGATGGTGATAAAAAGAAGACCAGGGAAACATGGCCCCTCTCCTGAAGGAAGCAGAAGACCTGATTACCTGATGCATGAAGAAGTCTGAGGTAATCAAGAGCTTTTTTTGCCTCTGTCTTCCTTGGCAAGTGCTCCGGCCATGCCACACAAGTCCCAGAAGGCAAAGGCAGGGACTGAGAGAATGAAGAACCACCTGCTGGAGAACATCAGTTTCAGGACCATCTAAGGAAACTGAAGGTGCACAAATCCATGGAACCTCATGAGATGTACCCACAGGTCGTGAGGGAACTAGTGGAGAAAATGGCTAAGCTAGTATCCATAATATTTGAGAAGTTGTGACAGTCAAGTGAAGTTCCCACCTTGTGGGAAAGGAAAATATAACCCCAGTTCTTACAAAGGGAAAGGAGAAAGACCCATGGAACTACAGGCCTATAAGTCTCATCTCTGTTCCTGGAAAGACAATGGAGCAGATCCTCCTGTAAATTATGCTCAGACACATGTAAAATAACAAACTGTATCCTGGGCTACATCGAAAGAAGTGTGACCAGGAGGGTAAGGGAGGTGATTTTCCGCCTCTACTACGCTCTCATGAGATCCCACCTGGAATACTGCATTGAGTTCTGGTGGGCCCAACAAAGGAAGGATGTGGGCCTGTTGGAGTGCATGCAGAGGAGGGCCATAAAGATGATCAACCTCTCTTATGAGCACAGGCTGAGACAGTTGGGGTTGTTCAGCCTGGAGAAGAGAAGGCTCCAAGGAGACCTTCCTTATGGGAGCCCTCTATTATCTGAAGGGGGCCTACAAGAAAGCTGGAGACGGGCTATTTACAAAGGTATGTGGTCATATGACAAGGGGAAATGTTGTGGTGCATTATAGCTGGTTCCACGGCCAGCAATCTCATATCCCTTTAATTGGCCACTGCCATCTCCCCCCTTTTCCCCCTGTGTTCGGTTTCTCCCTCAGGAGCGATCTCTCCCCTCCCATGGTATTCGTGATTGGTTTGTACCCTTGCCTGCCTGAATTCAAACCCCACGTCCCTGCATCATTGGCTGTATCATATTCTCCCCTCCCACTCTGTAAGGGATAAAATACCTGGGTAACGGCCCCTCAGGGCTTCTCCGTGTGATCTCAAAATGGAATAAAACTTCTCCTGCTTCCCCACGAAGGAGTCCCTCTGCCTCGTTCCTACCTCCTTGCATGCCTGTAGCACCGGTGGGTTAGGCAAAACCATGCTGGAACCTCACTGACCCTCCTGCGCCCCTGTGAGCTGTCTCCATCAACCCCTCCCTCGCGGGCGGGTGCCCGGCACTCGTGGTCACTCACTAGCCGGACAGCTAGTGCCGCAGCAGGGAAATGGCCAAAAAATAAAATTCTTCACTGTGAGGGTCATAAGGCACTGCAAGAAGTTGCCCAGGGAAGCTGTGGATACCCTACCATGGAAGTGTTCAAGGCCAGGTTGGATGGGCCTCTGAGCAACATGGTCTAGTGAAAGGTGTCCCTGTCCATGGCAGAGGTGTTGGAAGTATATAACCTTCAAAGTCCCTTTCAATTCAAGCCATTCTGTGATTTTATGAACTTTAGATTTGGCCTAGGCACAGAGAAGGAATTCATCCACAGCACATTTAACTGTTTTTGCAACCAGAATTCCTGCCCTAGATAATATCACTTTTCCGCTTGTAACTCACAGAGAAGCAAGTTCTTTCAAATAACAATCTTGCCTGTCAGCAGCTATAAAGGGACAAAGCTGCCACACATGTGCAACAAATTTTTACATTTTCAATTAGCTTTGATCAAAAGCTCTGAGATATACTTTTCTTAGTTCACAGCTATACAGTTTCCATCTGCTTAATAACAATTTGGAGTAAATGAAAGGCACAGAAGAAGTCACTATCTACTAAGTGTGTCATCATCATCTCAGTTATTTAATGTACAATAGATTCATTTTAATTCTACCAGAGTTGCAATCAGCATTTATTTGTATTCAGTTTTACAGAAATCTGTGCCTGAATGCAGAGTTCTAAGTTAAAGAAGAGTTTCCAGGGACATAATATTTTGGCTTCATCATGTATTTCTTAACAGTGTGCTAACAAGTATTAAGTCATGTTTGATACTTATTTTTGGCCAATTCCAATCTAAGCTAACATTTGAAGTGTTGGGCTTCTTTTGTTCTGTTTTGTTCCCCTCTTCCCCCCCACATCATCTTGAATTCCATTCTTGAATTCCATTTCATGGAATGTCAACACATTGTAGTATTATGTATAAGGGTTGTAACCTGAAGCTTGAGGTGGCAGTGGCATTGTTAGGGAAGTACAATACTTAATATCTGAAATTCAGTCTGTTGTGACTGAACATGAGCAATCTACATTAAAAAGATACCACATTTTAAAAGTATGCCTAGTCTGGTTCATAAGCTTAAATTCTAGTTAAGAAAATTGGGAGTCATGTATGCATGATTAACAGAGTGGTAGTTTTTACTGCACAACTAGGAATACCTCTGTGCAGTTTCTTGTATCAAAAAAAGATACTTCAACTGATCATATTTCTCATAAAGCAATATTATGCAGCACTTCATGGAGATTTTGCAATGGACAGAAAAGTTGTTCTCAATAGATTTGCTGAACTGTGTGGACAAAGATTTACAGGCAATGAGTTTTCAGAGGCAACATAGTATATCTCAAGCATATCTCATCACAAACTGGCAACATGAAAACATTTATCATATAATTTTTATCTAAAAAATTTAAGAAAATACAGCATGCATTCCCAGTGATCTGTCAGAGACAAAGGGCTGTGCAGGCATCCTTTGTATTCTTGTTTAAGGTTTTTAGATCTTGTGGTTATGTTTGAGGATGATTGACGTAACATCTAATGTACAATGAGGTATATATAATCTTTTACATGACAACTATTCCACATGTCAGTTCTCAGCACTTCCAGTTCAAATACCACACTTATCTGGATTTATGTGTCATAGGTCTCCACAAAACAAAATCCATTATTATATAAAAAGAGAAGTACGAACCGAATGATACAGTTAATAACTTAAATGTCTTGAACCTATGTATTCTATTAGCTGTAGCAGAGCTTTACCAGCATGCGCCATTTAATAGCTGATTTATACAAATATGAATAGTGTATATTTGTGGATTTTTTTTTTTTTTATCATTGTTTTGGATTTGGTAGGAAATAGAAGAAAAAGCGTAGGGAAAAAAGACGTCACACTCATAGGCAGAGGAAAGCAACAACAGATAACTATCTTATAATAAGCAGTGTATCAACATTTATCAATAAGATCTAAGCTGGAGGCTTATTTCTTGAACCTGATATACAATGAATCACTTTCTTGAAAACAGCTACTTGTATGGCCTCAAATCTTGTTATAATACATGCCACATCTTGCCAGTAACATAACAGCTAAACCCATAGGATAATGCAAAGCCTTCTGAATTCACAATGTTCTGCTGTACAGTGAAGCTAAAATACCACAGGAGAAAGGTATGAAGGTGAGACTTAATGAAGCCTGGCAAGCACATTCCTCAGCCCATAAAGGGTTCTAGTATTAGCCTTTCAGAATCTTTCCAGGGCCTTGCCTGCATTATGTACAAAAAAAAATCCACTAAACCCAAAAAATCTCTGTAGAGTACTACTAATTTAGTCATAAAAGAGAGACAACAGATTTCCTCTTAGATTACTATGTTCCAGGTAATTACGTCACTGTTTTGATTATGTTAACTGCTTTGGGAGTTAACTATTTAATTATGGAATCACACAACGGTTTGGTTTAGAAGGAACCTTAAAGATCATCCAGTTGCAACTGCCTTGCCATGGACAGGGACACCTTTCACTAGACCAGGTTGCTCAGAGCTCCATCCAGCCTGGCCTCAAACACTTAGGAATGGGGCATCCACAGCTTCTCTGGGGCAACGTGTCCCTGTGCCTTGTCACCTTCACAGTACAGAATTTCTTCCTAATATCCAATCTAAACCTACCATCTTTCAGTTTAAAGTTGTCACCCCTTGTTCTATCACTACATGCCCTTTTTAAAAGTTCCTCTCTGTCTTTCTTGTAGGCCCCATTCAGGAACTGCTATAATGTTACCCCTGAGCTTTCTCTTTTCTAGGCTAAAATATCCCAATTCTCTTAGCTTTTCCTCATAGGAAAGGTGCTCCAACCCTTGATCCTCTTCATGGCCCTCCTCTGAGCTCACTCCAGCAGGTTCCTGCACTTGTGTTGGGGGCTCCAGTCCTGGATGCAGCACTCCAGCTGGGGCCTCATTACAGCTGAGGGGCAGAATCGTCTCCCACGCCTTTTGGTCACACTTCTTTTGATGCAGGTGAAGATACAATTTGCTTTCTGGGATGCAACACACATTGATTGCTCATGTCCAAGACAAAGTTATATTAATTACATTACGCTTAGTAAGTTTCTAGTTCATGGGTGCAACAGATCTATGCATTGCCTACTATTTACACACATTATCTCTGTCCTCTATTCCAAATACACGAAATATTTTCCTAAAATTCTGGTAAGTACAGACTTTTCTGCAATGCTTCTCTTTAATGACTTTTCTAATGATCATAGTAGTCCAGAACAGCATCTTTTTCCTCTGCAAAATCCAGCTTTTTTATATATCTATTGCATGATTTTATGCTGTAATTGCAGTTACTTTCAAAGGTAGCAGTGACTCCAGTACTTAGTATTTCAGTGTTATGATTTTACTAAGTCTCTGAGTGCCAATTATGAATTATGGAAATATTTTAAACAATTTACAGGTAATCTTCATAATTATTCTATGAACTTCAGCAGGCAGTTAATTGTACTGTCATAAACTATTTCTGATAATTCAAGATATTAACTTACACTTCTAAGAATCAAAATAATTAGTCCGACCCCCAGCTTACTTAAAATAACTCGGAGTCCAGCCATCTCACTGTATTCGATTCCCCAGGGAACCAGACCTGGCTCACAGACTTGGAACTCATAGTGCTGCAGTTCCCCGGTGCTGTTCTGTACAGTTTTTGTAAAACTTTCTGTTAATACATAGTTTTTAAACCAGTGATAATGCTAGTTACAGTTTGATGGATTAGGCTTTGAGGCCACATTCATTAAATGATAGCTAAGCGCTAATTAAAGTCTAACTAACTAAGGTTTTTTTCCACAGCACTAGGGATTCGTTGATGTTTTTCCACCTCTCTCTTGTATATGAATAATTTTTAAAGCAAATAGGTTTATAGCACTGGTGTTTGAAGAGTGGCTTACTGAATACTAATTGCTAATTCTGGTACATAGCTAAAATATTTCTCAAAAACTCCAGCAGCAGAGAATATTTCTAAACATCTGGCCTCCTCTCAATGGGCAAATAATTTACTACTAAAACCATGAGCTTTCCTCAGCAGAAGAAACTAGAAGTCAGAAATCTTCCCAAAGGCTGGGTATTTCAAAGACATTTGTAACAAATTGCTTTCAGAAAGAATATTTACTTTAACCAGCTTAACTGAAAATTCCAAATGTTCAGTTCTGCCTTTTCTGAATTTATATAAATTAAAGTCTTGCTAGAAAAGTAAAAATTATATTCTACTTCATATATATTTTGCTATAAATGTTTGGAAATAAAAGTAGCATGATGACAAAATATACTTTAAAGGATAAAGAATTAGTGGCAATTTTCACCCCTTCATAACAGACACAGGTATAAGCAGAGAAATAAATTTTAGTTATTTTTTGTAGTGGCATCTAAATGCCCCAAATCAAATTATACGTTCCCTGTATCAGATGCATATAATCAGGACAAAGGAAAATCTCTGGCCAGAAACAGATTTTCAGTCCAGATATGTCAGAGACAGTTTTTCATAGATCTCAGAATGAGGAAGGACACGGTATTCTGACAAATTACATAGGTGACTATTTACATTTTTAACCCCATATGGAGGCATATTTCAACCAATAATTTCAGTTAAACATACTAGGTCAGATGCATTTCACTATCTTGGAACTGATGAGGACATAGCTTGAATTATTTGTCTAAGTTCACACAGTAAAAAACAATGTTTGAGCACAAATCTCCTGAACATTTCATCATTTAAATATTTTTTCTCTAAATATGTAGCTTTTGCCTAACTGTATATTGTAGATGTAAGTTTCTAAAATCAAATTCCTTTTGCTGCAAATCAAGCAGACATTGTTTTCTTTTCTTCTTCATCATCTTAGAAATATGCTCAGTGCCTTGGACAGCATCCACACAAAAATGAAAGCCTTGCTCTCTTACAGATAAGTTTCATAAACATGAAATACAAAACTTAAGTATGTTTTACATGTAATACTTTACACCTAAGGTCTTTGGTTCCTTGTGCCTATTGAAAGATGTTTGCTCTTGCTAAGACTGATTCTTACTCCTCTCATATGACAATGACTCCTTGATACTTGATGGATTACAGGGGAGTTAAGTGATTTCATGTAGAACTCCTTGTGAGATGATCCTTTACTACTGGGTTTTTCTTCAGTCAGGTAAATAGCTTCCTAAATTCCGTCTAAACCTGTAGAACCTTCTCTGGTGCCTAGGAGGAATGTTAGCCAAGTCTGGTCATCTACTGCCCTCAGAAGACTATGCCTGCAGAAGACTGTGCTTGTACGGAAAGTCTCAGATCTTCTGAGACTTTCGTCTTTACCAGATATCTGGCCAAGTGCCTTTGACTGAACTTGAGACATCTGACTCCCTCCTTTAACTGCCAGACCCTGGGAATCCCAGAAATTTCTCTGCTTGTAACAGATAAATTTCATGGCAGGGAATGATGTATTTTTCTCTCCTTTCAGGGATACCGCAAGACCCAGCATTTCCTTAATAAGAATGACCATTTATGAGATGCACAGTTGAGGAAAAATGCCTAAATAATTTTGTCCACTAAATGGATGGTTTCTTACATAGAAATGAAAGAATGGGCTTAATTTATCTTCCAACAGACAATATGTAAAGTGTTGTGATTTCAAAGTTAAATTGAAATCTGCACAGTACAGAAGGTGGCAGAATGTGAAGCATAAGTACACGTGCTTCTTTTGCCTCCAGATAAAAAATGCCTTCTTCTGTTTTGAAGTTTGAATGCATTACATGGTAGAGTTCATATGGACAGCATCTCTTTCATGTTTGTTCCTTTTTGGTTTTGGTGAAGATATTTCTAGTCTCATTACAAATAGCTATTGGTTGAAGCAAAATGCTGTGGGTTTTTTGTTTGTTTGGTGGGTTCTTTTTGTTTTTGGTGGGTTTTTTTTGTGGTTGTTCCTGTTTGGATGATTCCAAGAAAGATATTCCAGTGCTCTGTGTCATCTCACAGTAACACAACTTTTGAGGGAACCAGACTTCTTGTGGAAGGTGAGTGGGCCCTCGGAATTCCCAGAATGATTCTGACCAGTATGGTTTACTGAAGGACTCTGCAGATCTTAGGATAAGCCCAGTTTTCACAGGTCAAACGTCTATTTCCTGTGGGATTTGTCTGGAGAAAAAAAATAATGTATTGGTGGTACTGCATAGACAGAGACTTCAAAATTCTCGTCTAAAACGTGCAATCTAGTTCTAAATACACGGATTTGGGTGTAAGAAGCAGTACTGCTAAAATGGTTCCTAAATTAAATTTGTGCTTTCAAGAAACAAGAAAAGAAGGTACTTTCTGAGTGCAGGAGAGGAAGGCTGCATGTCTCTGTGGCCATTAACTCATCATGACACTAGACTCTGTTGAGACCATAGATTAACCCCTTAAATACAGGTTTTCCCTCTGATCTTTTCCTACTACCATTGTGCAATCTGAGGTTGGGAGCCTTGTCCCTGGAATCTCTTTCCCTTTGATAGCAGTACAAAAACTTATCTTATTTGAGAGAGAGAGATATTTTGTCCTAGAGCTTGTGAGCCTATGAGTTTTCCCTTAGTTTCACTGTCTTCCATTTAATGTAAGATTAATAAAAACACCTTATGTATAAGTCAATTACTCTTAATTTTAGTTTATTCCAAATCAGCTCCATTTACACAAACCTAATGTATTCCATGGCCTTCATTTTCTTGAACCTTCATGTTTTACTAAAATAAGCATAAATAAAATAGCATCAATATTGCTGTCATATTTTATTGTCTGGTAAAGTAATGTTGATAATCATGTCTAATATTTGATCACATTATTATTCTAAGTATTTCTTCCCATATTTTCATCCGAGATTATGGAGATTTAAAAAATTACATAGTTCTCAATCTTATTGATGGTCAACACATGGTTTTGCTGTGGTTACCTTTTAAACTCATTCTAACTTAAAAACATTACCTTTGTTGCTTTGTTTTTTCCCCTTCCTAAAATCAGTATTTTATTCCTTATTTATGTTTCAATTATGATTTTAGTATTTGATCTGATGATTGATTGGTGATTTATTATTTGCTCATACAATGCATCAGTAACTCTGTTTTATTTATCCAAGATCCTGGTTTGAACATTTACAAATTTCATTTACTTTTTTCCTAATCACTTCATCTTATTTTCATGAGGGTTTGAAAGACCATTTTATTACCAATTATATCACCTACCTATTAGTAGATACACTGAAATGACACATTTGTTCATCTTCATTACCTTTGAGGCACATTTTTAGAGAATAATCCTTAATGTGGATTGAGACCCTTCTATTACTGTCTTCCACAGCATCGAATTTTTCCCTTGATCCCTTCCATTGGCAATATGATAATGATGTTTGCTGTAGCATGCAGAAATCTTGGTGGATTATCTTCCATTCTTTTGGGGTTTTTTCTCCCATTTTCACTTTCAGCTATGCATCTCGGATTTCCTAATGTCATCTGGTATGTCTCCGCATGTCTCAATGAGTTTTCAGTGACTTGCATTATATAATAATACAGCTGCTACCAAATTTTGAGGAACACAGAGATCTTCAACAGCTTTTCAGACGGTAGCAGGCTTGGGTAGTCATGAAGATTCTGCAAGTACAGCATCTAGTAACATTGTTATTTTAGGTGGAATTTGGCTGCAGGCTTGATGTGCAAGACATTCTGACTAGAATACAAATTTATTTTTCCCTAAAGATATACCAGAATAAGTAATACAACTGCCTTTCAACACTTTGCAGTGTTTCTTTTTTGTTTTGTTTTGTTTTCATTTGGCTTCGGTTTTGTTGAATCAGTCCAAGTAGAACGACAACTACTGCAAGCTGTTAAGCAGAGTTGTGCTCTGGCAAACATACTTCTGTAATCCTGTTGTTAACTGATGTTTGTTTTATTTAGCGCTGAATAAGACTTGTTTTAGCACTTTGCTTCTACAATGGTTGGTATTTCTCAATTTTTTTAATCTAATAGATAGATTTATAGGTCTATGATTTAATTCTGATTCTTTGGCAGGCCTCAGAACAGTAGATACCGTAAATTTCCATAAAACATTTGGATTGAAATCTGATGCCCAAATACACTCCATAGTTTTTGCCAATGAAAAGGTTTATATCTGCATTGTCCCAAATTCTTGAAAATTAGATGCTTAAGTCAGGTAAGATTTCTAGTTTAATAAATAACCTGGTTTTTTTTTTTTTTTTTTTTTTTTTTCTGGGAAAGAATCATCATTCCATAGATTTACATAATATTTCTTTAACATTCTTTAGTTATATAATCATCACACATATAAGTTTCCTAAATAGCACTGTAGAACAAGAAATTGGCATGTCATATGGGGTTTGCAATGTTCTTTGGGGTTTGTAATGCTCTTTGGAGTTATTGATGCCATTTGGCTGTTAAGTCAATTCTTCCTATTTGTTGTCATGAAATTCTCACCTGATTCTGTTGGGTACCTTGAATTCCTATGAATTCCCTGCTAATACATGAGGTCAACAGCATCCATTCAAGACTAATATGCTTTACACAGTCCAGTTTTGTTCATATAGAAGCCATGAAATTGCTGAAGAAATGCCTTGATAATCAGAAAAATGTACCAAAATATTATTCTTCCCAAATGATGCAATTATGTTCCAGTTATTTTCATCCACTGTACCAAAACACTATACTTTTCTTTGGGATATCATGAAGTTATGCTTCTGTTGACCACAAGTCTTCTGTTCTAGAAGTTTCTAGTCTGAACTAGATATTTGATTTTAAATTTACAACTTTTAATATCATTTGAAAGCAGCATGTTAATTTAAATTGGCCATCCCAATTTCAAGTTGTTGACATAGCTAATATCATAATTTTTGTTTAAAAATGTGTAAATTTACTTTTTCCCCCCATATAAAAATGACAATACTTGCCTTTAGATCCTGAATTATGTTTAAAACACTTGTTTAAATACCTGAATATTTAGTGAATATATATGTAATTTACTGAAGTTTTTCAAAAAATATTTTAGGAACATTTTTTTTTCTATTTGAAACAAAAATAAATAAGCAGGTATGATGGAAACATACAGGGAAAATAAGTGTTATCCAAACAAAATGAGTGACCAGGTCAAACTTGATTTCAATTATATCAATGAAGGAGCTGAGAATTTCCGATTATGTAACCAAAGAGACAGCTAGAAACATCTGCTCTGAAACATCTACAGCCTAGATATAATGAGTAGATGTGTGAACTGACACATTCAGGTAGCCAGGACACTCACCAAGCCACAGCTGAAATGCAAAGAGCAGATTTATTTCATTACCCTACTAACAATGCTGGGCATCAGAGACTCATGGGGTCACAGGCTCCATTAGGCTTAGTTCACCCTAGAGGCTGGGGCAGGGAAGTCCACAAAACTTCACATAACAAAAGGCATGCACAGTTTAGCACAAGGCTGGGCTTTTGTGATCTCTGTGTCCCAGCAGAAAGCTCAAGCATGTCTGTGAGAGTGTGATATCTCTGCACAGGAGTTCTGCATCTCAAAACAAGCAGAGGATGAACAACACTGGGCATAATAATTGGAATTTTCCCACACCAATGTTTTTAGCATTCCCAGCTGCAAGGTCACTATGAGTAAAACTATTCCCTCCTCCCCACCAAATCTGGTTTTAATCCTCTCCACCCAACAGGGAAAGAGAAGTAGAGAAAACTGTAGGTTACCTTGGAAAGCGGTGCTGAACTGTGGAGACATCATAGAGGGGAAGTTGCAGTCGTAATGAAGAAGGCTAATTGACCTAGAAAGTAAGAACCATCCCTTGTAACTGGAGGAGAGTTCATAGATGCAGGCTTTGATTTTTGAATAAGAGGACATAGCTGTAACCCAAAGGGAAAGATGCACCTATATTTTTCTGCCTTGCCTTTTCCTGCAGAAATACAAATCAGAGCTCTCCATGGAAGGGGTTAAGGGCACATTAACCTACACAGGGCAAAAGCTTCCTAATAGTATACAACCTTCTAGACCTTCAGCTTTACTTAAGCTCCGTTGTCCATAAAGTTGGAGACCTAAACTGACAACAATGACAAAAAATGAGCAGGGATGATGGAATATGAAGCCTGAACAAAGTAAGTACTCTCTGATACCATTACAAATGGAAACAAACCCTTTGTAGGTGTTTGTGTCTTCCAATGTCTCGGGACTGCAGGGCATCCATAGGTCAAAGCAGCAGTCCACTGCTTTTCAAAGCACTTTACATTGAAAACTGTTTTATCTGCACTAGAAAGGGAAACTGAAGACAACTGACAGGGGTAGTGTTTCCACAGAGAGTACATGTCAACTATAAAATGCACCACTGGTTTAAAATGAAAGCCTATATTGTTCTATATCAATAAATTGATATGTTTATCAAGGACTCCATTCATCACAGATGGAGCAAAAATGATAAAGTGTCTCTCAAACTGTTAAAACTCAGGGCTAGAACAAAAGCAAACACAAAAAGTAATGGCAGAAGAGCTGTGAAAAATAGAGACTCAGAAAAGAAGCATTAAAGTGATTCAGAGAATAGAAAAAAAGGCCCACTTAGTAAGACTGCTGAAAGGCAAAAAAAGAAAGTTAGTGGATACCTGTTAATGATTAAAGCATGTGGAACCAGAACACTGTAAGAAAACAATAGGAGTAATTTCTCTGACCACTGGTAACATCACTTTGTTTTGATAATATTATGTAAAAAAAGCAAGAAGTGCACAGGCCTGAGAAAGAAGATATATTCCTGTCTTTAAAATATTGATCAAATTCATAAACTCAATTGCTTTACATTCACTGTAAATACGCTAGTTTTCATAAGTTTTAAGGAAGTTTTCTTCAATTTTGACAGATAAAATTATATATAAATGAAAAATAATTACGCCACTATAATGTAGTCAAAGAGAAAAGTGTAAGTTAATTAAAAAGATTTCCAAAATATGTGTTTTGACAAAGAGAGAAATAACTCTTTTCTGTATAGAAAGATGAAGAGCTTAAAATGTGAAACTATGTAGTACATAAAACACATACTAAGAATCTGAAATATCCAGGTTTGATCAAGAAACTTGAAACAAGGAACATAACTTTCCTGCATGAACACAAATTAACCATCAGAACAATTGACTATGAAGGAGAATGGCCTCACTTATTCTCTGTTTCAGTAGAAAACCAGCTGCAAGGTTCCAAAAGAATGAAGTACAATCTATGTCATGCTTAAAAATTTACTTTGACTAGAAAGGACTAGTTAGCTGATACAGTCCATACATCAAAGAATGAAAACATGTATTTCACTTTAATAGAGCTTTATATGTTTAAAAAAAATAGCAAGAATGTTAGACTCATGTTCACTTCTAAAAGTAATAAAACATTCTGTCATCAGTTCTCTCTATATTATTCAGGCAAAATGAAAAGCTAAAAATTGTAAGCAATTCATTCATGCCTTTGGGGAAATAAAAGAAATGAGTGTAAATAGGGGTTTTAAATGAGCTTATGTCCTGCCTGACCTTTGCAAAAAACTCTTACTTAATAATACCAACAGAGATGATTATCAAATAAATTAGATTTGTCCAAACACAGTTGCACAGTTTTGAGTTCCATGTAATTATGAATATAAGATTCATTGTTAGTGGTGACTGGTAGTAGTAATGCTTAGTCTAAATCAAATCCTCTACCTTAGGCAAATATGCACCTTATCAAGAGAGCATTCTTGCCTTGAACTGTTTACAGTCTAAGACCTACATCCCAGAAACACTCATGTGGGAGATTAACTGCGTGCATCTGTGTGGTCCCATTGTTCTTCTGATTTTGCACTTGGTGTCATTGTAATCAGATATATTTACACTTACAAGATATGGGCCCACGAAGACAAGACAGATAAAGAGCAAGGGGAAAAATGTATTTTCCTCCTTATGTAAAGAAGCAGCTGAGAAACCACTCAAGGCATTAGGTTATGGTTTGGCTGTAATCATATTTCCAGTTAATTCTTGGAAATCATAACTGGAAGCCAAATGAAATTAGAGCATGTAACAGCCTGCATCCGTTTTGTGTATTCAGGTTTCTTTTTTAAGCCTGAAGCAAAAAAAAAATAGCTCTGTTGTGTCTCTTACAGAGAGGGCATCAAGCACCTGTATTCAAGGGCTCTCAGAAGACTTTTGGATATCCTCTAGTAGCTATGAAAAGAAAATGAGTCACAGCCTCACCCAAATGCCTCTCTGTATTTTGTGTTCTGGTCTTTAGACCCTGGAAATTCAGAAGCTGGATTTAATTGTGTAATTCTACAGAGTAAAATATACACAGTACAATAAATCTTTTCTGCAAATTTTGCATTTGGTTTGTGGGGTTTTGTGGGCTTTGGGGGTTTTTGGGGGGGTTTTTTGGGGTTTTTCTGTGGTTGGTGTGTTTTTGGGTTTTTTTGTTTGTGGTTTTTTTTTGGTTGGTTGGTTTTTTTTTTT
>VZRO01001829.1:332053-356189 GCA_013397915.1 Daphoenositta chrysoptera
CTATACAAATGTTGCACAAAAAGAAGCACCAACTTAATAATAAACTCTGGATCTGAAAGGAATGTGAGGGTTCCAGTTCAGCCAGCGGAAAATCAAATGCTGAAAGCTTTGTAAAATAATGGAATTTTTACCTAATTACAATTAAATATACTTTCAATCCTATCACAGAAAATGGGGAATAACAGAAAATGGAAAAAAAAAAAAGTGGTCTTTGTTTCTGTTTTGATTGTCTCTAGTAAATGTAGAAGAAAGACTGTGCTGCATATTGGAGGGAGTTTGGCCTTGGAAAAATCCTCCTCTGAAAGCTTACTTTAGAGTAGGAGCTGTGCTTCTGGTAGGCTTAGTTTTCTTGAAATTGCTTAATAGGAACTCTGGGTGCAAGGATGTTAACACAGATTTGAATGAAATCGAATAGAAATGAAATCTCTAAGCAGAAGTGCACTGAGGTCCAGATACCACTCCAGCTGCAGTGCCCTTCTGTTGACTTGCTCCAGACTTTTAGAAGCACTAAACCAGTAGAAGACTGCTGGAAAAATCCCCAGGTGGAAATTAGGCCATCTGAGTCTGCACCACAGACTGCAGATGACTGCGTCACAGCTGGTGATTAATTCACTGTCAAAACCCAGCGGCAAACAGACAAAAAGCAAGAGCTTACTGGCAAAGGAGAAACTGAATGGAAAGAGGACTAAAGATGAAATACTTTGTTTTATCATTTGTGTGTAAGGCATATCACTTGCTGAGGAAATATTATTTGGAACATTATTTCAGGGCATTATGTCCATAATGAACTTTGCTATCCTTCCCATCATCACAGATTTATATTTGGACCTTTTGTCTCCATCTCATCAAGTACACATTCAGTGACAGGGTAGAAAAAAGAAAGAGAAATATTTTTGCCTTTATTACTTGGTGTTTGATATTTCTGTGCTGTACTCACTGTGAGATCTGAGGAACTCTAGTGAAATAAATTGTGACACATTTAATGCTAAGGATTAAAACATGCATTTGTGATTAATTCATACCATTTACCCATAACCAAACCTGAATATTATCTTTACCTTTTCAATTTTGCTTCCTTTTCCAGCATTGTCCTTAACTCTCTAAAAGAATGTGAGTCACATCTTAAATATTCTAAAACAGAATTATAAAATCATAGCTCATAGAATTAAAGGGATTGGAAAATGCTTCCAGGTGTCATCTGTTGTGATTAAAACTGGGCCAATATATGGAGGTTTTCTTAGGGTCAGGTGAGCTTTTTTTACTTTTATTTTTTTCTGCCCCCCAAAATACCACTGCATCTACTTCCTTCTGTCAGAGACTTTATGGTCTCAGTATACAAGAAGAAATGCTAACTGGGCATTAACATCAGGAAAAAAAGTGAAAGACTGCCTTACCCAAATGGAATACAACGTTGTGCATCATCAATATACAAAGGATTATTACAATTCATACCTGTGTTTCTCAGGCTTGAAAAGGGTCTCTGTCCTTTCTGAGATGAAATGTGGGATGGTGAGAATGGAATACAATAAAGTTTAAAACCTGCTAGGTTAAGCCAGTAATTTTCTTGTAATTGCAGGATTATTCTTTCTTCTTTCTATTTTTGTGCTTTAAATTAAGAAATTATTTATAATGTACTGGGGAAAGAGGTATGGGGAAACAATTCTGTTTAAGTCACACCACTGATTCATAGATTTTTAAAAAATATTTTGTGTCGTGGAATATTAAAATCAGATGCCTATTTCTTCAGATGAATGAAACCTTCAACATGAGGATATGTTTGAATGCAGCAATACCATGGCTTTTGCTGACTGCCTGAGATGCACATGGAAAAAGAACTGTTCCAAAAGTAAATATTTTCAGAGAAAATCAGCATTTTGAATGTAAGGTAGCAAGGCATGTCACTGCTAATATACTGGACATCTTGTTACCCATATATTTCAGTTCCAGCATCAAGGAGTATATAACAGACAAGCTATCACCTTTGCTACAGAGGAGTATCTGGTAATATGTATGATAAGGGTATTAGGGAGGAGCTGAATGAATAAGCTGAATAGACTATCTCTAGGCTGATCCCTTGAATGTAAATTATGACAACTGTCAGGTTTCAGCAGCTGGGAGGTAATAATATACTGTACAAGTGTTATGTCCCCTACTTCTCACAGTAGAAAAAGCAGTATTTCCTAATTTGCCATAGTCCATGGGCAACAATTTTGGAAAGGCATCATACTTTCCAACCTTCCATAAGGTTGCAATAGAGTATTTTGGTGCTCATTTGGCTTTGATTTTCTTCTTGTTACTCTTCTTTGGCTCTTGAGGCTAGCTTGTTATTTATAGTCTGAGACAGGGATCGCTTGGTCTGAAAGTTACTGTTTTTCTCTACTGTTTCATCTAGATTTGTTGAGATTGGTATCTGTGGTCATCTATGTCTGCTGGAGGGCTACTATGAAGTAGTGGTGCAGTGCTAAATTGAAGCCTAGAGCCAAATAGCAGTGACAAAAAAAAATACCAGATAAGCTGTCTCAACACTCTTAAAAAAAAAAACAAAACAGTAGAAGGATAAATATATCTGACAAGAAATTAAGGTTTGTTCTCAGCTTCCATGCGCATTTGTCCTTGTTCCCTGCTTAGTGTCACCTCTTTGCACTGCTCTCTGAAAGAAACTGCAAGGGACTGCATAATGGTTATTTATCAATACACTGGTATATTCTCTATCTATAAACTGTAGGGTGGATAGAAACAGGCTGTTACACAAATATTTATCAATAATTTACACACACTCTTTAAGGAACACCTTGAAAGATTGCATTTAATCCTCTGGAGGTAAATTACTTTATTTATTTTAAAAGGCATTTCAGCTGGAGAAACAAGATTAACTGTTCACCCACCTATGATAATAATTGAGATCTCTCAAATACCACAAATAGTTATGGGATCTAATTAAGCTACCATTACCCTACAAAAATCTTCTAAGGAGTGTCGTGGTTTGACCCTGGTTGGGCGTCATGTGCCCACCAAAGCCACTCTATCACTTCCCTTCTTAATTCCACAGGGGAGAGAAAATGTAAGGGAAAGCTCAGTGGCTGATGTAAGGACAAGGAGAGATCACACAGCAATTACTGTAATGGGCAAAACAAACTCAGGGAAATGAATTCAGTTTATTATCGAGCAAATCAAGGCTGAGCAATAAGGAGCAAAATCAAATCTTAAAGTACTTTCCTCCTACCCTTCCTTTCTTCCTGTGGTCAGCTTCACTCCTGACTTCTCTACCCTTATCCCCCTGGTGGCATATGGGTATGGGAAATGGAGGTTGTGGTCAGTTCATTATGTGCTCATCCATTCCCTCTTCCTCATACTCTTCCCGTGCTCCAGCATGAGGTCCCTCTTGTGGGAGATATTTCTGCCTGACCTCCTCTAATGGGGATCCTTCCCACTGATTGCAGTTCTTCACAAACTGATCCAGTGTGGGTCCCTCACAGGGTCACAAGTCCTGAACAGCAAACTTTCTCCAGTGTGAGATCCTCTCTCTCCACCAGGCCACAGGTCCTGTCAGGAACCTGCTTCACTGTGGACTTCCTAGAGCCTGCTTCATTCATCCACCTGCTCCAACATGGGGTCCTCCAGGGACTGCAGTTGGATATCTGCTACACCATTAGCTTCCATGGGCTGCAGGGGACAGCCTACCTCACCATGGCCTTCCTCACATGCTGTCTTTTCTGTTTGGCAGTTTTGTATCTGCTTTTTGTAATTGCAGCAGCTTCTTAATTAAGTCAAGCCATAAAATGCTACTTCAAATACCCATGTTTTCTGAGAAGCTACAGCTATTTTACAGATGCAAAATGAGTGAAAGAAAAATTAAAGTCTAGTATTGCCCTTAGTTGGAAAAAAAAGTGATAACTAATCTTGTATCCATCTATTTAACTTATTACGAATTCAGTTGTAAAAAGAATTTGGAAGTGTTCACACTTATGCCATATGTTCAGAATGGAAAAGTCTTACTAAAGTGTTTTGAAACACTAAGAGAAAACAAACTAGATGTTTTCCACCATTTGGAAGAAAGACTGGAAAGATTGGTTGGAAATATTTAAATTAAGAAAAGAGAAATTTAATTAGAATGAATTCAAAGCAACATCACCTCTGGGCTGTTTCATCTTGAATAATTTGCCTGAATTGGAACTACTTGGTTGTTCTTCCTGGCTCTCACCCCACTTTTCCTCTTTGCATTCAAGTTGTATAATACCTGAAGTAGAAGCTAAACACCTTTGTGCTTCCATGTTAAATATAAACCAGATGAGAAACCCCACAAAGCAGTTAGCCTTACAAAACCAGTAAATAGATTAATGCTACTGAAAATTAAATTAACATGTAGAATTAATGGAAGAAGACAAACTACTTTCACTATATATCACATGGCTGGTAGAATTTTAAATTTCTAGGAGATTCTTCAGTTCAAGAAGGCACCAAAAATACCCAAAGTGAATTGGTTGCGTTTATTATGTTCAATACATTTTCAAAAGGACTTCCATAATTTCTACCAAGCTAAAGATCTTGTAAGTATAATATGTACCCTTCCCAGCCTTGCAGCAAGGGAAAAAATTGCAAACAAAGTAAGAGGTTCAGAATCATAATATGATCCAAGGTGGCCCAAACTGCCCTTCAGACATAACAGCCAAGTGCTAAGCATTCCTTAGAGCTACAGTTCAGCTTTGTGAAATAAACAGTCATAAAAATAATGACATTTGTTTTGACTGTCTTGTATTTAAAAGCCTCTGGAAGTCAAAATGTATATTTGCCTTAAAAATGTAAATAATAATCTAATATTGTTATTAAAGCTTTTTTTTCTGTTTCAAACTTTCATTCTAAATATAATTACTCCTCTTTTATAGTTGAATTGAACTTTCCTTATCCTTACATATTCCCAAATGAGGTTTCTCATTTGTTGCCCTTGAATTGGTGACATAGCTCTTAGAGCATCGATGACTTTGAGACCTTAAGCTTTACATGAAACAAACAATACACTTTATTTCGAGAAGTGTAGTCGTTGCTAAATTGATAAAATAGAATATATGGTGCTGAAAACATTTCAGAGTAATATGAATCCTGGTTCATATTCATGGTGTCGAAATGAAATACCTATGTGATGACCTGATGGAACATAATAGATTGTAATAATAAGGATGAATAACTGCATTCTTTAGAGGTCACGCTGTTTCAAAATAAGCTAAATACATGTTAGTGCTACATAGTGAGAATTCTAAAAGAATTTTCTCTTTGGAAGGACTGCAACAATGCTCTGAAAATTCTCTCAAATGCATAACAGTGCACTTGAATAGTGCACCTGAGAAATGGTGCTCAACTACTAGTCAGTGAATATGCTGAGAAAATAATTTCTTTTTCTAAGGTACCTGTGAATGAATTATAATACTTTTACCTGGGTCCATATATTGTATAATTCTAGAGTAAATATAAGCAAACACCCTACAAAGAATTGAGAATTGAAAATAACTGCCATGCTTATATTTGCAATTTGGCCTTTTAACTGCCCTAATTGTTTCGAGCATCACATGACATCTTTTCTTCCTGTCTCAGAACCTAATTCAGATGTCTGGTATCCCAGCTATGTCTGTACTGTTAAAGTTATGGTTATCTAAAGGCTCTTGTTTCATCTCCTTGATCTTCAGAGTGATTTAAGTAGATACTAGAAGATAAGTAACAAGTATGAGCTTACATGAAATTATCAAGAAAGACTTGGACCTGTTGGAAGGAGTCCAGAGGAGGACCACTAACTTGATTCTAGGGCTGCAGCACCTCTCATATAAAGACAGACTGAAAGCTTTGGGTTGTTCAGGAAAAGGGAAGGCTTCAAAGTGACTTTATTGCAGCCTTCCTGTAACTGAAGTTGGCCTACAAAAAATTTGGAGGGAATTTTTCGCAAGGGCATGTAGTCATAGAACAGTGGGTGATGACTTTAGGATGAAGGAGGATAATAGGTTGAGATTAGATGTTATGAATTCATTTTTTACTGTAAGGGTGGTGATGCACTGAAACAGATTGCCCAGAGAGGTTGTGGACTCCTCATCCCTGGAGGTATTTGAGACCAGGCTGGATGGGGCTCTGAGTAATATGGTCTGTTGGAAGGCTTTCTGTCTATGGCAGGGGGTTTTGAACTAGATGATTTTTAAGGTCCCTTCCAGTGCAGGCCATTCTATGCTTCTATGATCCTATGATATATAATTATGGTTCACATTTAGCCTGTTAGAAGACAGAAAAATATCAAAGGCCTCTCCAGATTTTTGTATAAGAACTAAAAGACTTACAAAAGAAACTTAAAATTTACAGCATACTGAGGAGGGTTGGCGATGGGGAAGGGGCATTTTTCTGAAACACTATTAAAACTTCTTGTTTAATTTTCAATTATGTTTTAATATCTATCATCTGAAAAAAAAAAACCTAGTTTCATTGCTTCCATCAGTTTGAATTTATAATACAGGAAGACTGACATTCAAAAAGAATACCAGATATCTTAATAAAGGCTAATTATGGTTTAAACAGGTTTAAACGCTTTCAGCTCTATTTTGATCACACAGTGCTTTATTACCTCATGTGACTATTGTTCTTTTGTAGAAACCGTTTTGCCATCGCATCACTTTTAACTGCTTTCTCTTAATGTCGAAATCAGTCTGCTTCCGACTCACCTGGGAATCATTACCAGCAAACTGGTAGCTGCTTCAGAAGAATAAGCACTCTCCTAATGAATTGTTATGCTGTAAAAAAGTGAAGAAATTTTCCAGTTTGCCTTTTCTAAACATATTTTCAACTTGCTCTGAATCTTTTTCATTTTCTCGATAGGTCATTCATTTTTGCTAAAGGACCTCTCATAATTGTCAGTGATGTTCCTATGCTTAAACAGCAGATATTGTGATATTTTTATGTTTCCTCCTGAAGAAGGTCCTCTATCATAGAATTGTTAAATAGTTTGTGTTGAAAGTGACTCTAAAGATTGTCTAGTTTCAACACCCTGGCTATGGGCAGGGACTCCTTCCACTAGACCTGTTTGCTCAAAGCTTCATCTAACCTGTCCTTGAACACTTCCATGGATGAGGAATCCACAGCTTCTCTGGGCTACTTGTTCCAATGCTTCACCACCCTCACAGTGAAGAATTTCTTCCTGTTATCTAGTGTAAATCTACCCTCTTTCAGTTTGAAGCCGTTCGCCTTTGTCCTATCACTATAGGCCTTTTTACAAAGTTTCTCTCCATCTTTCTTGCAATCTCTCTTCAATTACTGGAAGGTGCTATAAGATCTCCCCAGAACCCTTTTTTCTCCAGGCTGAGTAACCCCAACTCTCTCAGTGTGTCTTCAAAGGACAGGTGCTCCAGCCTGTTGATCATCTTTGTCACCCTCCTCTTGACTCACTCCAACAGGTCCATGTCCTCCCTGTGTTGGGGCTCCCAGAACTGGATGCAGCACTGCAGCTGGGGTCTCACAAGTACAGAGTAGAGGGGCACAATCCCCTCCCTTGCCCTGCTGCCCACGCTACTTTGGATGCAGCCCAGGATGCCACTGGCTCTCTGGGCTGGAAGTGCACATGGTTGGGTCATGTTGAGCTTCTTATCCATGGACATCCCAAAGTCTTTCTCCTCAGGGCTGCTCCATCTACTTTCTGCCCAGCCTGTGTTTGTGCTTGGGATTGTCCTGACCCATGTCCATGGCCTTACACTTGGCATTGTTGAGCTTTGTGAGGTTTTCACAGCCCCACCTCTCAAGCCTGTCAAGGTTCCTCTGGATTTTGCATCCCTTCCTTCCGCAATGTCGACTGCACAGCACAGCTTGGTGTCATCAGCGAATTTACTGAGAGTGCACTCAATCCCACTGCCCATGTCACTGACAGATGTTAAATGGTCTGATCCCAATATCAATGCCCAAGGAATGCCACTCATTGTTGGTCTCTATTTGGATATCAAGCCATTGACGGCAAATCTTTGAGGGTGACCATCCAGCCAATTCCTTATCTACTGTGTGTTCCATCTGTCAAATCCATATCTCTTCAGTTTAGGGACAAGGATGTCAAGCAGGACAGCATCAAATGTTTTGCACGAGACCAGGTAAATGAAGTCAGTTTCTCTTTTCTCATCCACTAATGCTCTAATCCTATCATAGAAAGTTACCATATCTGTCAGGCATGATTTTTCCTAGGTGGAGCCACGCTGACTGTCCCCAATCACTTCCTTATTTTCCATGTGCCTTCATTTTCTTCTGTAATATGTACAAAGCAGTGGCAAACCTTCCAAAATGCCCATTAACTAACCCTCTATCTGAAACTTTTTTGAACTGAGGGTGCTGCAGAACTTGTAAAACTTGTCAATACAGTAGAACTGCAGATGTTATTTCAAGACTTCGGAAATTTAGAGTTCTGTCACTGGAAAGCCATTTCCTTTGGTACTTTCAATTAATAGTGAGTGAACTAATTAAGTTTTTGGACATTCTATGCTTGCTACAAATCTGCTGTGATTTAGTAGCACTGACATGAAAGCTAATTTTCAACTTCATATCACAGAGGAAGAGTTATGTTTGCAACATATTTAATGGGGAAACAGTGGCAGTATACTTTATCACAGCAGTATTACAGATATTTTTTCCCCTTTGGGTCTGACAGAATGTTGTTCTTAATCATGGCCTTATCAAAGTGAATAAGGAAGGATTTCTCATATATTTCAACAAAATTGCATTTGGGCACTTTTTCTGTCCTTCCTGTGCTGCTGTATGTAGGAGAGATTTTATCCCTGCTATACCAAGAGTGAGAATTTTTTAGCTGTCTTGATAGGCTGAAAGTGTGAAGTTTGCAGTCAATACAATTTATGATATCACATTTTGACACTGCTTTAGAATATTTTTTCAATACAAGGGAATTTTTTCAAGGCAATTTGTTTTATCTACCAGGGAAGAGAGATAAGAATTTCTTTTTCCAGGCTTTGATATGACATGCTAAACATTCTAGCTTTTATTTTCTTTCTTCTGTGTTAATTAGGTAATTGTATCATTCACTGAAAAATATTCCTGTGCAAATTATGATACTTCTCATGCTCTTCCGGTGATGAAATAACCATAATTTCATCCTAATATCAGGTATTTTCATGTACTTTATGAGTACTTTCCTAATTTACTTCACTAAAATCTGTTACTATATGCTTTTTAGCTCAAGTCTGTAGTTTGCTGAACTAACTGAGTCACCCTCATGGCATGGCTTCTCCATGTCATCAGCACGTCATGGTTATAGATCTATGGATGTCTGTTGCCTCTCTTGTTTTCTCAATACAACTGTATGAACAGTTCTCAGCCTGGAAAGCCAACAGAGACATTTCAACACAATAGAGTAGAGGAAAATGGGAAAATAGTACAGTACTTACTATAAAACAGTAAGCTGGAGTAAATTTAGATAGTACAATTAGTGAAAGCAAAGAGCAGTAGGATATGTGACCTATGAAAAGTTGTATTGGTACTTGATAAAATTTATTCACCAAAATACACGCCAGTATATTAACAGAACTAGGGACAAAACTGCAGGCAGTCAGTTGAAATAAAAAATATGTCCTACTCAGCCTTCATTTTCTGCTGTAA
The DNA here is from genome assembly GCA_013397915.1 of Daphoenositta chrysoptera. Classification (NCBI taxonomy): domain Eukaryota; kingdom Metazoa; phylum Chordata; class Aves; order Passeriformes; genus Daphoenositta; species Daphoenositta chrysoptera. Next base: position 341,669 of record VZRO01001829.1, read on the forward strand.
CATGTACAAAGCAATCAGTGATCAATCTTCCAAAGTGCCTATTAAGGAACCAACAACATATCAATAGTTAAGAAGGAGCTGGGTGAAACCCACAGTATATATGGGATGAAGAATTACATATCAGTCAGAATAATGTTCAGAGCAGCTTCTTGGAAATTAAAGTGCTGCCTAAAAGTGCTGCATACCATGAGTACAGTTTCTGTTTCTTCTGCTTAAACTCCTCACCAGAACAGACTTCCCTAGATCTCTTGAGGTTCTGCTGGAATGTCATTAAATTGCAGTAATTTCCAAACCTGGCAACACTGCTTTAGCTTTCATGCCTGGTTTGCTACTGGGTTACTCTGCTATTCTATTGTTCCCAGATTTAAAGTTCAATTTCTGTCAAATACAGCATAATTTATATAGTAGCTTACAGTGCTTCTATATTTTTTATTTCAAAGCTTTTTTCCTTTTTTATTTTCAAAGCTTCTTAGAATCTATAAATATTTTTTTACTCTTGTTCATCTCTGAATATATGCTACATTTGTAGTCATTCAATTTCTTCTGTTTACATTCAATACCATGTATTGAAACTGTACTCCGTATAATTGAATATATTTGTATTCCTAATAGACATCAGGTTTATGAATTTAAGCCATGGAATGGAGAATTGACAAACTGGAATTTTTCTCAGTATGGCCAAGGTGCTGTTTCGGAGTTTTCACAAATGGGAGTAAGTGGTCTTAAGGAAATGGTCAATGACTGATGAAAAGGGAAAACAAACAAACAAACAGACAAACAAAAAACAAATACTACCACCAACAGAAAAGAATTGCCTGCATGTATAGAATTTTTTCTTCTCTTTTAAAGTGCTCATTCTCTGAAAAGCATATAGGAACTATGCTGAAAGTCAATCACAGTAACTCTTCTTGAAGTATTGTAATACTAAATATGAAGATTTTTGTAACATTACCACCACTCCAAAGATGAAGTATATTTTCTTGGAAGGTCTAGATTTTGGACTCCTTTAAGTACAAGTAAGTATTAGCTTTTCTGAAGAAAAATACAATTTAAAAAATCTTTTTGCTAGAAGACAGAGGCATGAACCAATGCCTTTGATGCGATGGCAACCGTGTGTTCCAGAGTTTCTGTAATAGAGAAAGTTTCTACTTAAAGAACAAATGGTCAGACAGAAAACCTTTATGACTGCAAATGAAGTAAATTTGAATTCATGGATTTTTAAAAAGACCTATGCATCAAATCTTCATCCAGAGGTGAAATGTGGTGCCTGATAATGAAAAGCAATAAGCAGGATTAATGCTTTGATTTGTCAAAGTATTTCTGACAGCAATCCAAACACAGCTATTCTAACAACCCTGTTTTTGTGGTACTCTGGCACTAAATGAAAACCTCAGATACTTTCCTGGGGATATTTGCAGGGTTAGTACAGAGCAAGGATAATTAACTCAGTTTGTCGGATGTGCTTTCATTAGTCAGACAGAAGATGAATGGAGTCTGAAGAATGTTATATTTATTCAGGTAACAAATATATCGAAGTAATGAATGCACTACATAGAGAGATTCTTCTGAAACATACTTTAGTCTGCCTCTGTTTATCTATAGAGACTTATTTAATTAGCTAGTGGATTTAGTTTCCTTTTGATGTGTTTAGTGACAGTCTGTGCATCCTCTTTCTCTTTAGAGATCAGTAGGTTATTGCTTCTTGTATAAGTCTTTTTTGAATCCTAAGAAGACTGAAGGATCATCCTATAGCATGAATAAATAATAAAAGCTTTAAATATGTTGTGTATTAAGAAAGCCATACCAGTTCTGAGTACAAAGCTCAAAATTAAAGTAATCAGGTGTTCTTTAATGACTTCCCTCTAGCTTTAGTATGCTTTTGTACACAGTGGTAGGGTTTTTTTTTCCTGGAATAATCCATGAAGACACCATACATGCTAACAGGATCCTCATTTTACTACTTATTGATAATTGCTGGAAGACATAGATCATTAGTTTTGGCCAATCACTCTGCCTGCATTGCTTCTCCTGGATAATACACCACTGTCATTTTATTGTTCTAAAGGTTATTACCACTTCTTAATGAAGCAATTGTCCTGGCTGTACTAAAAGCAGTATCTTTTAGTCTGTCAGAAAGTAACAATAGACATGGAAAAATAATACCCATTTAAGAGCTGAAGAATGAAGGTAGGCATGAGCAAAAGGTAGGGGGCAGAGGTTCTATATGCCAGTATAAAGAGCAAGTTCATCTTCATCAGCTGCTTTGCCAGTGCACAGAGTAAAATAAGGAGAGGCATGGAAGAAAGAACATATATAATAAGGTGCTATTCCACATCATCACTTTGAGAAATAACAGATGCATGAAACTTGTCACATTCCCATATAGTGAAGCTATAATTATTTTAATGTTCCCAGACTAGCTTATATGTTAGCAACGTGGTCTAGTTATAAGTATCTTGGTTAACACTGCCACTTTTGAGACTGATACTAAACCTCAGAAGGACTTTAAAGTTAGCTGTGGTAATAATTGCCTGCTGAGGCTACAGAGAGGTGTTTTTGTCAGAGCTGGTACACATAATTTAGAATTTAGGGGTGGCATTAAAAATTTTCATATTCACATAACAGCTTCCATTAAGGAAACCTAGACCGTTTCCATGAGATAGACTGGTCTTTGGAAATAACTGAGAATTTTATCAATATTACTAGCTTGACATTGGATCAAATACAGGCATACAAACTACATTCCATGGATCATTTTGCCATATGAGAATGTTTGGTACCTTTCAGCTTGGAGAGAAGCTGTATGGTGTAGGCTTTTATTACCAGGTGATATTAGATCTAGAAGTAGAATCACATTTTGTGATCTGCTGCTCTGCACTGAAATTGCCTTCTGGCTAGTGTGAAACCCAAGAGCATCAGAATTTGAAAGAAACTTCACTGTAATATAACATTTAGATAACAGTATATTCCCCAGTAGCCGTAGGCATTTTAGAGTGAATTGTAGTCACAACAGAGGCAGTAGTTGTTTAAGGGAAAAGAATCCCCCAAATCTTTTAGTAACAGAATGTCTTGCTTCTGTTGAAGCTGGTAATGCATTTGAATTCTGTCTGTTCCCATGTGTAAAATCATTCTGTTTGCTTGTATATCTGTTTCCATATGGGTATCATTCAGTAGAGCAGAACTATCTATATGTCAGTTATATATTTATATATGAGTCAGGGGGAAGAAAAAAAAATCACCAAAACCAAGATCTCTTTTACCAATGGGCACTAGATTGGGAAATAAGTTTTTCCTTGTTTACTTGTTTAATCTGTGATTGTGCATTCATAAGATCTTTCTGAGGCATAGAATTTTTATTTTCTTATACTTCATGGAGGATGTAAATGCTTGATCAGGTCATTCAAGTCTTGGGAGGCAAGACATGTTCTAATGATCAGAGTGAACTGTGCATGTGTAACAGATGATTTCTTTCTTTATGGAATCTTTTTACCTTAGTTTTGCTTTGTTTCTGAGTTTTGTGTTTTCTGGTTATTTTTTTCTCTATTTTATTTTTATGACGGGGTCAAAAGATGAAAAGAAATACAGGCTGGGGAGGTATTTAAATGCCATGGTGAAAACTGGGGAAAAGGAAATGTTATTCACCATGCTTTTTTTGCTTTTCTTCAATATTTGCTTACATTGATTTTGTTTTTCTGAAACACTGAAAGAAAGGAAGTAAATTCTTCATAAAAAACATGTCAGACAAGGCCAAAACACAGATGTATTTCATGAAGCTGTATGCTGGTTTTGTCTGAGATAGAGTTTGTTTTCTTCAGAGTAGCTACTATGGGGCTGTTTTGGATTTGTGATGGGAACAGTGTTGTTAATTCAGGGATGTTTTAGATACTGCTTAATAGTGCTTGCACAACAGCAAGTCCTTTTTTATTTCCCATACTGCTGCACTGGCGAGGAGGCTGGGGAAACTCGGGAGGAGACATCTAGAGTGCTGTATGTAGTTCTGGGCTAAAACATTTCGGGTGGGTGTAAAGGTTTTTGGCTGTGTCTGGAAGAGGGCAACAAAGCTGGTGAAAGGGCTGGAAGGAATGTCCTGTGGGGAGCAGCTGAGGACTTAGGATTCACTCAGTTTGGAGAAAGGGGGGCTGAAGGGTTACCTTATTGCTCTCTACATCTTACTGAGAAGTAGACATGGAGATGGATGTGCTGATCCCTTCTCCCTCGTATCCAGTGACAGCATGTGTGAAAATGGTTCAGAGGTGCACCTGGCAAGGTTTTGACTGAACCTTAGAAAGCATTTTTTTACTAAGAGGGTGGTCAAACACTGGAGAGGTAGTCAATGCCCCAAGCCTGCCAGCAATGAACAGGCATTTGGATAACATCCTTTATAAAATGCTTTAGCTTTTTGTCAGCCCTGAAATCATCAGGCAATTGGACTAAATGATCATTTTAGGTCCCTTCCAAATGAGACATTCTATTCTATTCTATTCTATTCTATTCTATTCTATTCTATTCTATTCTATTCTATTCTATTCCACTCCACTCCACTCCACTCCACTCCACTCCACTCCACTCCACTCATATTATTCTCTTCTACAGGACTGGAAACAAGTATTGCTTCTATCTTTTATGTACTTTTCTCAAAATTTTGTGGGAGAAAAAACTGTAGAATTTCAGTCATAAATATTTACTTTTCACCTTATTAGAGTTCTCTGCATTAATGTGACTTGTTAAAAAAGTTGAATGCAAAGCCTGTCCTAAGAGACAACTTTAAAGTCTTTCCTGGATTGGAACTGGAGGGAGCTTGTACTAGATGGTATCCAGGGGAAAATCCAGCATAGCTAGGAATGAAAACCAATTGACCTCAAAACCAAACTGAACAGATAATGGTCAGTCCTAAGAATAAAATCCTTTTAAAGAAATATACAGCAGTGGAAATAAAAATGGTTCTGCAAAGCAATATACCAGCTATGAAAATACATAATGTAATTTTTCTATCCTCATAGGAGATAAAAAATGGTGACTCAAGCCCTCATAAAATGGCACAAGAATCCATTTCTAGTCGTCACTGAAACTATTTATAGCTAAATCCTTTCTTTGTTTTCCATGTGTATGAAGCAAAAGTTACAAAGGAGAAAAAGCCGTGTGTCTATTGAAATTAGTTACTGTGAAGCCAAAGTAGTTCCTCTGATTTTTCAAACATGATTTTTCAAACAAGATAAAAGTATATATTTTCAATTCTTACTTTTGTTCCAGACATAGTCTTATCCCATTTTCATTGCTATAACCTTTGAGTGGTTTCATACAGTATATTAAATAGTAAGACTAAAGATTTCCCATATGTGGTTTGATCTTCCATTATTTTATGACATGTATTTGTTTCATATGATCCACTGATGTCAAGTGATGATATCCTTCTCAAATTTTGCAGCATTCTATTTCCCAAGACTCCATAGAAATACAGCAGTTTTAAAGTTAATTTCATACGACTATTTTGGATGAGAATCTGATTTCCTTTCTATCTCTCTAAAAAATAATTTAAGAAAGATGCCTTTATTTTAATACTACTGTGTAAAATGTTTGAGAAACTAGTCACTAAAAAAAAAATTGGGTTTGGTCTTTAGGTTTTCAGTGGTGGGTTTTTTTGTTTGATTGGTTTGGGATTTTTTGTTTTTTTGGCCACAGGTTACAGTCACACAGTCACAAAATCATAAATTGTTCTAATGTTTCTTTTTCTTTTTTTTGCAATAGAAGCATATGGTTTTTGAGCACTGAAGAGTAATTATAAATTAACATTAGAATGGGGAAAAATAGCTCTCTGAAGGTATTGTTGAAAAGAGCAGTCCCAATAAAATATTAAAACAAACTCCATGGAATTATTTAAATATGAGAAATCTGTACCCTGTCAAGGCCATTAGCCTTCTCTGAGTCTACCAGCCCAGGCCTCTATGAAGTCACCAACTCTATTCTGCATGCCTAGTATGCTGTCATCTCTCCAAAGAAACTTGCAAAATTGTCCTTCCCCTTCAGGGAAGGTTTGTCTCCAGGTGAGTGCCTGTGAATGTTTGAGGCATTGTCCTTTTTGAATCATCCCATCGATGCACAGTACACTAATGACTGTGAGAATCAAACTGGACATTCTAGGGCGCTCTTCATGATACATTGAATTATTCTCTGAGGTAATAAATTTTAAAGCTGAGAAAAATCACTAGATCATTAACCTGTTTTCACAGTGTATCACAAGCATTGTATTTCACCCAGCTAGACCCCTAATAGATTTCTGAGATTAAACATTGATAAAAGGCAAAGAAGCCCCACTGTTCCAGTTGTAAAGATCTTTTTAATACAGATAGCCTCTGCATGGTCCTATTCAACTTCTGGGTTAGGAAGACTATTTTTTACACCATGGATCGAAGCTCTAGTTCACACAGAGCATGCATGCATAGATGCTAAATAAAACTTGAAAGAACATTAATAAGCTGACATGTTCTTAAAACTGTCACTAGTTTTCTTATAAAAAATATGTTCTAACTCAATTAGAAGTTGCGAAAAGTATTACTAGTTGAATATTTTTTTCCTGTTATGTGGAATATCCTATTAAATTATCATAATAGTTTCTTTGGCTGTTAAATTAGAAGCAGCTGCAACTTCTGTTATTGTTACTAAGAGAAATCGAGATGTAGCTTCTGTTCATTCTCCAGAACAACAATTTAAATACAGGCTAAAAAAGCTGTAATCATTTTTATCTCGAGCCACTTTGGTAGCAAGCAAACAATGTTAAACCATATGTTCACAGTTAGGATGTTCAGGAAGGGAGCTGCCTCTATCAGCAGTTTGTACATCAGCTGCACTTGTGCCATGTTTTGCCACCTTGCTGGGTGAAGAGGATGAATGCAAAGAAGAATCATCCAAAGACAGTGAACAGCTGACTAAGCATCAAGTTTAATGAGAGCAGTTGGAAGGGGAAAATGGCACAGATGAACTCATCCACTTACCTCCAAACTAACTGTGACAGTAAATCAGAAAGACAGTTGAACAATGGTTAGAAACAGAAGCAAAAATGAAAAGACTAAATGCTTTAGTCTAAGGACCTGACAGCCAAGGTGAATGATTTTACCTTCTGGTATGCCTTTCACAGTAAATCAAGACAAAACATGATCATTTTGGGGTACAGTTAATATTCTTCACGGAAGCTAATATTAGACTATGTTTTGTATTTGTGCTGGAAACAGTATTTATAATATAGAGATGTTTTCGTTACTGCTGAGCAGGGCTTACACAGAGCCACAGCCTTTTCTGCTTCTTCTATTGCCCTCCCAGTGTAGAGGCCGGGGGTGCACAGAAAGAGAGGACACAGCTGGGACAGCTGACTCCAGAGGATCAAAAGGATCTTCCATACCATATAGAATCATACTCAGCTTATAAACCTGAGGCAAGAAAGAGGAACAGGGGATAATTTGGCATGATGGCATTTGTCTTCTGAAGAAAATGTTACCCATGACAGAGTCCTGGATTTTTGGGTGATGGCTGAATACCTGCCTGCCAATGGGAAGTAGTGAATGAATCCCTTGCTTTACTTTACTTGTGAGCACGGCTTTTGTTTTCCCTATTAGACTATCTTTATCTCAATCCACGAGTTTTTCCGCTTTTTCTCCTCCAATTCCCTTCCTCATTGAACCACTGGAGGGAAAGTGACTGAGCAACTGTGTGGTGCTTGATTGATAGCTGGGTTTGAAACACGACACATGGGTCTGTATTTGTGGTTATAAATGTAGATTGCATTTAAAAAGTAATGAACTAAGGCTAGAATCATAATTTTGTAATTTATAATAAAGTCTTTAAAAAGCATTTGGTTTCCAGTTTCTCTTCCTTCTAATGTCCTTCCCTCTATCTTACCTGAAAATTCTATGACATGGAACCCTACTGCTGAAATAGGGGACTAGCTATGCAAACTGCTGCCATTTGAGCTTGTTAAGTCAAAGAGACTTTTAGTTTGTTGAGTTTTTGTTTGTTTTTTTTTTTTATTTTTTTACTTCAAGTATGAGAAAGAAAATGTGTGATGATGAATGTAAGATTCCTCCTATGTTACCCTGATGTGCTCTTTTCCGAATGATTTCCATCTGGTCTCTTTTCATCTGTAGTTCTTACCCCAGGCTCATCCTCCTTGCCTCAGTAATTTTCAGACTTTGGATACCTCATTTTGTTTCCATCAACTTCTTGTCTGTTTTCTAATTCACATAGGCTAGTTTGAGCATATTTGCCATATTTCCCTTCTCCCCCATTCCATAAAAACTTTTCCTTAAATTTCTCATGTAATTGTCCATTGATACAATTTCTATCCTCCTTATTCTGGTCTCATGAAATATTTCCTTTGCTTTCTGCATGTTTTAATACTCAGGTTCTTTGTACAGCCAGTCCAGTCCAGCTCCCAGGACTATCTTCTTTTTCCCAGTGATATGTTCTGATATACCCTAAGACCTTTTAATTAATTTACCCTTGTTTTCTTTTTATTCACAATAATTATTTCAGATACCTTCTTTGGCATGTTCATTAGTCCTGACAGAGGAAAGTCTTCTTAGTATTTTTTGAGGTATTTAGACTATTCACAAAATGTAACATTTCAGTTCTTAAAAGGAGATTCTAAGTCGCCCAGGAGCATGTTCTTGTGCAGAAAGTATGCAGGAGGATAGTGTGAAATATGGATAAATTTAGCAAACCATCAGTCTTCCACTTTTTTACTCTTCTCTATGCAGTCTGACACTACGTCTTACAATGGGTGGTGGGGGAAAATGGTACATTCTTGTCTGAATCAAAATGAGGCAAAACAGATGTATTGCAATTTCTGTGTAGAACATTTTAGTCATACGTGGGAGTGAAAATTTAAATTCTGTTTTAAATGTATTTTAATATTGAAATAATCATATGTTTAAAAAGTTGGGTTATAGTGATTATGTTCAATAACATCTAACTGGGGTTTGTTTTTTCCTTTCTGTGTTCCCTGTTAATCTTAGCATTGTAATCTATATATTTTTATTACCCTGAAAAGTTTGTCTACGCGTGTGTGTAGTAGTGTATACTGGTTCCAGCTTGTAAGTGATTAGACAAATTCTCACTAAATTATTTTCAGCTAAACTTATATATTCTAACTTAATACTTTCTTATATGTTCTTTATTATGTTTTAGTACATGAAATGAATGGAACTATTTTTCTTAGGGATTAGAAATTAAGAAATATAGAAGTGATTACCAAGACTGGTTATTTTAGAAGTGGCTAGTGGAAATCAGATAATAACAAATAATAACAAAAGGCAAAAGTAATCCCTTAAAGTGAACTATGCAAGGCAAGTCAGAAGGATCCTTTCATAACATCCTCGTTATGCTTGCAGTCCTTGTTTGCTCCTTCTTCCAAAGGTTGTAAACTCTCTTTTGTTGATGAGTTCCAGCCAAAGGTCTTTTTGCAGCCAGGAGGGTGTTCTTCCCTGCCAGCTTGTTTTTCAGCACACAGAGACCACCTGCTCCTGTGACTTTAAGATTTCCTCCATGATGAATGTCCAACTTTTCTGGACACCTTTGCTCTTCAGAAATGCCTCTCAATGGGCTTTGTCTCTGAAACAGTGTGCCGTCTAGAAGTCCAAGGTAACAGTTCTGTTAACCAACATCTAACCCACCATGTTCCTATTTAGGTTTTCATGGTGTTTTTCTACTGCATTCCATTAATCTATGGAATTACTTATTTGTTTAAAAAATGTTATTCAACAGTTACTCTGAAATAAGATATATGTGTTATATATATTTATATATATATAATTTCTGAGAGAAAGGAATAGATATAAATATACTCAAAATTTCCTGATATGAACCTTTATCTGTAAAGACTGTTAAATACATCAAGGAGACAGTAGCTACTTCCTGGCCATTTTTTTTGTTTAATTCACTCATTGTTTTGTGATAGTTTACTATCAACCTTACATGTTAATTCCTGCTGCTACTGCCCAATTATTGTAACTACAAATTCTATTTCTTTTAAAAAAAAACTTCCTAATCATAAATAGGTCTATGAATTTTATTATTTAGATAGAATAAGTTCTACTTTGAGTAGAAATGATTTTCACTACCTAAAAACAGGCTTTCTCAGTTTCTGTAAAACATGTTTTAAAAGAATGAACATACCTGCTTAGACTGCCTGGTGCTTAAGGACACTATTGCGTCATGTTTTTCTTTAGAGATAATACAGAATAATATAAACTAATATTAAAAATCACTTATTTGAGGGAAAAGCTGCAAAGGCACTTTTATTAGCTGTAGACTTAGTCTGTATTTTCTATTAAAAGTAACTTCAAATTATAAAGTTATTTTTAGCTAAAAAAAAGCAAACCAAAATATTTCTTTTAACCTGTAACTTAGGGAGCAGAGACAATATGCCTTATAGCTTATAATGTTATATTCTGCTAAAAGTCTGTGGCTGAGATTTCTCCCTCTTTTTCTTTTCCATAATGTTATACTCTACCAAACATGGCCTAGTACTTAAGTTTTTTTTGCAGGTGTTAACAAAGAACGCTCTGTTGTTGGGTGAGTTGATGAGGACAGACTGCTTTAACTGTGCATATCTTTTGTGCAGAGCCTGCTGGAAGATCTGATCAATAGCCCATAACACAACTAGTTGTGAGAGAGAAATTGCTCTGAAGAGTAGGGTCTTGGCATAGTCAGGCTATGGAAAGAAAGGAAAAATCCAGTATTCTGTAGGATAAAAGACAGGACATAGCATATGAGGTCACAGTAGGGTGATTTTCAATTCCACTGTTTTTTTCTGTCTGATAAGACTGGAGATGTACATTTTTTAAAAGATCGTTTTTCAATTATAAGTGGTGAGCCTAGTTTTGCAAGCTCTGTCATGATTTTGTGGTGTGTTGGCTCAGTTACAAAGCTCCAGCTTGTTCTAAGTTTATTACTAAAGTTGAACTTTTGTAGGTCCTGTGTGTTTTACTTTCCTCGCTTGTTTTGTATTGCTTGCTCCCTAATATGATGTTGCATTGTCTGTTGTTATTCATCTCCTGTGAGCTGAAAATTTATTCCCATTAGTAAAACAGCAGGTATGATTTTTCAAGCTGAGTTTGACTTGTGGCTGCTAACAGGAAAACGTTTTCCTCTTCATCCACTTTTCTTCAACAAAAGAAAGAGAAAAAAAGAAAAAAAGAAAAAAAAGAAAAAAAATCTGGTTAAAAAGAAATGTGAAAATGAAAGGTTTACCATCTATAAATAAAAAGGGACTGATGATACCTTTTGTATTTACTAACACTAGCAGTGTGCAATTTCTCAGTCTTGTGTGACTCTGCTTTTGTTCCCTCTGGCAAGAGAAAAAGACTTGAGCTCTACATGAGTTGCAGGGGTGAGCCTCATCCATTTTAGTGGGGCTTTGTGCAATACTGAGGATCTGTCTTCATAAAAATGTTTTATAGAACTGAAATCTCAGGTCAAGGAGAGGCTTCATTCAGCACCCTTCACAGAGATGCTCTTACTGCTATTAGTTGATTTTGAGTCCTCTTGGATATGAATTCAATATTCTGTCATTAATTATATCTAAAATCTGTGTGTTACAGTTCCCAAGGATAATAAGGTCAGATATAATGTGCCTTACTATGACAAGAAATGTCCTGTTCAGGAGATGGACAGCTTTACCACAGAATCACAGAATATGCTGACTGGGAAGGAACACACAAAGATCATTGAGTCCAACTTCTAGACCTTCATAGGACAACCCAAGTATAACATCATGTGTCCGAGAGCATTGTCTCAATGTTCCTTGAGCTCTGTCAGGTTTGGTGCTGTGACCACTTCCCTGGGGAGCCCGTTCCAGTGCCCAACCACTCTCTGGGTGAAGAACCTTTCTCTAGTATCCACCCTAACCCCTCCCTGACACAACTTCAGGCCATTCCCTCGGGTCCTGTCACTGGGCACCACAGAGAGAGTTCAGTGTCTCCCCCTCCTCTTCCCTTCATGAAGACGTTGTTGACAACAATGAGGTGTCCCCTCAGTCTCCTCTTCTCCAGACTGAACAGACCCAGTAACCTCTGCCACTCCTCACATGGCTTCCCCTCAAGGCCCTTCACCATCCTCATTGCCCTCCTTTGGACACTCTCTTATAGTTTATAATGTCTTTTTTACACTGTGTCACCCAGCACTGCCCCCAGCACTGGAGGTGAGGCCGCCCCAGCTCAGAGCAGAGGGGACAATCCCCTCCCTTGCCCGGCTGGCGATGCTGTGCCTGATGCCCCCTAGGACAGGGTTGGCCCTCCTGGCTGCCAGGGCACTGCTGACTCAGATTCAAATTTCTGTTGACCAGGACCCCCAGATCCTTTTCCACAGCACTACTTTCTAGCATCTTATTCCCCATGTTGATCAAAGGCTAGTTGTCTCTATCTTCTGTAGGGGACTTAGCTTGTGCCATAATATGGATTTACAGAACGTGTTTACAAACATCCACAAGTCTGTTAAAAGAGCACAAATGAAAATGAAAGTAATATCAAGAATTTTTTACCAGAAAGCATCAATACAAATGCAGATGTTCTTATAAATATTCATACCTTGCAAAACCTATCCCTCCATCCATTTGATTTCTGCTTATGGATAAAGATCAGATTTTAAAAGGATGGATAACTGCCCTCTTTTTTTAAAAAAAAAATCCATTAAAAGGATCCATCTCTGTTCAGGTCAGGGTAATCAGGCATGGCCTGAATTATGCTGTGGTTGTGCCAGGGTCTGATCCTGTCTCAAGCTCTCCCTGAGCAGTCATTGAATTTTCACGGATTAACCTCAGTCCTGACTTGTTGACCTTGCCTTGGTTGAAGATCACAGGACTGTCGTTGGCACCCTTTGCTATCGCCATCTGACACTGCATATCCTGCTCAGGTGCTGCAAGATAATGCCCTGGTAGTGAGGGCATTACCTGTGCTGTCATTGTTGGTTCATGCCTCGTCCTTCCTTGAAGTGCAGCCTCACTCTTGCTGCCCTCTAATAGAAGTTTCCAAAACCAGATCCCAAGTAAACACCTCTGCAATGAAATCCTTAGCTAAAGCTCATGCAAGTTAGTAACAGAAGTAGGAAAAGGCATGGGCAACAGTCTGTGACCTATTTGAGCCTTATGATGTACATGCTGCTCCTGTGAATCACTTGCCATTAGAGTGGTACAGCATTGTACTTGGCATATACCCACAAGTTCAAGTGAGAGGCAGTGTTGGAGTCTAATACCCTCTGATCAGGTCCTTTTAGATACTCCATGCATGGAGGATAAAATGTTTAACTTCTTCAAAGTCAGTGGTACATAGTGAATTTTTGGCACTGAGACCAAAATGATAGTTAATTTTTGAATGAATACAGAATTTATAGGGTGAAAGTTTGGTGAAGGAGAATTGTGAAACAGGAAGGAAAGAAGGTAGAGGCAGGCAGTGTCCAGGTTTACTGAAATGCATAAACACAGGATAGATATCTTTCACCTGGTCTTCCTCATAGAAGTTAATTATAGCAGTGTCTCATGTCTTGGCATCTTATCCTGGCAACCTTCCATGATGCATGACTGATATTTAAATAATTCTGGAGCCTGCAGTTCTGCCACTACTCTGCACAGGCAGACTCTGGCCCCACTTTTTCTTGAGTCCTGCTCACAGAAGAGTCTGCAAAGGATGGCCATGAGGAGTTCAGCACCTATCTCACCTGTGACGCCCCTTCTGGTGTGGTGTGTTTGATTTTGGACTTCTCAGTGCAAGAAATACAGTGATGTTCTAGGGTAGGTCAAAAAGAGGGCCACAAATGTGGTTAATGGCCTGTACCATGACATGAAATTGGAGACTGAGATAAATGGACTTGTCCAGTTTCGAGAACTGAAAGTGGAGAGGAAATTTTAAGTCTGACTACAACTGCCGTTGGGAGGCCATGTTGATTACAGGGTTGGACTCTCTGCAGATGTTCACAACAGAAGCATGACACACCAAAAACGAAGGTTGCAAAAGGTTACACCTGTTTAATGTAAGGAATTTTTTACCATGATGTAACAGGTTGGGTTTAATGAACAAGTTGAAACACCTGTTGTGGCTGGGATTCAGTTCACTAATTTGTTTTTGTGAGATATAAATGTATAAATTAGGAGAAAAACATGGCAAAACAGGCCTACTCACTTCTAAACAGTATAAAGATAGTTTATTGTTACTAGGTAGAATTAACAGGAAAAAACTTCACCAAGAAAGTAAAAAGGAAAAAAAAAAACCACATTCCTTCTTTTGCCAATGCCTTCGCCCCTCCCCCTGGGGCTTCTCAGAGCCCTCAAACCTCCTCTCAGGTTTCTCAAGAGAGAGGGCAAAGAAATTAACAAACATGGAATTTCTGGTCAGTAATAGAGTCCTTAAAAAGTCCTTCCACACTCCAGGAAAAGAAAGAGGTCCACTTTGCTTCTGTGTGGGTCCAGAACTGTCACCGCAATAGTCTATCCGATCAGGGACATCCTATAGCACTGAACATCCAAAACATAGGGTATTCT
>VZRO01001829.1:356502-382646 GCA_013397915.1 Daphoenositta chrysoptera
CCCCCCCGTCCGTCCCAGACGCCGCCGCCGAGTCAAAGAGGCTCTTCCGCGTTCTTGCCAGCTTTTAAATATGCGCAATCGCAGAAGCGCTTATTGGATTAGAAAGCTGCCAATTAATTTTCAGCTCCAATCCATGACACATGAGGATGTTCAGACACTGGAACAAGTACCTCAGGTGGTTGTGAAATCTTTAGAATTCAACTGAACATGGTCCTGAGCCACCTGCTCTGACTGGTCTGGCTTTTAGCAATGTCTTGGACAGCATGACTTCTGGAAGTCCCTTCCAATCTGTGGGATTCTGATCCCATTTCCTTTCTTGGAGAAATGTCTCATGCCAGAGGTTTAGTTGATGTAAATTACAAACAACATTATTCTTAAAAGGAGGAACTTTGAAGAAATGAAATTAAGAAAAGATTAGCCTATTTGATAAATTGTGTGATTTGTAAAGATTTTTATTCTCAATAATGGAAAAAGAGACACAGTTTTAAGGGGCATGTTCTTCTAAGACAAATGCATTGAATATTTAATATATTTAAAACCTGCAATTTTTAGTAACAGTAAGATGTAATAAAAGCAAACTACAATGTCTGTATAGGGTGAAAATATTATGGTTTTCTTCAAGAACCAGCTATTGTATTAGTCTCCACAAGCTCCTTATAATTTTTACATCAACTGAATTTTTTCTTAACTCCTCTACTTACTATATACAAACTTTAGTTTACATAGAATGCTTTTACCTGCTTTGTCAGAAAAAATTGTGCAAATGGATAGACTTTTTTTAAAGCCTTATACTTCAAGAGTGACAATGAAAGTAAAGAACTCTTCAGCAGTTGCATGAATAGTGAGAACCAGTCATTTCTTATGTCAAGTAAATAATTTACTGCAATATAAATATTCTTTTGATCATGTACTTCTGATAATGTACTCCATTTCTGATTTGCATTATATCAAACACAGCTCTCAGGAAATAATTTGTTTTACTATTGGAAACGTTTGTGTATGCTATAATAACTAAGAAATATTACATTTCAGTGAAGAAACTCTTACACATGAGATCTGAAGAATTTTGTCTCGAGGTAGTTTACAACATTTTGAGACAGTACTAAAAAAAAAGAAACAGTCACTTTTTTGGGAGGGCAAGTGCAGGCTAGACAAAACATTAAAAAAATAACAGCTTTTGCACAATTATCTCTGCTGCAATGTCTTGAATGTCTCATTATGTTAAGTGCAGTGATTACTGAACAAATATTTACATTTTTTTCATCTCTTTTCTAACAACAACATATTAAGTTCTGATTAGCTATTCTTTATTGTAACAGCTGAGAGATGTTCTACTTCTACTATTTTCATATTTCAATGAGAAAGAATTGGTTAGACTATGTAAGTCAAGAAAAAAAGAAAGAATGATTAATTTATGAGTCTGCATATTTTTTGGAAGGAAAATTTCAGGCGCCTTATGCAGAGGTTTTATTATTTAAGTTTAAAATATATGTAAGAACAAATTGTTCAGGTAGATGTTCAAAGCAAAATTATCAATGGAATTGATATTTGTACAGTTATATTTCATCTGGAATCATGACTATTTTACTTAAACCTCCAGTGTTTTACCTAAGTACCTCACTTACCTACCAAAACTGTGAGGCACAACAGAGTATTGTAAGCAAAATGTTGATATTTCTCAGTTACTGAATGCCATCACAGGCCTGAAGACACTTAGGATACATCATTGCAATCTTCAGTCTAACTCTGAAGCTCCTGTCTACAATTCTTTTTTTGAAGAATAGATGTGATAAAGTATTGTTGTGTTTTCATCTAGGTTTTTAACAACCTCCTTCTGGTATTTTTTCTCAGAAGTAACTATTGTTACAAAAAGGGAAAATTTGTCATGTAGTAAAATGTGACTGAAATGGGAACACTACGTAGTGAAAATTAGAATAGCAAGCTACTAGTGGATTTCCACTCTATTTTAAGCCGTATATCTACATGTTATACAGTCTTGGATTCTATATATTTCTCAGAAAAAAGAGCCTGTATATACGTCTTGGTTTGAAAGACAGGTGTCTGCCAAGGAAGGCAAGAACCTCCCTTGGAACAGAAAATGTGACCCCCCTTCCCTCCAAATCATAACTTAGGAATTATCAGGCTTTTAGGCAAAGATATGAGAAAAGGAAATAACAGCTCTTTACTAATACTATAAACGTATAACAAGGCAAACGAACCACAAGGGCAGCAAGAACAGACAGAACCAGAAGCCCAGCAGCGCCTTCTCTCGGCCGCGGGTGCTTTCCCCTTTGCTGTAGTTACGGTTACAGCCAGCAGGGGCGCTGGTGGCTCCCGGCCGGGCAGGGTGCGTGCCGTGATTCCCCCACACTGGCAGGGGGCGCTGTGGCGCGAGTCCGGGCACCACCTTCTACATGAACAGTTGTGGATGCAGCCGGCGGAAAGAGATGGAAAAGGGGCTTCTGTTACAAACCCCCAAGGGCAGCTGGTCCCGGTGTCCCTCTGGATAACAAATTGGACTGTAGCAGGAACCTCGGAGGAGCAGCTGGAACAGCAGAGGTGGGCACACCTACGGTGGCAAACAAAATGTAGCAGAAATTCCGCAGCCATAGCAGGAGCTGCGGGGAGTCGGGTGGACATGGGATATCGGGTTAAAGTGTACCAAAAAACCCAAAGCAGTGGCAGAAAAGAGCGGGGCTGGGCAGCAGCAGCTGGGCTCCCGCAAACAGCTGGGAGACGCTCCCTGGGAGGGGGCTCAGGGTCCCAGGTTCTCCCCTGGGGCACCCGAGTAGATGGTGAGGGTCCTTCCCAGTGAGATCAGGTGTTTGATAAGATCCCAGTTCAACGGCCACTCTTACGAGCAAAGCCTCACTCACAGCAGGAGAAGCAGTAAAAGGGCTCAACTCTGCAGTGGCAGAGAATTCTCCCCACAGAAGCAACAGCAGCATCTCCTCCTCACATCCTGAGTTAGAGGAACTGAGCCCAGCCCCTCATGCTCCAGCCAAAATCTCATGGTATCTCTGCCCTTCCCAAGAGAAATCGGCCCCCAGCTAAAACAGTGCAGACAGCTGCACCCCTTCCCCCCACCTTGGCCACTTCTTTTATCTTCTAAGTATTGGTTGTTCCCATCTCTTAGGCAACAAATGGGAGAAAATTCCCTGAGGAAAAGAAAAGGGAAAAAAAAGGAAAAAATCCTAACCTCTAACAATATATTAGTATGAACCTTGTGGCAAACATTAGTGTACTTCTCTTTCTCCCTACAACTGTGCAATGATGATCATTAGAGGTGAGCCATCATCATCAAGACTCCTTCACCAGGAGCAAAGCGAATTTGATGGTTCCTTCCTCCTCACTCCTTTGTCTGTTTGTGGCAATTTTTATCTATTTACTAACACCTTACTCTCTTTTATTTTGTTTAAAATTCCCCATTGCATCCAAATCCCTTATACAGAGTGTCCTACATAGATGCTGAGTACTTTTGGGAGGTTTGTTACCCTGAAAACTGTTTTTGCCAGCTCTCATGATTACATTACTTTAATGAGCAGTGAAGGACTTTTGATGGCTTGTTAACAGCCATCGAGCCTCCTGTGTTTATCTGTCTTGCATTAGATTCTAGGGTCATAGACAGAGATTTCATTCTACACAGTTTAATTAAGCTGTTGTCACACCCTGAGCACGACCTCTTCTCTCCACCTTCCATGGCTTTTGCAGCCTGGGCTCAGGGCCAGGTTTTGGTGCAATTGTGTGGTTTAACACCTGGCTGATGGTGGAACGACTAAATGTGCAAATGTTCTGTGAGAAATGTGTGCTGGGGAGCCGTGATGGAGCCCCAGCCCATGGCCCACCAGGGCTGCTCCGAAACTTGTTACTGGTTAGTTGTATGTGCAATAATAGACACAACATAATTGGTAAAGCCAAGACAAAGCTAGAAGTATGGAAGGGTAAATTAATCCAGCAGTGGTTTGATAATTGCTGTTTTAGATAGAAAAGCAAAGACTTGGCTATAGACAGGCCATGATGAGTCCAAGCGAGTCCTGACACCACCTGTGGGCCATGAGCCTGACAAAAGGCTTGTGGTCTCTTAATGGCAGTGGCATCGCCATCCCTTGTGGGCTACAGGGCTACACTACTCCACTCATCTTTCAACACCGTCACATTTATTGATCTTTACTATGGTCTATGTCTCCTTAACCAGTATAGTATACTGCTGGGAAGATAAAAAAAGCTGTATTTGGGGACTGCTAGAAGAGTGGTTACCTTTCCTTTCTGCATGAAGACTAGAATTATAGTACATTTTGACTTTTAGAAATATTATTCCCCTGATAGAAAAAGAAAAGGAAAGAGCTACACTGTCATGTCTATCCTTAAATGACTAGGTAGACTTCTATTTAGATTGGTCTCAATGAAAACCTTAGGACTCATTTCATATATTTCATACATTTTCCAATGTTCTGTCCAAATAACTTTGGTTATCTTTCCCTGAAGTTGATATAATTCTTCTGCCATTTTTCTCAATATCAATATTGTTGATGAATGATCTTTTCTCTACAGCTTCTGCTGTATTTTGTCATATCCTTTCTTTTTTTTTTCAGGATTAAATCTAAAAGACAGAAATTCCAGGTAAATACATCTTGTGGCTTCAGGGGGATGATTCTCTTAATTCCGATTTGCAATATACCGTTTTCCTGAGCATGACTATCAAAATAACAAGAATGAGAAAGGTACACTTTAAATTTTGCATGTTAATTCTGTTATTTCTTACAAGTGTTTTAAAATCTTCCAGAAGATGAACTAGTGCCCTGACCTACTAAAATTTTAGGTAGGTGAGTAAGCATCCTAGCTGGTGCACAGCTAAAATTAATTTGGGAGTACTGGTTATTACAGGTAGAGTTTTTGAAACATGGTTATGGATACACTCAGGTGGACTGTGCCAATCAGTCAGCGAGCCACTTGTATCTTTCAAAACCATTCAGCACAGTTCTGTTGTTACCTTATGTGTAAATCAGTTTGAACTATTATCAATTTCCAGAAGTACTTTGATTAAAAGGTTTTGGGTACCAGTACATGCAGGTCTGTAGGACCAGCCATAATGCGCTCTGAATGTATATTCTCCCTTTTCTCTCCTCAGGAGCCATGCACATGAATGTGAGCATGTTATCTGCTGCATGTCCACCACAGTCTTCATGCAGAAGGGTACTTCATTCAGTCTTTTCTTCAGTGTCAGTTGTGGGTAACACGATTCTGTTAATGCTTTTCAGATAGGTTTATCTTACTCAAAGTTTAGATTTCAAAAGTATTCAAAGTATTATACCTGAGGATTTAATGAGATACAGTAGTTTATTTTCCCAGTGTAGCTTCTGTCTTGGTTAGAACACTGGGGCAATACTGACTTTGATTGGTCTTATGTCTTGCTATCATTCGTGGCCTCTCTTTCCTGAACAGCTGCATCCCAGGATATTGTTCCTTATCCTATAATCATGCAGCTGATGGTTCCTGCTTGAATACAGCATTTTGCAGTTCTAATGAATTTTATATAGCTTTTTTCTCCTCAGAAACCTGAAAAAAATACTTCTAGTCTCATTTTTGTAGTCATATACAGGGAATTAGACCAAGTTATTTTGTATTGCACTGTGTGCCCAGTTTGACATGTTTTATTTTTCATGACTACTGAGTACATTTTAACAATCTGTGTTCTCTTGGCAATGCCTATTCCTATCACAGCTTGATAAACTTCCCATGAGGTTATCTGCTTTATATTTCTAAAGAATATATTCATATGATATTGCCGTGGTTCTTTAAGTCCCCTTTTACTTTGGCTGCAAAAATCTATATGTTTTATACATGTTTATGTTGCAAAAGGCAAAACACAGAACAAGCCTGCAATCAGTTCGAAGAACCTGCTAATTTGCTTTCAGTTTGAGGTTAAGAATGATGAATGTTACATGCAAGTGGTTTTTCACCTCTTTTCTCTAAATACAGCTTCTCAGTCTTGCTGAGATCCTATTGCTTTTGTTATTCTAGGTTTTTATGTAGACATAGGAAAAACCCTTTCAGCTTATGCACAGTACCAATTTCCAAAGCTTTAATGTGTTACATTTTTTTCCTTGTCCCAGTCAGGTAACTGTAAAGAGTTCCAACACAAATGAATGGCATGTTTTCTCACCACAGATCTGCTAAGTTGCACTTGCCAATCAAGTCTTTGCTATATGAGAAATTTTTGATTGGTTGTAACACAATTTCTTCCACAGTTATCCAGTGTTAGTGTTTAGCAAGGATACTCCTTTTTGTTTCAAGACTTAAATTCATTTATGTCCAGTGTCTTCTGGATATAGCCAGAGGCCTTGGCACTTCATTTAAAAAATGTTTCCTGTTATACAACCTACTAAAATAACTAGCATTGTTTTAATCATAGGTTATTCAGTATCCTTCCCAAACCTAATTCTGTTTTCTGAACAGATTTTTAGAAATGTACCACACACAAAAGCTTAGATTGAGCTGATGCACATCATTTAATTATGAGACCAATTATAATTATATTCTTGAAACCAAATAATTCCAGTAAGACATGAGTTGTTGAAAGCATTATTTATTCACCTCCCAAGCAAAGCCAAGTGTATCTGTATATGCTAATTCTCTTCTCAGTCGTGGTTGCAGTTCTTTCTAAACTGTTAATTTAGTGTTTCCTGTCTTTCTGCAGTGAACTATTTTTTCCTAAAAATATCAACAAAATATCTATCTACCCATACATCTAGCAACAGCATCAGTTTAGCTGAGCCTATTGCTTTATTTATTGCTCAACTTTATTCATATAAGGCATTGTCAAATCTCTTAATCTTGCAACTGACCAACTGTATTTCACAGAGAATACTGAACTGTGGTTATTTTGTGCCTGATTAGCTGCAATTCATTCAAGAAAGTTGGATAGTATTTCTTCTATTCCTTGAATGGAGTTTTCTCCTTCATAAAATTTGGAAGACTTGTGAACATTTGGCCTATGAACCTCTGCAGAAGGAATAATTTGAACACAACTGGTAATTTTATGTACTTTTAAGTTTTTCCTTTCTGAGCCAAAAAGTTGTCTCTCCTAGAGAAGAACAAAGGAGAGTCTCAAAGAGGAAGTTGTGAAAATCAGAAGTAGCTTTCTACACCTTCATCTATAGGTCCTCTCCTTTATTTCAGTCAACAGTAGGTCACAATAGCTGCTTCAACCAGCCACAAGATGGAGGTATAATTGCATGCACTTGATCAAAGTATGTCAAGAAGCAGGAACATGGATTTTACTCTCACATTCTATGGCTACTCAAGCTGGTTTTGAGGTGAGTTCTTGGTTTTGGCCAAAGGTATGGGATGCACATCTTTTTTTTACCTGGACTGCTGTGAAAATTTTGTCAAGTAATGTCAGAATCCTGGTTAATCTGCTATGTTAGTTGGTATCTTATGCTATACTTTTTTCTGGAGAAAACAAGGGCATGAGACCTCAATGAAACTGGGCAACCTTATGATTTTAATAGTTTTTGGAGAGCTAGTGCAGTAATATAGTTCTGAAGACAGTTGGGCAAAGTATTGCATTCTAAAGAAAATCATGTCCTTCACATGATGTACAATTAGTTCATGTCTGGGAGAATGAAGTACTTCAGCTTTTCTCAAGGACAACTCCCTTTGCAATTTATTTATTTCCTTTTGCCATGGAACAATAGTTAGTGCTTTTAGTGGAATTTAAACAAAATACTGTTGCTGGTGTCCTAAGTGTGAAGAAGTGGCTGTGGAAATATTACATTCACTAGGTGTCTTGTGTCTAGAACTCATGGTGAAGTGCTAGGAATACATTTGAGAGAGAAAAACAGGAAATAAAGGATCTCCTATAGGAACAGTAATGACGTTTTAATCAGCCACTGAGGGACCAATGCACAATTCTTTCATTTTCATGACTGAAATTGGATGCAGCCTTTCCATAGTTGTGCAGGGTTTTAATGTTCTCAGAATAAGGAGAAACTACAGTTAACCCCAGTCATGTTTGAGGAAAGGAAATTTTGTAATGAATTTTTTTCCTATCTTTCTGAAGTGCATATACACCATAAAATAAAATTTAGCAATTGTTAAGAGAATATTTCTTCATCTGTTTGACATGAGAATTACTTGGTTTGGATACAAGTGAGGCATTAATAGCAGCTACTGAAATTTGAGCAAATGTCAGAAAGAATACTTAAGGCTGCATTGTGAATAGAGACATTGGAAATGGAGCCACATTTCATGACAAACCTGTATGAACTGAAAATAAAGAGGAAAATTCTACTGGCTTCTGATAGCTATATATTGAATCAGTCAGTCCACTACTGGAATATCTGTGCAGTCTGTGTAGCTTCAAAACTTCTACACAACCAAAATTTGATGGATGGTGTTGTTGAGATCAAAATGCAGGACTTGTCACTTCTCCTTATTGAACTTCATACCACTGGCCTTGTCCCATTGATCCAGCCTGTCCAGATCCCTCTGCAGAGCCTTCCTACCTTCCATCAGATTAACACTCTTGCCCAATTTAGTGTTGTCTGCAAACTCACCAAGGGTGCATTCGATCCCCTGGTCCAGATCATTCACAAAGATGTTAAACAGGACTGGAACCAATACTGAGCCTGGGGCAACACCACTGGTGAGCAGCCACCAGCTGGATTCAACCTCTTTCACCAGCACTCTGAGCCTGGCCATCCAGACAGGTTTTTACTCAGCAATGAGCATGCTAATCCAAGCCACGAGCAGTCAGCTTGTCCAGGGGAGTGCTGTGGGAAATAGCATCAGTCGCTTTATTAAAGTCTATATATCCAACATCCACAGCACTCCTTTCCGGAAGGATTTTCTTCTCTCACCTCCTCCTGTGTAATCTGCTTTGCCCTTGCAACTTCTTACACTTCAGCATGCCTATTTTGTACATATTCCTTACATATAAGCAGACATTGTTAGAAGGTCCTTCAGTTTGGAGCCAGATGGGAGCACTGTGGCAGTACTTCCCCTGAGCCTTTATCTTACCAAACCCAAATGTTGGCAAGTGTGCTCTTCTTTTTACTTGCTAACAATGCTCCTGGTTTTTGGAGAATGAGAAATGGAGATAAAAACTATGTAGCATGTGTCTGCAAAGAAAAATATATATATTAAAAAAAAAAAGAGAAAAAGAAAACCTTCAGAAAAAAATTCGGTTGACTTACAATGCTTGCAAATGTTGTAATAGATCACTTAGAGCATATGTAAGATGGTGAAAAGTAGCTAAATATAGTGTGTATATGAAGATTTTGGAGCTTAGATACACAATGTTTTTATTGAAAACCGGGATTTGATAAAAGCTGAAAAATTGGTTTATACAGCATGAAGCAAAATATAAGTTAAAGCTATTCTGTATCTTTATATATGCACACTATAATCTCATTTCATATTTTGAAATGCTTTGGATTCATTCCATTCAGTTACTCTTTCAACACTAATTTTGGTATCCACCTTTCCTAGAGAACTGAGGTCAAAAAAACTGTAACAGTATTCTTAGAAGTATGACCCTTGTATCACCTTTGGGAACTTCAGAACCTAAAATTTTGCTAATAGTAAGCACATTGCATATACTATCCTTTTGTGTATTCCTCTGGGGTTTTCTGAGAGGGAAAATGTGCTCATTGAACTTTATGGTATTTCTTACATGCTATTTAAGAAATTTAGTAGCGATAATATTATCCCAGTTTTGTTAAACATAGAAATACACATACCCATGATTTTTACCTGCAAAAGGAATTAATCCAAGTCAGGGAAGTAAATTTTGAAAATGCAGTAATATTCTAATAGCTGCATTTATCTTTGTCTCTAAGGACTAAATGTCAAAATTTTTAATGGGTAATTTAATAAAGCTATGAGCAAGGTATATCCAGCAGCAGGTTGAAAGAGGTTATTCTCTCCCTTTTTTAGATCTTATGAGACCATCTGCAGTCCTCCATCGAGCTCTGGGGCCCCCAGCATAAGACAGAGATGGAAAAAATCCAGGGGAGAGAAACTAAGTTGATCAGAGGTCTGGAGCACCTCTCATATGAAGACAGGCTGATTAAGTTGGGGTTGTTCTACGTGGAGAAGAGAAAGGGTACTTATAGCAGTACCTAAAGGGATCTACAAGGGAGGGACTTTTGACAAGGGCATGTAGTGATATGGCAAGGGGGAATGGCTTTAAACTGTAAGTCTGTAAGTTTAGTTTAAATATTGGGAGGAAAGTATTCACTGTGAGGGTGGTCAGGCACAGGAACAGGTTTCCCAGAGAAGTTGTGGGTGCCCCATCTGTGGAAGTGTTCAAGACCAGGATGGATGGAGCTTTGAGCAACGTGACTGATTTGACACTTTGTAAGGTCTCATCTAGACTAAGTTCTCAAAAAAGTAGAGTGACTGGCGTTCCGATCTTCCTTCTTTCTCATTTGAAACTCCTAGCTGAAGAAGACAGGAGCACTAGGCTATCAAGTTCTTGTTACAGAAGAGATGTGTAAGAGGAACAGACTATTTTCATCTGTAGGAAGTAAAAAAAAATAGGGAAATAGACATTACCATCTCACTGGTGCTCTCACTGTAATGGCTCTGCTAATGCTGACTCTCTAACAAGGGGTCAGTGAGATATTTCTGGTTTTGCTTTACCTACTTGCAGCATCTTGTTGCTGACTGTTGCCGATCTGCAAAGATCAGTTAGATGATTTTTGTGTTGTCACTATTGGTCCTATTAACAGATGTTATCTGTTTTACATTCTTCACCTCTTGCTTAATTGAAGTTCCTAGATGTCTGTCTCTGTCTGTTATGTGAACTCTAGATGTCTTCATCACACTAACTCTTTTATTTGTATTAGTTCTGTGCTTTTGAAAGATTTACATATGAAATCTGGGACATTTTTGTACTTCAACAGTCATAAACCAATATTAAAATAATAGAAAAAAATCTATACTTGCTGAATGCTGACTTAAGCATACTTTAATAATTTTCATAAACCACTAGCATGCTGATTTGTTGTATCAGGCTGTTGACATATTCAAAGCACACAGAGAGGAAGTAAAGGTGAAAAGAAGAAAGTACTTTTTCTTGAACTCAGCATGACAGGCATATTTTTCTATTACTCTTTCAGTGAGCTACTGACACAGTTGGTCACGGAAAACTTTGAGCCTGAATCCAAATAATAAAGGCATTGACTTTGAAAAGACCTAAGCATGCAAATAACTTTCATCTTATGAATAATACTATTGATTTTGATGAGACTGTAGAAGTGCATAAAGTTCTGTGGGTGTATAAGCTTTAAGATCCAAGCCCCAGGCCAGAGATGATATCATTATTTTTGTGTTTGAGATTCTTTAAGACAACAAAGAACATACCTCACAATTCAGTTCACATTTATCAGTGGTACTTTCTTTTCATTACTTTTTCTTTCCAGGTATAGAATTTCAGTTTTAGCACAGATAGAATGGAAACTGGAACAGAACCTAACTTTGCCTTTGGCTAAGAAATATAAAGAAAATGTAAAAAGCTCTTAGCCATGTCAATACAAATATGCACATGTTGAATATGTCAGAATATATTAATTCTGTGCTATCTGCAGAATTGATAATAACATTACTAATGCTATGATCACCACTAGTGAAAAAAAAAAAAAAGTGGATATCTTTTCAAGCACTAGGGATTTCTGAAGTTGAACTAAGCTGTCTTATGCTATTTCCTAATAATTTAAGTATCTGGGAAGGCAATTGTGTCAAAATCTGGTGAGTTACACCACTTTTTGACCCTGATAAATCATAATCTGAAACATGGCCATCTACTGTATGACTCAGTAATAAGTGTCTAGAGGATTTCATCTTGCTGTTGAATCATAAAATATAAATGAGAGAGGGAAGGCACAGGGCTCCTTGACCTTTCTCAGGTTTTGTAAGAATCCAAGGGACTATGTATGTATAACAGCCATATGTCACAGTCTCTTAAGTCAGACAATGGCTGGCAGGTCATATTTATTTATGATACCTAAAAATACTGTAGTAGATCAAAATGGGCATGCTACCAAAGCATACCCTAAATCATGCAACCTTGATATTAATTTCTTATTTTTGTCTTTGGTGCATCAGTATTGCTGTAGTCTCTACATTTAGACTGTCTAAAATATGGAAAGGGAAAATACAGGCATTCCTTGTGCATTTCATATTGCTTACCTGATGGTTCATTCTATCAGTTTCCAGTATAAAATCAGGTAATGTGGAATCTGATGTGTATTTGGAGAACACAGTTGGGCAAGTATGCCAGTTGACTATCTGCAAATGTCAGCATGAATTTAAACTGGCCTAGGCCACGTCTAGGTGAAGATCATGGGACTTGTTTCCACTCCAAACAGCTAAGAAATACTTGAAATGCCTGCCACAAGAAGTCTCCAATCCAATCTTATACCTTCATGAATGGCTATCAGAAGAGATGCTTTAGTCTGACCTCAATTAAAAGAAAGCTGTTTTCCTACAAACCACTCAAATTCTTGATTTGCTTGCCTTTTTGACTGAAATACCTTGATGCTGTTGACATAAAAGCTCTTTTTGTGAGTTTGTTCCTTTTTTTTTTTCTTATGAATAGCCTTTTAGTAAAAAGAGAACACTGTAAAAGCTAGCAGAATTATGTGACTGAAAGGCAAAATTTTGAATTTTTCCAAATTCTGTGGCTCTGTTTAACTCTCCATTTGATAAGAATGGGTCTGTTGCATTTTTAGCAACCATTACTTACAAGTTAGGAAACAAATTCTTTATATTTCCTCTATAATCTGAATTAATAATATTAAAGTAGTTGCCAAAGTCATATTCTTCTTGTACTGAAACCTTGGATTCCAATGTATCATTGTTTTGCTTAGTTTCAATGATTATCAGAATTTTCAAGCATCATGGTGGAAATCCTTTAATGAACTGTTTTCCCTCCTCTTTTTCTGCATTGCTTCTATTGTTAAAAACAGTTACCATTTCACTTGGTGAGAATTCCTATTCTCATTTGACCTTGAATAAAACCATCAGGCACATTTCAAATTGGTGAATGAAAACTATTACCTTAATCCCATAATTGATAAGTAAATTAAAATGATACAAAAAAATTGGATACAACAACTACTGCATTTTTCAATTTGAATACTTCTCTTTCTTTGTCACCTGCTATTGGTAACTTGATCTTAGAGTTTTTTTCGGTTTGTTTTCAAGTTTGCTTTCTGCAGATTTTTACTGATCTGAAATCTGATTTCAAATTCGATGGGTAGCATTTAGTCACACTTTTTATTATCACACACCTTATCTGTGCATTTCAGTGGAGACCGCACCCTTTTGTCAGATGATCTTTTGCTGTTATGTTGTTCAAATAGGTTACTTCCAGATTGAATTTGAGTCCATGCAACCACTTGGTATTTAGTAATGATAGTTTTACTGGTTCTGATACACAACGTTCCTAAGAAAATGACTTGTCCACATCACAGGTCACAAAATGTGATCAGTGCAGTCCTTGATTTTAATGTCTCAGGCACCCAGAATTGTCCAAAGAATGCATGTCGAATGTGCATTCAGTACAGGGAGCTAGAGAAAAAGCAAAAGGCAAATGGAAGGAGAAACTAACTTCTGTCACAGAAGCAAAACAAGAGAAAATATCAAGTTTTACCAAAATAAGCATAAAGCAGTCTTCCTACTGAAAATCATAAGTGTTTTGATGAAGGCATTGTAAATCCTAAGAAGGAATCACTGAGATTATTTTCATGAAATGCAGTATCAAAAGGAACACTATCGGCAGGCACAGGCGGTATACATAGCCATGTGCATCTGCATTAATTGACCACCTCTTTCTGCTGAAGTAGGATCAGGCAATTAAAAGATTAATTACAACAGAGAAGGGTAATGTATTCAAGAGTCCTATAATAAGAGCTCCACATGGATGCTGAATTCTTTGGATGCAAATTGTTAAGCAGCACAAAGAAATAGTTACAATAAGTAGAAGGCAGTCTGCTGACCTTGTAGAAGATTAAAAATATATCACATTTGACAATGACCTATTATAATATAAAAAAGAGTGTGCATGAATTAGTTTGACTTAATAAAATATTTTTTAAAGTATTTTGGTGTGTGCTCTTCACCCAGTGTCCCTCTCCTTAATGTGGACTTATCAACTTAGTTTTTATTAGCTCTAGTTTTGGACTTCAGTTTATTGTACCTTATTAAGAAACATTCATTAGCTAGAGAAGAACATGAATTTGTCAGTGTAGTTAGTTCAGTTCACATTTGAGGTGGCCTTCTCATAGCTTTTACATGCTTTCTTTTCTTCATTATTTTAATTGTTTGGGTTTTTTTAATACAACTTATATTTTCTTCATAATACTCATGTTAAGCATTTCTGTTTAGCTTTTTTTATTATCAGTGTAGCATAGCTGGGAAAAAAAACTTCTAAAAGTTTTGTACTGATGGATTGATTTTAGAACAATGCATAATACATTTTTAATTTCCTGGGCTCACCTTTCACTTCAGCACCTTAAGAATGGGTTTTACGTATCTGCCAATATATTTTTATAAAATTATTTAAAGTTGCATGACTGGATGGTAATTAAACTCCATTTGTAGTGAAGCTGTCTATTGGTTTTGGCTGGGATGAGAACTAATTTTCTTCATAGCAGCTGCTATGGTGCTATGCTTTGGATTTGTGGCCAAAACAGCATTGATAACCCAGGGATGTTTTAGTCGTGGCTGAGCAGGGCTTACACAGCACCAGGGCCTTTTCTGCTCCGCACAACACCCACAGTGAGGAGACGGAGGTGCACAAGAGTTTGCGAAGGGACACAGCTGGAACAGCTGATCCCCACTGACCAACGGGATCTTCCATACCTTAAGGAGCCATGACCAGCATGTGATGAGGTTGAGGGAAGGAGGAAGGGGCAGTGAGAGACTGGACTGTCAAAGTTTAATGACTCAAACCGTTTGCCCATTTGTGGAGGCACCAGGGTGCTTTGCTGAGGCCAGGTTTGTACCTCCCAAGGGGAGGAGGTGAGTTTTTGGGTGTGTAATGGCCAGTCTGCAGAAAGACTGAGAGGGTGAACTGGCACTGCCTGGAGGCTACAAGCCAGGCTTTGAGGGAGATAAGAGGCAAATCCTGCAAGTCGAGATGGTGCCTCTTGCCATGCTAATTGCCCTCCCTTACACAACTCAGTTGTAAAAGTCCCCCACTCCTGCCTCCAGGATCAGCCATAACTGGCTCAACTGTGCTGCCATGAGAGTCAGCTCTCATGTTTTAGAAGGTGTCAAAAACCATCGAAGATCCCCAAAGCTCCTCCAGACTCATTTCTAAGGCCTTCCATTAGAGGACTGAAAGCTTCACCCTCCCAGAGAAGGTACCAGGATGTTTCCATCTGAGCCTGAGTGCAGTTTAACTTGCCAGACTTTGTGTTTCATGGGCTTCTTACCCCAGTCCTGATGGACCACCACTTTGACCAAGGGACAGCTAAGCTGCAACAACCGTCTCATCAGAAGATCTATGGGTGGTGATTGTGTATCTTTCTACTCTTATCCTTTCTTTCTCTTCCTTATGCATTTCCTTAGGTCATAATTTTATACTTCATATTGCTATATTGCTATAGATAAAATAACCAAAAGACTGCATAACCTGCCTGACAATGGGAAGTGGTGAGTGTATTTCTTGTTTGCTTTACTTGTGCACTTGGCTTTTACTTCCCCTATCAAACTGCCTTTATCTCCATCCATGAGTTTTCTCACTGTTACCCTTCCACTTCACTTCCACATCCCACCAGGACTGAGTGAGTGAGCAGCGATGTGGGACTGAGCTGCCAGCTGAGGTTTATGAGCTCTAAATGAAGGATGAACATTTCAGATTTTGACTTCAGTCAGAAATGAAGTGGATAAGGTTAAGAACAAAATCTATATTCAATTTGCTGTTGTTTCTAATTTTAGACAACTTGAATAATTACTAAAAAAAATTGTATATAAAAACATGCTTGCCGCTACTACTTCTATTCATACGATCCGTTTTTATGAATTCACTGAATTTTACTTTACAGAAACAATAATAATTAAAAAAAAAAAAACAAACCTTTTGTATAATAGGATGTTTTTGTTTTTCTTATGAATATGAATATTATAGGAACAACCTAAAGGTTTTCACAAAACTGTTAAGTATGTCTGAGGAGCTTTTGATTTAATCCAGTCTCTGCAACTTTATTTATAATCGTCATCAAATGCAGGCATATAGATGTCCTATCTTTAACTGTCAATGGAAGTCAGTAAGTTCATAAACCTTGCCTAAATAAGTCCTAAATAGTAAAGAAACATTACTAAATAGTCCTCTGAACTATTTAATATATTACTGTCAATGAATTGTAGAAGTTTCTTCAGCTTCATAGCACATCAATACATGGTTGTTTGCAGCTGTGGAACAGCTAAATCAAAAAATTATTAGCTTCGCATATTAATGTCATTTCTTATTCTCATTTTTACGTAACTGCATTACTTGAAGTTGTTCTTTTAGTCTGTGAGAAGATAAACACTAGGTAGTGCTCATCTCAGGTCATGGCACCTTTTTAATTACTTGAAAAATTTAATATAGGGACCTGCACAACTAAAGTCTGCACAAACCCTTTTCAAAATAAGCAGAATGAGCCTAACTAAAATTAAAGCCTAACCAATATTCCCTTAGATTAAATTGTTCTACTGTCTCCCTTACATAAATGTTCAACACATCTAATGACCCCTTACCAACCTGCAGGTGCCTTGGAAAGTTAGATTTATGGATGCTATTATCTTCAGCTCTGTTTATCTTCAGTCCTTCATGTGTTTATATCACAAAAAAAGTAAATTAAATTAATCAAACAATTTAATAGAAACCCAAGTTAGTAGCAAGCAATATCGACATTAATGTTGTCAGTATAACACAAGTATATGGTATCAGGTGACACTGCTTTCCTTCAGGAGTGCTTATCAGCCTTGACACTTTGTTGATTATTGATGGGGAAAAGTAAACCAAGTAATATTTAGCTAGTGAAAACACTGGAGTAATGAATGCTTTGTAATCACATGTATATGTGACCACTGCATCTTTTGGCTGTGATTACATGAGCTCCTGTCATGTCACTGTGTTGTTGGGAACAACATTTTCTGTCTCTAGGAAGATACAGTTAATGAGTTTATGCTTCTGGTCTTTATTTGTTTCAAATAGATGGTCCTATCGGTTACTGCTTCTCTTCTGCCTGTGATTCCAGAAAACACCTGAAGTGCAGCATGTCTTGTATCTTTATTAGATATTTTTAGTGTAAATGTTATTTTCATAATTTTTTTTTTTTTTGGTCATACATTCTCCCCTACTACTATACCCTTAATCTGAAAAAATGGCAAGAGTTCTCAAGGGCCCAAACATGTTTTGACTAGACTCTCAAAATTTCACATTTGCACTCATAACAAACTCATGGCAAGTTCATAACAAATAAATTCATGAGTTCATAACAAATAAAATCATTATCTCATTTTAAAAACAAACTAAGGGGGAAAAGGTCTCTGCTTTGTTTCTTATTGGCATGCTCAATGCAAAAAATGAAATATATATTAAAAGCTGTGCCTCTGAAATTCTGAAATCATATGCCAGAATCTGACAAATTTAATCACCAAGTCCTTTAGCATCAGCATATTTTCACATGCCAAATGAGAAAGGTGCTTCAGAAGTTGTAGGAAAAGGCAAGCTGAGAAAGATGTCAGCAGCTCACAGTTCATATTATTGCAGGGAAAATGTATTGCTTAGATACACCAGTTTTATATCTTTATTTAAAGTTCTTTTGCATCTGGAATATAGAGTCACAGGCCCTTTAGATGCAAAACTTATGCTTTTTTCTCTTCAATTTGAACTTTCTGTAGCATTCAGTCTTGCATCCAGCTTGGTTTTACCATGGTTCAGACTTTGGCAGTATGTCCTAGAATTCTGTATTGAACTAAAATAAAAACTATGTCTCAGTAGCAAAGTAAATTCCCTATACTGGCACACTGTGCTGAAGCATACTTCTTTATTTCATTTTGTTCTGTCTCTTTGCATCAGCAGAGATGCAAGAAAGAGATGGATTCGAAACCCTCAACCCAAATAAAAGCTTTCTATGACCCAGTTAAGATGGTACAATTTAACCATGTTCTATCTGGAAACTTGTTCATGACTTCTGTACCACACACATTACTGAAAAACAAGACTCTTTAAAAATTTTATTCTAATAAAACAGTGATTGTTCCTTTTAACCCTCTTATATTTAAAGAAAACTATGATGATTCTTCATGCACTACTGCTAAGATTGCTACTTGCTTCAACCTGTCTGTATGATTATTCAGCTTAACAAATTGCTTAGTAGCTGATATATGTTGGTATAATTCAAGCCCAACTGAAAAAACTGCTAGTCAGTCAGCTGACTGTGGGTTTTGTTTAATCTCACCAAGTAACCTGGTTACAAAATATGTTCAAATTCAAAGAATTCCTCAACAAACGCAGCACAGCCACTCACAACATATTTAAAGGAGTCAGAGAAACCAGAGATTCCGTTCCCTGCTCTTTTAATTGCTCTCTCACTGGTTTTGGAACCGTGGATGCCGACCAGCTCTCAGGAGGACAAGTGAAGTATGTCTTCACCCTTTAGGATGTTTATCTTCCTCTGAGCCAAAATAAAATGCCAAAGTAACTGTAAATAAAATGGTTTGTTCCAAACTCCCTGTTGTTGCTGAAATGGCAGACAGAAAGTGAAAACCCAAATATGGTTAGTCTGATAAAAGAAACTGCATGAAAATAGATTGCAACTTTATTTCCATTCTTCTAAGTTACTTATCTAATGAAGGATAATAACAATAAGTTCCCACCTTTTTCAAAATCATGTATTATCTAAAATAATTAAAAATGGTTAATATAAATAATTTACTTTTAAAGATTAGGAATGAAAATCTTGGATTTCATTCTCTGCTGGACTCTTTGCCAGACATAATGCAAGAAGCATTTTGGTGCAGTTTTAAGAGGAACTTGATGAGAGGAGCTTGACATAACCAGTCTAGACTCTTAGATGTCCAGAACAGATACAAATGTAGATCTAGGTAATTACAAAAATTTGTATAAATTATGCAAGGTAATTTAGATTAAGAAGTTAACATGTATCTAGATTTCTGAAGTATCATCACATTTTTTTCCTGCAAAATTGATACTTGAGATTTAAAGGTAACACTTCTTATGGTATATCAGTTTCAATAATTATCAGTAAAGGTTTCTCTATTTCAAAATTTTACTAAAAATTGTTTTTCCGTATGAGGAGAAAAGATGGTGTGGAGACAACACTTTTTAAACTTTAAAAAGCATGAGTTTCAAAATTACGTATGATCTCTCTGCAAGAGATTGCACGAAGGAGCAGAACACTTCATTGTGGGCAGTATTTCTTTTTCTTGAAGACAGTCTTCTTCCTGTTTATTGTTCTTGTTTTATAGGAAACTCTTGAGAGATAAGGTAAAAGAATGCGAGTTCCTGGGCTTTCTGCACAGATGGTGTTCCTGTTTGTCCGTTAGAACAAGAGTAGGTATATCTTATCCGAGTTTTCACAAAGTCATACTAGAATCTGCAGTTTTCCTGAAACTGAATGGAAGGGAGGGTGGAGATCATGGTATTTGAAGAGAAGAAGCAATTTGGCTCAAGATCCTTACATCAAAATCCCCCTGTTTCTATATGGTCATTCATTACATGCTGCTAGTCTGCACTGCACAATGTTTTTTTGATATCTGTTCTTAACAGATTTTAGACTGTGCTTATGTAGATAGTTGGTTGGTTTGGTGGCTGAAATAAAAAATTTAATTTTTTTTTTCTTTTCTCTAAGTCACAGAGATAATCCGATTTGACCCAAATGAAATGTATAATTTGAGGATATTTTACATCTGTATTACTTCTGTGAGTAAATCACTCTGTTCAGAAACAGTTAAGATGACTTTCATTTTGGGCAAAGAAATTATTCGTCTGAAAATTTTTTCCCAATCCTGACTACCATTGGACAATATTAGACTCATGAAGTCCAAATATACTAAGTTCGATTTCTTTGATTCATACCTATTGAATAATAGAGGCTGCTGGGAAACTACTGCTGTACAAAGCACAGCATCCCCATTTTTTAACAAGTAGGGTTACTATGATAATTGAAGTTCTTTTTACTGTGCTTTGGTGTCACTCAGGGACCTTGGTGAGAATTCTGCCTTTAATATTCAAAGCCCTTTGTAGGACTAGACTGTGCCATTTCAGACTGGATAACATTTTCTTTTCCTCAGGTTAACCCTGATTATTGGTGTGACCTGATGATAGATGGGTAGAAAATTGCAGAAATATTGTCATGAATGTTAAGTTTGGCCTTTCTTCTCTAATGCAATAGTCTGTCTATTTTATTAAGCAGGACTTGTGAAGGTTGAACAGATTTTTGTGGTTGTGGAGAATAAATGCACGTTATTTGTTTGATTTTGCTTATGATATGCAGGTAGTGCTTACAACATTTCTGAGAAGCATCAGATTTTAACAAAAATTTGTCACAATATTAGGGGGAGGAAGGTAGTAAAATGTTCTTAATTTGACTGCTTAAGTATCCTGATATGTTGTCTGGAAATCCAAGCAAGAATTCAGTAATTTTCTCTTTTGTTGGAATATCAGATCTATTAGAAAACAATAAGAGTCAGCTGCATTCCCTGAGGCTTCTCGTGCATCCGATTTCCCTCTCAGTAACCTTTCAAAATCAGTCACAGATGGTCTTATTCTAGATTATACTGGCATCTAACCTTTGTAAACTTGGACACTGGAGAGAATTAAAAAAGCAAAGTGTAAAAAGAGATACAATCTTCCATTTCAAAATGTTATCATTTCTGAAAGCAGCAACAATTTCATGACCTATAAAGTTCAAAGTTATGCTAGCTTACTTTGCCCTTCACTTCTCTAATATTTTAACTTTGATCGTTGTTTATGCTTGTCCATATTAGTTCTTAATTTCTCAGTTTTTAAATATTTTTTTTAATGCAGACTAAGTATTTATATGTAACTTGAGATGTTATGCGTTCATGGACAAAGAATTCTACAATATAGTTAGGGATATAAAGTCCTGAGTGCTCGGTTGAAATAAACTGGCGAGGTAAACACTCGATTATTTACTGCACAGAAGACAAGGTCAGACAAAACTGTTAGGGAGATCCCCCTTTTTAGCTATGAGATTCAGAAAGGACACCCTTGAGTTCTAAACTCCTTCCAAGAGTGGAGTTTAGGTTCAGCTGAATCCAGACCTAGTGCCAGTTTGGTCACTGGTTTATATCTAAAGGGTTATGTACGCAAAATCAATCCTTTATATCACTTTGCTAGGATTTCAAAGTTTCAGTGTGCTTATTCCCATGTCACTTACTGAGTATCTGACATGATAAGGATTCTCTCAGCCTCAAGGAGTAACCTAGAGAGACATCCCTAATTTCCTAATAACTGCAAGGGGCTATGTGGCCCCTTACTACAGAGTTTAACTTGAATCTCATAGATTTGGTCACAGTAACAGAATTCAATCTCTGATTCTAAAATCACTGGCTTCCTTAAGCAAAGGATCATAATAACATATCATATTTAGTAGATAACCAAAAAGAGAAAAGTTGGGAAAACCTTGTCTGTATTCCTGAAGTTGCTTTACCTATTAAACTGTGTTTATCTCAAACTATGAGTTTTCCCACTCTTCCCATTCTCTTTCCCATCCCACTGAGAGGCAGTGGGTGAGCAGCTGGGTGGGGCTGAGCTGACTACCTGCAACATTTGGACAATAATCCACAACACAAGCCAGAGCTGCTACCATAACTACCAAAAGGATAACATGCCCAAAACGCTGTCTAGATATTAAAAAACCCCAAACCCTCAAAACCCCAAACCAACAAAAATGTGCTATAATTGTTAGGTGCTAATTTAAGCATCTCAAAGACAAGTGTGTACAAGGGTCTAATAGAGGAAAATATGCCTTCAGAATTCAGCACAATTGTAATTTTCCC
Source organism: Daphoenositta chrysoptera (assembly GCA_013397915.1). Taxonomy (NCBI): domain Eukaryota; kingdom Metazoa; phylum Chordata; class Aves; order Passeriformes; genus Daphoenositta; species Daphoenositta chrysoptera. The sequence continues at coordinate 378,550 of VZRO01001829.1, forward strand.
TGATAAATATCACTTAATATATATTAAAAAAATTAAAATGCTCTACAAAATAAACAAACAACCCCTCCCCCCACAAACAAAAAACCCCAAACGACAGGCTCACTTCTGTTTAAAATTTTGCTTGGAAAGTAGGAGAGGAACACGGGACAGATGGAAAAAAACTGCTTTTTTCTTTTGACTGGTTTCCATTTTGAGCAGATTCATCATTGCTGCCTGGTACCATGGTCAGCACATCTAGAGACTGAGAAAAGTAGAAACAGCTCACATGAGATTGAGATTAATTCCTTGTGAAGAGACTTTCTAAGATTCAGAGATTCCTGTTGCAGTGTATTACCTGCCTTAAGAGGTCTCTCTGTCATCTTTCAACTATGCTGGTGCTACCTTTTATTTCATACAATAATAAAATGGGGAAAGCAAATGACTCAGCAGGAGTATAATACTGTGGGTAAAGTCATACCCTTATTGCAGTGTTTACACCAGCTAGAGGGAGTTTGTCTTATTTTATCCTTTCTTCTCTCCTCTCCCCTCTCCTTTTTTAATTGTTCAAATGCTGCTTTACCCAATTACTGTCATGATCTCCTGAATAAAAGTTGGTCCACACAGTGCACAAAGATCTACCATGTTGCCATCTTTTCCGTCTGAATGTTTTCTTTCTCCTTTCTGTGGCTTTTCTTTAGTTTTCATTCCAAAATTTAATCCCATCGTGTATGGATCACAATGATGAGAGGTGGAAAGAACTGGTAGAAGGTAATCTTGCACATGCATCATGCTGCTTCGAAACTTTCACTTTAGGATTCATTTGCAGTATCTTCTGCAATTCCTATAGAAGTGGCAAATGATGTATGAAATGAAGTATTTTTTTTGACTGATTGTACTGAGCATTCAGAAAGTAATGTTATAGTCACTGCTGAGGCATATTTATCTTATTTGCAATAATACTTGATAATAAGACAAGCTATCAAGAGTTTACTTGACTAAAAAGTATTAGAAAATGAGGGCAAGACAGTTTTAAGGCAAATAGACTATTCTCAGGAAAATCAAAAGAAAAGAAAAGCAGTATTGTTACTGAATAACCCAATTGTTAGACCTCATCTTGGAAGTAGGTCACTTTTTCTGAGGGAAGAGGAGATTACCCTAGAGATGGAGCAATGTAAGGTTAAGGCAATGATTCAGATGTTAAAAATCCTATTAGAAATAAAGTTTGTGCCTATTATGAGAGGCAGAGGTCAGGGACCATGTAATAACAATTATGATTGCAAGAGAAACAGAGAATTCCACCACATGAAGAGCTTAATGTTTATTTTTTATATGTAAATCTGTGTTCTGTGCTTTTTAATCTGTTTCTCTTGAATTAGACTCCTAAAAGTTTTTCTTTTGAAGTACTGAGAGATGTGGACTCAAAGCAGCCTACTAGCAATAGGCTAGCTTGACTTCATCATCTTGTGGAACTCGTAATGCTTAGAGACTGTATGAAGAGTAGGTTTAAAATCATTATTTTGCAGTAGTCTGTCTTACTGTTTTAAATAGTAACAAGAATGGCAGAGTGTTTTCTGTTAAGGTGAGTGAACACACACACATGCAGAAATGCAGACATCTACATTCAAATTTTGCAATATATTCTACTCACTTGATCTCCTCAGGTTTGATTTCATCTTCAAAGCTGCTGTGACCAGCATCACTGCTGTTGAGGTCCTTGACTTACTGGTCTTGTGTTCTCTGGTGTTGCTCTTTTGACATCTACACTTTGGAACTGTCAACACTGAGAACTGGTAGGTTTTTGCAGAACTAAAGTCAAAGACACATTTCTCTGCTTTAGAGATGCATACCTTGCTTCATCTCTTTTTCTAATCTCTGATTTAGAGATGATAAGAAGAAATAATTACATCACAAGCACTGACGCTGGGTTCTTTCTCCTTTTCCTTAAGTTTTTCAGTAGAACTTTGGTGACTTCACTGTTATGTCCTTAAAACAGTCAATATATCTTATCACGTGTTAATGATACCTTGAATACTTATTGTGGAAATCACCTACCTAGTTCCTTGAGTTCATGAAAAAGATCTAATTATAAGATAACAAATATTTAAAAATGGAGAAATGTGGGAATGTTCCCAGTTTTCTTCAGAACAGTAATTTTTATTGGGTTGGCTTTCTGGAAAATCCTCATTGCCCATCTTACATATTTTCTGGAGTCTCAGGGTGTAAACTGAACTCTACCATCAAAGACATGGTAGATTATCCAGAAGATGGTTTCCAATTTAACTTTTTTTGGTCCCTTTTCACAGGAAAATGTAAAAAATATATAGACACCCACCCCTGATTATTCTTCAGCATAATAGTCAGAACTGAAAGGAAAAATGCTGTATGAATTCTTAATTTCTCATGTGTAAATAGAATAACAAGCAAACTTTTTAAAATACAGAATGATTACTCACCTTTCCAAGTAACCAAGCCATAACCTTTATCTTTTTTTTTTTTTTAACCTTTATCTTTTATTTTTTTAATCTTTTTTATCTGTGGTGAAGACATAATTATTTAACACCAGAAAAGAAATTATAAGGCAAATGTTTTTTAGTTTAATTATTCTTGTGGTCCCATAGTGTCATCTCTCTTTTTTTTTCCTCTTTTCATTTTAAGGTGTATTTTTGCTGTTCTTCACTTGGTAATAGTTGATGCTGTACTTTGATAAACTTGGTCTCATTAAGTGTTAGTGTCTGGTACAGCCCCAGTAGCCCTCAACAAGACTCATTGGAGGCACAGAGCAGATCGAAAAGCAATTAGCATTCTGGCTTGTGATAATTACCCACAGTATGGGAGGCTTATCCAAGATGTAGTTTCCACTGTGTCTAATAATAGGATTCTTTAAACACTGATGTATTTTCATGGACACACCAGTGCTCTCATTTCAATTCTGTCACTTATCTCAGACATGGGAAATAAACATCCCTCACACATTTTTTTCCATCATAAAGAAAAGTACACTGCTGCTCTGACAACTTGTAGTGTCACCTTAAAGTCACCTTGAATCATGTTTTAATCAGCTGGAACAAGGCAACATCTCATTTATTTCTGCAGTTTCCCTGCTCTGCAATGCACTGATTGCCGAGACATAGAAATCCAAATTGAGCTCTGATTAAAATGGAATGAGGATGCAGATGCTGCTGTTGGTTCAGAGGGGCACTCTGCTATGTGCTAGGAAAGGTCAAGGTGATTCAAGTTCTAATTAAAACAGAAAGACTTGCTGCAGTTCGTGAATATGTTGCATTGAAGCAACTTTATGCTGTGACAGGTCGAATAATTTCTGAATCAGTTGTCTATGATCAATTATCTTTTATTACCACAAGAGCTTACTTAAAAAAAAAGGCAGTATTTTTCACATTCTTCAGTAAGATCCAATCCTGTTCTCATGGAAGTATTGTTTCAGAAGCTTGAAATCATCCATCATTTCCTATTTGTAGTCTGTACTCTAAAGTGGTTTGACATTTATGTCAATTTTAATTTACTGTTGATTTTTAGCATCTGTATAAATAAATAATTAGTTCAAACACTTTAATTTTTAACTTAATCAAAAGATACGATATATAAATGAATTGGTAGATCTTTAGATGGGCTAGAGATGAGACACCCATGTTGTCTTTACTCTTAGCTAAATATAGCTAAAGATGAAATGATTACAATAGTAATCCACATGACACAGAGACTTTAAAAATAGACATTGATGGTTGAGTTGCAGTATACAGAAATCATAATTCATTTATACACTTGGGTTATGTCAGTTACAAGACAATCCATTTATTGGTAACATTTTACAATGGATGAAATTTCCTATTAATTCAAGTGCACTTCAGTAAACCCCATGGCCATAAATATGAAAGAAACAACATGATATTATTCTTAGCTGCAGAAAGCGTGTTTTGAGTTTTGGGAGAGAAGTTCTGTCATATTATTGAGCTAGAAAGTGTAATAATACTGTCAGTAACCTTCCAGGAAATAGTAACAGGAAAATACTGAGGAGTGAGCTAATTTAAACACTGATTCTACTTGGACACTAATCTGAACACTATGGAAGAACATGGTAGTTTTTTTGGTTTTGTTTTTTT
>VZRO01001829.1:382669-465326 GCA_013397915.1 Daphoenositta chrysoptera
TTTTTTCTGATAATATTGACAATACTGACACGATTTTGATGGGGCGTTTTTCTGTATTAGTAACTGATGTGAACAACAGCACAGTCTCAGTGTAACTCCTTACCCTTACACCAGAGGAAACTACACCTGACACTCCATAAACTGAGCATGAGATTGGAAGTGTGACGACATATTAATAAGTAAAACGTGAGGGCTACTCCATTTGTGGACTGAATCTATGCAAAAGTACGAAGAAGGAAGTTGTTGGAACCAAAGAAAAGGTCTTATTGAAGATACTCAGTAGAATTTGTTTCTGAATAGTAATACTTACTGACAATGCTGCAGTGACCCAGTTACAGGCAGTGATTTCTGAAGGAAGGGAAGGTTCCATGCAGGGCCAGAAAGAGCCACGGCATGTTCCCACAGGTTCTGTTCTCCAGGCATCTGGGGAATCCTGCCTTTCTGGCAAGCTGGCGGTGGGTGTATCCACAGAGCAGTCATGTGCACTCCTGTCCTTGAGAGATACAGGGTGACTGCTTGGTGGAATAACGAATAGAGGCCCTGTTAAACTTACTTACTCTAAGGATATATCATAAAGAATTTTTTTTTCTCCCACTCTTTATGCTCATTTGCTGTTTTCTTTCTGAGAACCTGGTAGATCAAAGGTTCAGTCTTTCGGCATGGCTTTGCTCGTTAAGTAGCTTAGATTTTATAGCCTAGGTGTGGTGAGATAGCAGACTTCGGCTCACCTGTAGTTTCAGTCCTTGATCTAGACCATTATTCAAAGAAAAAAGTATTTATTCTGTGTTAGAAAATTAATCCATCAAGCAATTGTTGAGTGGTCTGTCATTGACACAAACTGCAGTCCCAAAATAACAAAAATAAGCTCTGATCTTCATAGGCTTGGGAAGATAAATTAGTAGAAGTGGTTGGGGCTACACAGAGGGTAACAAGTGTTCTAATACCCATTGTGCCTCTGAAAATCTTTACCTTATGCTATAACTATTTTTGACTTTATAACCCATTTAAATTGTCCTGTTGAAATATTTGAGGATGTTAAATTATATCTCATTTTTCTTGAGGATGACATACATAAAAATGGATTGCTTCAGTCTACAGACATTAGCAAAGGAAAGTCCACCCATTTTTTAAAATAAACGTTTTCTTATGCTCTACTCAAAAGTTCTAGTATTTCTCAGCCCTGTTTTACAATTTCAATGGAAAGTATTCACCACACAGGCATTAGTATTAAATATCTTTATCCATATTTGAATATCACTAATGATAAATGAAATGTGTTGAATATTAATGAGAGTGACCAGATCATATAATCCAAAAATTGACTAGCATAATACTTAATATTTTAATAGTATTTAGGGGCTTTAATTTTAAGGCTGACTTCATACTCTTTATAATTCAATATTTATACCTGTTTAGCCAGCTTTTTTGATGGTTTTCCACTTTACTGAGGCTACAATTCTGTTAGTAAATGAAGTTGTCTAGAATTTATTTTCTGCTCCTGACAGCAAGTCACATGCTACCATTTTTGTGTGCACCCTTTCCATGCTGCATTCCTTTGAGTTCATATGTGCACCCTCATATCTTATTGCATGGAAAGACCTTTCCATGTTGTAAAGGACTCTGGGGGATGTGTCTGCTTCCCTGAGCCCCAGTGGCATCACCTCTTCACCTATCCCATTTAGCTTAAATTCAGCTACCCTTTGGATGCATTGAATTACAGGAAGCTGCAGCTCTTTGGGACAGTAAAATGTTCCAGTATCTTAGTTTGTACATTTGGCATGCCTTTGAGGAAGAAATGTATTGATGCTAACCAGGCATCTTAAATCAAACTTGGAGTAATCTAACTCAAAATTTTGTTGATGTTGACAGCATATAAAACCAGGCAGAAGATATAAATGTCTGATACACGCAGAGAAGAAGAAAGAAGAAACTATGCTTGACCTACTTGCAATAAGAAAAATTTCTCTCCTCCTTGTTCAGCTCAGTTTCTGTTTCCCTGTCTTAACTAAGACTGACGCTGCTGCTAGTGAGCCACTCTGAGTAGTGGTGGCTTTGAGGTGTCTTTTTAAACAACTTCCTTTTCATGGAAATCATAGTGCTGTCCTCAGAGTATAACTCACTTCCCTTAAAAAAACAGGTAATCTCCTCCAGGTAGCCTGCTTCAAGAGTCCCTGGCCCATGCCATTCCCCAGTCTTTGTACAAGTATGGTCTGGGAAGGTATTAATTTGGGGTGTTCCTTGCCAAGGCATGGGCAAACAGTTAGGCAATACATATGATATGTCAGCACTCAAAGTTAGGACCTGGCCAGGTATACTTTACTAGCTCAAGCAAAAGCCTGTGGGCACAAAAAATGTCATTATTTTTTCATCACTCTAGAAAAGTAATAGTGTTACACTTGGAAACTCTAAAATTTTGTGGTTGTTGGTTGGTGTTTTCCTTAAATGCCTTTGAAATTCCTATTTTTTTAAAGGATTTGAAAGAAAAAAAATCCTAAATTTCAAAGGATTTATTATGTTCTGCCTTATAGCCTGGAACAAAATCCATTGTCCTTCAAATACTGGCATTATCATTGGCTATAATCAAGGAGGGATTATATGGGCCAATGGCACACTGAGTTCCTTCAGTATGTTTGTGAGCAGTGTGTTTAAAACAGAATATTTCATTCTGTATTAAACATTTTGTGCTTTATTAGGTAGTGGGAAAAGGAGGACATGAAAAGTCTGTCTTCAATTTTACTTGTATTTATTATAAATTGTAAGTCTGGATAATCAGCTTTAATGTTTGCTGTGATAACAATTAGTGCCAAGCTTATACACAGATGGTGCATTGCTCCTCTGTTACAGAAAGGACCTCTATAAGAAGAATTAACAGCAGCACTTATTACATATATACTGAATATTTGAAGCTCCAGTTGCTTAAGAAAGATGATATTAAATCAATTTTCCATAAAAAATTGCCTCATCTACCACTCTGCACTTGTTGCTATTTTATTTGCAAAAACTGAATTGCGGCTTATAAATTAGGAAGCATAATTTTACTTCCTACACAAAAGGCTGTGAACTAAAAGCTAGGTTAAAGTGTGTGTTCTATTACAGATTTTTGACAGGATTTGGGGTTAGGAAGCACTTCAGTTCAGATCCCCAGGTGATTTTTTGTGAACCTCCACTGATACAAGTTAAATTTCTTACTCAATTTTTATTACAGGCCTTAGCCTCATCAGACACTTTTACAATATTTCTTGAAATGTGTGTGTTGAAACCGAATACTGGAATAGGAAATGGAACCCTGAGATCTGCTGGACTTTTGTTTTTCTTTACCCTGCTGGCTATTAGCCATGTTGTATTTCGGTTCAGTGTCTTTGCTGCAGAGAAGCCCAGATGAAATTCTGATGCTTGTTTCTGCTGGAGCATATTTTGTGTGCCCTTGGCCACTCTGTGCAGGCTCCATGGAAGGTGCAGTCCAACACACTGAGGATAATCATGCTTTTCTACAGTGAAAAGGTCTGGCTTGTGACTCTCCAGTGCATATCCTTGTATGTAAAGGGATGCTGAGTACTTGTTGTTTCTTAAAATGTCTATCATTTTATTTTGCCAGAGATTCAGGCACAGGTTCTGCATCTCACAGCATACTTGTATTTTGCTGAAGCAGAAAAGCTTCTACCACTTTACCTTACACATTGAGGTCTATCCTATTTGAAGGGAAAACCTATCCTCTTGTGAAAATTTGTGCTGTATAAATGCTGTACTTTTTTTTCTATATAGAAGAAAATAGTTTCATACTGTCTTGGAAACTATGAGCTGATGACTTAATACATATGATTGCTGCTGTAATTTTTTCTTCCCTTTCTGACAATAAGATAAGAAAGGGCTAGATGCCTGGGTCTTTTATATTTCTTTTAGGCGGTTAGGAGCTTTCAGATACAGCTTCAGTAATTTAGAAAGACTAGATTGATATAAAGTAAATCTTAACTTAGATTACTTCAGCCTTGCACACTGTCCACAATAACTGCATATTTCTGTCTTTCTTCTGAACATTGGTAAAGCATAGAGAATATAGAACAAGTTCCTACTTACAGAAATGATTGTTGACTAATTCAGTATGTGAATTACATGATTGAAATATTTCAGTAGGATGCTTTGGAGTAAGTGAACAAATATCTGTCAATTATGTCAAATATCTGCTTTTGTAAGACTCAGACTTTTACTTTATTCTTATAAAGATTCAGAGAGAAGGAAGAACTACTGTTGATAAGGGTAAACATAAAAAATAAGGCTATAGATCACCAGCTGATATAAAGTAATAAAGGCCCATTTACCTTGAAATTTTAGAATGCATTTAAACTCAGTTGAGATTCTGACCCTGTAACTTTTTCTGCGTTCCAGTTTTGTACAGTATGACCTTGCTTAAATTTGTTCTCATGAACCTTCCTTGACTGAATGAAAAAGGAAATCTGATTATGTGTCGAATAGACTGAGAGATGAATGTGTAGAATGTACTTCTATACAGAAAATCTATGCCTCTTAAAAGAGGCTCCATCTCCTCTTTTTTTTTTTTTTTTTTCTTTTTTTTTTAATGGAACACTCAGTTTTGGCATGACTTAGCTCCTATGGTCAGTGACTTGAGTTGGAACAGAAAGAGTTTAGTGTTACATGCTTTGGGAAATTTGTATAACATATCTGGTTCTGCCTTTATTATTACAAAAACTTTTCTAAAGTCCCTAACTTTTTAATACCACTTCTATCTAATAGACATTTTGCCTGGGAATATATCTGCATTTCTAGTAATTCTAAAGAGAAAACAGAATTATCTAGGGTCATTTAAAAAACACAAAATAGTTATTTTTATGCATATGCTTCTTTCTTCCAGACACACTTAGTTGTTCTATAATGTACCTAATTAGTCCCTCACTTTTAAGAAGTATCAATTTGAAAATGTGACATAAAAAAATGCAGAGTAATTTAAGTAATTATTTAACTAATAAAATTTAGGGTCACTAGATAGAACAAAATTAAAAAATCAAGAACAACTACCTCAGACAACCTGAATTAAGTTTATAGTGGTTGGCTTTGGTAAATCCTTTATATTCTTATGCATCAGAAAAGAACAAAGAATGTTTAAACAAATGGACAGCTGGGGGAGGTAGAAGAGGAACTTTACCTCTGTATATGTATATGTATATGTATATCAGCCTGTGATGGATGGACTTGATGTCTAACATCACAAATTTAATAAAGGAAAGTTCACGCTTCATATCACAAGACGATCACTTTCTAGGGAAAGAAAGCCTTTCCCCTTGTCCAGCCTTGTAAAAATTGTCTAGCTGGATACCTGGGAAGAATTAAATCACTAATTATCCTTCAAGTATAAAAGCATGGATTTTCTCCTCATTAGGCTGTTCTGTAATACCCTGAATTGTTTAAAAGCTCCAAAAGGTATATAATGTGTCATGTTCATGGGTCTAGGAGAACAAGGACATAAGTGGTGGACACAATCTCTACCTCTGGTCTAAACCTGACCTTCTTAACAGATCATCTGAGCCTCATGGGACAGCTCGAAACGTGATCTCACATTTGTGATGGAGCACTACTTATTAAATAGAGTCTTAGGTCAAAGCTGGGTTAGTATCTCTTCTTCTTTATGGTTTTAATGATGTTATGGACAAAAGGTTCTGTCTGTAAATCTCTGTTTATAAATGGCAGATGTCAATATCCATTTTTGGCTACAATGCTGAACTATTTTCTGTTAACATAGAAATGTGTTTTAAAATATCTTCAAGCAGTGATACAGAAATTCAGAATGACACACCAAAAATAGCTTTCCTGGGAAGAAAATTGGTTTTTAAACCAAAGCATTGCATAGAAGTCATTCTATTCTCCAAAACATTTGATAAATTGTTGCTGCATATTTGGTGAGTCAGTCAATAAATACCACTGTTGAGAACAGTCTCATGTTCTATGTCCTGTCACTTTGCAGCTTATTTTTTTGTTTGATAGCTTTGTTTCTTGAAACTCATTGTAAACCTCTTTAAAAAAGAGTTATTTGTTTATCAGTTGGAAATTGGGAAACTGCCATATATTTTTTCATAGCCTTTGCTATCAGGAGATCAAACTCCCATTAGAAACACTTCCAGCTGTTTATTCATGTGTATGAAAACTAGAAAATGAACAGCACAAAAGTCAGTATTAATTTTCATGTTTCCACTATGTGTTCAGCTGAGATGCATTCAAGTATGTATATCTAAAGATATGCATGTATGTAAATGCATGTTTATGTGTTTGGGGTTCGGGTTTTTTTTTCCTTAAGAGAGAAATTCTTTCCAAAGTTCTTGGTATCTTAGGTTTGTTTTCTTCGAAAATTTTCAGCATTGACTAATGTCATCTTCAGTCACACAGAGCTACTATTCCTTTCTATACATAAAGCCTTAATTAGGGAGAGAATGCAAGATATTTTTGTCTAATGATAAAAATCATTACAATTTTTTTGATCTTATCATTTGCAACTATCATGTTCATATACACCTCAATCAGGGTATGTTTGAGTTGTTGGTTAATTTGACTCACTCACTTGGTATTACTTTATGTCAAAACCATACCACTGAAAACACCTTTGTGATTTACAGATGCTAAAAGAAAGCCATATGAAACAGGGTGTGATGAGATATTCAAATGATGGTCTTTTAATTTTAAATTTTAATTTTTTTTCCTCAGTGTCAACATTTTCAACACTGAGATACAAATTTAGTATATACAAGAGCAATAACCCAATGCTCATTAAATTGAATGGAAATATTCTTCCTGAACTTAGTAGAAAGCCCTGAGCCTAAAACTGGTAGAAAAGTCAATATATAGGAGAAAAGTATAAAACACCTTGTTTAACAGAATGTAACTGGTGAGCTAATGATCAGTGCTGCAACATGGAAAGATTATTTCGGCATAGCTTCCCTTATTGCCACCAACTCAACAATACACAAGTAAGAGGAAAATGTTTAAGAACATTCCATCACCAACCAGCCTATAAGTCCCAAACCATTTCTCTGAAAATTGCCTAGTCACAGCACACACTTTTTTGACAAGGCAGGCTATAATTTTTTATATTTGTTCTATTATCTTCCTCTGCATAGGTTCCTCTGTGTAAACTGCAGGTGAAAGAATTTTCCTGGTTCCAGCTGGAAAAGAGGCTTTGTAAGAGGACAACTGATGTAAAGAGCTGCTGGTTACTGAGGCTATTTGTCTTCTATGCTGAAAGCAACTGAGACCAGAAATCAATAGAGATAACAAAGCCAAGTGAAAAGACTTTATCGGAGTCTATATGGTTCCAGAGGGAGATTCTGGTCCTTCCTTCAGTGATATATTAAGAGTCTTAATGTAAATAGTTTTAAAGAAGCGTTTATAAATGTTTCCCATGCCAAATAAAAGTAGATTTAAATGCCAGCATAGCTTGTTTGCCTTTCTGGAGACAACCTTCTGGTTGTTTTTTTTTTTTTTTTGTCTATTACTTCATGAAAATGATTACTAGAAAACAGAAGATAGTTGGGGCCAAGGGCACAAGCTGTACAGTGAATGGGGATCACTTGGAAGAGTATTTGTAAATGCAAGAGAATATAAAGTTCTGTAAAGAATTAGAGGATGAAAAATGTCATTTGGATAAATAGGAAAAAAAAATGGCTCAACCAAGTGACTCTTTCTTTTCAATTCATGGAAGATGAGGTCTGAAACATAAGTGTTGCTAACACATAGAAGAATCCTACAAGTGTTTACTACTTGTTGTAGTAATTATTCTGTACTTTCTCTAAGATTTCTTTTAAAGTAATTGGAATCAAGGCCTTAACACTTATACGTCAGTAAATGGAAATTCTTCCTTTGGCTTTGTTGTTCTAGATCTTCACAAGAATTTTTCACGTTTCCCTCTATTGAATTTCAAAAGCAACAGCTCAATTTTTGGCTATGGAGTAAAGCAGTATTAAAAATGGCTTTTCTTGACATATATATGTATCAGCACACTTAGCACATTTCTTTTCCCTAGCAGACTGTTTTTACTGTTACTTTCAACTAGCCTGAATGGAAGGAAAATATTTGGGCATAAACAGATGGCGTTGGCTAGTGAGAACTACTTTCAATGACAACCTAATGTTAACAAGCTGAATGTCTTAGTACATTTACATTATAAGATGGAAATTGGAGTAAATATGTTTAATATGAACTATTTTTAGTATAGGGAGCACTTTATACTGAAGGAGCTTAACTGAAGTCTATGGCTATCCCACTCTTGGCAATGAAGCACTGATTCTTTGTATCTGTGGGTGTGCATGCATAATTACTTCTATAAAGATAGTGACTAAGTCCTAAATAATGATGAAAATTCTGTCATTTTTATCTGTAATACTTGGAGACATCCCTTGCCCTGAGATTTTACAGCTTTAAAGAGCTCATAGATTACAGAGAAAAAAAGAGGATTACATAATTACATGGATTACAGTGATAAAGGAAAGAGAGTTTGTTTCAAGTTAATCATAGATACAAAGTTATTGTGTGTTTTAAACCCAGATGGCAATGAAGCCTGACACAATCCCTTGCTCATTCCCCCTCAGCTGAATGCAGAAGAGCATCAAAAGGCTAAAAGTGAGAGAACTTGTGGGTTGAGATAATGACAGTTTAATAAGTAAAGCAAACGCCACCATGCAAGCAAAGCAAAACAAGACAAACAAGGAATTCCTTTACAACTTCCCATGGGCAGGAAAGTGTTCAGCCATCTCCAGGAAAGCTCTCAGTGCTCCATCACATGTAACAGTGACTTGGGAAGACAAAAGCCATCACTCTAAATGTCCCCCTTTCCTTCTTCTTCCCACAAATTTATATGCTGAGCATGATACCATATAGGGTAGAATATCCCTTGGGTCAGTTGGGTTCAGGTGTCCCAGCTTTGTCCCCTCCCAAGTTCCTGTGCACCCCGGGCATCCTCACTGTCAGGGCAGTGCAAGAAGCAGAAAAGATTCTGTGCAAGCACTGCTCAACAATATTGAAAATATGTGCATGTCAAGCCTGTTCCCAGCACAAATCCAAAGCATAGCCCCATACTAGCTACTTTGAAGAAAATTAACTCTACCTCAGCCAACTGGATTTATATTTCAGTTATGAATGGCACATAAGCTTCACACATTCTGGTGGCATCTACAGTTCCATCTGACAGCTCTCATTAAGTCCTTCCAGAGAAAAATGGATTGGATTTCCTGTGGGTCTGCCTTAGTAGACCTTTGCTATAGATTTTGATGCATCATTTTTTGAATGAATAATTAGAGAGGTCAGAGCTCAACTGAGACCTTAGGCAATGTTCAATATCTTGACATTAGCGGACAGAAAATGTTCCTGTGAATGCAGAATGACTATCTGAAGTATTCTGAAGAAACTAGGTCAAACAGTAAACTGTTACCTAAAGACACTTGAATTCAGAAAACTTGACTGAATTGTAGCTCACTCCAAGTGCTGACTGAAAGAAAGGCTGACAATTGTTTTGGAAAGGATGGGATGCTTCCTGTGTGTTATAATCAGATCAGTGAGAGATGCCTTTGCCTCAATTAAGGTGCAAATGTGACGATACACCTAAGTCAATAATAGGGATTTTATTTAACCCTTAGATGGGCAGAGAGACGTGCTTATCTTAAGTTCCCCCTCTGGTGGTTTATCTTATGGCAAATTCCTTCTGGACTGACAGGGCACACTGCTGACTCACACTGAGCTGCTGCTGACCAGCATGCCCAGGTCCCTTTCTTCAGGCCTGCACGCCAGACACTCCTCTCCCAGTTTGTAATTGAGTACAGTGTTGCTCCATCCTAGGTACAAATCCAGAACTTGGAATTGCCAGATTTTTATCCCTTATTGAGATTATCTCCTTCAAATTGGTAAGTCCTTGATTTTTTCTCTGTTTTCTGATTGTTGTGTTGCTGTGTAGAAGGGCCCTACAGGTGCACGGTAGGTAGAGGGTCTCATCCTGGCTGGCATGAACACCCAGAGACAACAGGCAGCAGCACCTGGAGGCTGCTCTAGGTTACATGGGGGTTCAGGTGGCGATGCTCCACAGGGCTTGGTCTCCTGTCTGGGGAGGATACCTCGGCATATCAGACACTCTGACCCAGGTGAAGGTCATGAGGAGATGGCTCTCTCTGGATCTGTAGCAGATAGGACTGCCTGTGGAACACAGTGGTCTCACTTGCTGGAAATGAGTCGTGGTAAAAGTCCTGCATTGCTGGGTGGAAATTTGTTCCCCACTTGGGTCACAACAATGCCAAGCAATGCTGCAGACTTGGGAAAGAGTGGCTGGAAAGGTCCCCAGCAATAAAAGGACCTGGGGGTGCTGGTCAACAGCCAGGTGAACATGAGCCAGCTGTGCCCAGGTAGCCAAGAAGGCCAATGACATCCTGTCCTGTATCAGCAATAGTGTGGCCAGCAGGACCAGGCAGTGACTGTCCCCCTGTACTCAGCACTTGTGAGGCTGCATCTCAAATCCTGTGTTCACTTCTGGGCCCCTCACAGCAAGAAGGACATTGAGGTGCCGGAGTGTGTCCAGAGAAGGACAATGGAGCTGGTGAAGGGTCTAGGCAGTAAGTGTCTCCAGGAGCAGCAGAAGGAGCTGGGGTTGTTTACCCTGGAGCAAAGGAGTCTCAGGGGAAACCTTATTGCTCACTACTACTACCCGAAAGAGTGAGGGTGGGATGATCTTAGAAGTCTTTTCTAACCTAAATGATTCTATGATTCTGTGAAATATTACAGGGGGCAGATGAGCAGGCTGTGTGCTATTAGAAAGGAAAAAACAGGGTTGATTGGGGCTTCATGGAAACTTTACAGAGAGAAGAGCCTAGGTTCTTACCTCATTAGGAAGATCTCTTCATAGAGAAAGAAAGACATATACAGTCATGGATGGAGACCTGCAAGATGAGACAGGCTTGAAGCTTTTGATTTTCTGGAGTAGGACAAAGGCTTCTCTGATGTCAGATCTGATCTTATAGATATGGATACTGTGCCATAATAGCAATACAGAGGAACAAGCTCTTCTAAGGAGGATCTGTAAGAGAGCTGGACCTTAATAGACTATTGGCACCAAGATGGAGATCCCCTTTTGATGGGAATGGAAGCATCTAGCTGCTGAGTATACATACTGTCACAGAAAGTTACCTTCTTGTCATAGATTTGAAGCCTGTGTTTCTGGTGTGGCAGAGAGAGTGCAGAGGGCCTGAGACTGTTAATTATTAATGTGAAAGGCACAGAGAGAACTTGTGTCATTGTGAGGCTGTGTACTATCATCTACAGCTGGTCATAGAGGCCAGGAGAGGTCCTTGATAACTGGAAACAGACAGACAGATGTTGCACTCATCTTAAAGGATAAGTGGGAACGTCAGTGGAACTCCAGGTAGGGACTGATCAACCACACTTCAGCCCTGATAATACCATGGTGTGAATAAAACACATACTGTCCATATGAAGGTGGTGGGTAATAGCATGAGTTTACCATGGGTAAATAAATCTTGACTAACCTGACTGCCCTTTATTACAAGTTTAGCATTTGCAGCTGGGTTTATGGATGTCGGAGAGTGGTTGCTATTTTCTTCCAGGACTGTGAAAGCTCACCAGAGCATCAGAGCATCTCTGTGTTCAGAGAGGGTTGTTGCAGTGTGGATGGGTGGATTAGTAGGGTGGTAGAGTGCTGGCTGGATGGCTGAATTGGAAGAAAAGAGGTTAACAGTGTGTATTCTGCCTGGAGGCCAGTTGCAAGTGGAGTTCATCTGAGTTTTATCTTGCAGATTATCCTGTTCCATGTTTTCATCAAGAGTCCGGGAAGGGTGAGAGAATGCACCTTTATCAAGTTTGTGCATGACATCAGACTCTGGTTCACAGCTGGTGTGCTCCAGGGCAGGGCTCCAAATGACATCTCTGTGTGGTTGAACGGTGTTGATAGGTGTGATGTAAGCAGGTTGGCTTGGCATGGGGACCAGTGCTGTTCTCTCTTGTACTCTGAAACTTGCTGTTCCCATGGCAGTTAGTTCAATGAAATTTGAATAAGTTCTGAACTGAGCTTAAGGTAACTTTTCATGACAAGCTGTTATGATCATGGCTATGAGTGTTGTTCATGGAACATTTGTGCTTTGATCTGTAGTTTAGCTGTATATACACTTACACATACAGATATACATTCTGACATAAAATGGTGTGTCACTAAATGATAACAATTTAGTGACATCTACTCTAGTTTTTCACTCCATCAGTCAGTATTTCCAGTTAACCAAGCTCTGATCAACACTGTTTTGATAACCTGGGCTTGTTACCTGAGGAATTGAATATGGCAGAAAACTGTCTGAACTAGTGTTCAGTGTGTTGCTTCATCCATATAGTTCAGGGCAACAATGTGGATGTTACATTAAATTCCAGAAACAGTACAAATGTTTTGGCATGACTAAGGATTCCTGCTCACTAGTTTGCACTTTCAGTGCTGTCCTGAAATAACTCCATTGCTTTCTGTTCTAACATGAGTATAGACATTAATTGCAATTTTATCGACACTGTCAATTTCCCATTATATAGATGTGATGAGCTAAGCAAGAAAGAGTAAGGCTACTAATTCTGTCCAGTGCTTTACAGTGGTGTGACTTATAGCAGAAGACTGCAAAAATCTGGTTGGAGATCTGAAGTTGGTTTTCAATCTTATTGCTATTTGTCAAAATAGCTATGTATAATTATCTCTGCAGAAAAGAAGCTTTCTACACAATTAAAAATCTAAGTTGATGACTGCTATAAGGGATTTTTTTAATTGCTTCCATCAAGCTGAGCAAATTTCATATTACATTTTTAAAGTCACTGTTTACCAAAATCTTATAATTAAAAGCACTTGCAAAAAATGTTAATACTCTTTGAACCAAGGAGTAAAGTGCATGCAATTTTTTCTAATAAACTGTTGAAGCTACACTTCCAGTTTGGCAAAAGGCTGTTCCATTTGTAGGGTAGGACTCATGCTGATTTTCCTAAGCACTTATCCTAGGCATGTATTCAGTGGTTCTTAAGAAGCAAATACGTGAGCTGGATAGAGTGCTGTGCTATAAACGATAATGATTAAGTGCCTGTAACTTATTTATTGCCTTGTTACAGACACCTGGCATCATATGAGATGCCAAAGGTACCCAGACAGCGTTCAGGTGACTGTTTAAAAAGAGCCTAGGTCTGCTGCAAGGCTTGAAAAATACTAGGCAAATTAACTTGGTTAAATGCTCTGCTGGGTTATGTCTGTGATAAGAGTAAATGTTTTTTCATATCAGCTCATATGTTTTGGATTTTTGACCAAAGCAGTTTTGATAACACAGGGAAATTTTAGGCATTGCTGAAGTGCTTTCCTCCTTCTTCCAACAAGTAGGCTGGGGGTGCACAAGGAGTTTAAAGGGGACACGGCTGGGACAGCTGGCCCCAACTGACCCAAGGGATATTCTATACTGTATGGTATCATGGTCAGCACATACAGCTGGGGAGACATTCCAAGTGATGGTGTTAGTCTTCCCAAAGAACTGCTAAGCTTGATGAAGCCTGATGTTCCTCAGGATAGCTGAACACCTACCTGACAATGGGAAGTGGTGAATGAATGCCTCATTTTGCTTTGTGCATGCCTTTTGCTTTCCCTACTAAAGCGTCTTTGTCTCAGTCCAGAAGTTTTCTCATTGCTATCATTCCCCTTCTCTCCAATCCCACTTTGGGAGAATGAGTGGCTGTGTGGGGCTGAGCTGCATGCTGTGCTTAATTCAAAAAGAATTATTATGGTTTAACACCCAAATTAAGTATGCCTGTCCATTTACTGTGAAGGAGGTGGATGGGGGAGGTGGTCTGATCCACAATCTCAAGCAAAATTTCCTATCTGTGAAAACCCTGGAGAATATTCAAAGTTCACAGGCCAACTGATATCCTCCTTGATAAATGATTCTTAAAATTACCAAGAGCACAAATTTAAAATCCAAAACACTTACCTTTAATTACAGATGTGAGGCATCTAATCAAATTTAATAAATAAGTATTAATTTTCCTTGTTGACTGCATACAAATTGTAAATTATAAGTAGTAATTTATATCACTTTACTAGGATTTATTTATTCATTCTACCATATTTTTGTTGGGTTTCGGTTCAGTTGAGAATTATGAGGATCATTTACACGTACGGCAATGTGATGAATGTCATTGTGTGTAGAAACAGGAGTGTTCAAAACATCAGTGTGATTTAATGTTTGTTTGTTTGTGCATGCAGTTTATTGAAAACCTGAGGAAAGAACAGACACAGCTTCTGCTTTGGTCTTGCTGTCAGAATGCAAGTCCAACTGGGCAAACATTGGTATGGAGTGGAGTCAGCAAAGGTGCTGACAGTGTTAAAATAAATATGAGAAAGAGAGAACAGTGGGAGCCCTGAAGTCAACTGAGAAGTGGGAACCATGTGAAAGACCCAGGGCTGCTGCAATAAAACTTGGCCTGTCAAAACTCAGTCTTATTTTAGCTGAATTCCAGGACCCTGTCTTTCTGCTGTTCAATCCAGATTCCTCAGTCAGATGACTTCTGTTCAGTTTGAAAGATGGGGATGGAGCCAGCTGTAGTGTTCTGTGTCCAAGTCTTAACGTGATTGGAAGCTGGCTGATGATGTTTTAACCTGTCCATTTGCTTGCTAAAACCTGTCTTCATCACCATGTCTCTTAGTAATGAGAAGTCAGGCTCATCCCTAAAGTTATGAGGCTCCCATTTGGTAAACCGCAGCTTTTGTTATGCACATGTAAAACTTAGCACTAAAAATGGCACATTAAGTTCTCAGCTGATGAAGGACAGTATATCTTCTTTAATTCTCTTCATAAGGGTTTCTGTCCTTTGGTATATTTATTTAGACATACATATATAAGAAACATCAAGTTGAAATTTGAATGAATAATCTTATATAGGTAAATGAAATCAGTAAAATATCTTCATTTAAATTCCTGTCTTGCTTAAGGAAGAAATTGAGCTCATTACAACTCAATTGTATATGCATATTGGCAGTCAAAGAAACCCCAGTCTTTCATTCATATTGACCTTAAAAGTCAAAGATTAATTTTTGAAATGCCAATGATTTTTGTGGGTTAATAATTTTGATAATGCATCCAATCTCCCAATTAAATAAAGCAACAAACCAGAATTTTCAAATGGCCTCATGGCGTCAAGCCAAATCCTCATGCAACTTTATAAGAGTGGCCTTCAGCAGCTGCCAAGAGAGGAGGAAAAGAACGTAGTGATTATTCCCAAATTCTCTTGACTCAGGCAATGGGAGCATGTTAACCTTTACCATTGTGACCACAGCAATATTTTGAGCTAGTCATTAATTTCTAGATCTAAGATTCAGGGAAGGGAGGCTAAAAGGAAAATTGTTTAAAATTTGGATTTAATAACTGAAAGTGGTATTTTCAAAGTGCTCACAGAAATGTGAATAGGGAAATTAGAATGCTTAATTTCTCTTCAAACACTTAAGCTTTCAAATATAGTTGCACGATTTTCCTTTTTTCTTTTGTAGTCTAAAAGACTGGTTTTGCTTCAGGTGGCAAATTGTTTGTGTGAATAGTTATTAATAGTGTAAAAATCCTCTGATGCTATTGCTTGTACTATGTTTTTGCTTAAAGAAACCCACTGAGAATCTGTCTGCACTGCTCTGTGATATCAGCACAGGTTCCTGCTCCTCAAATATTTGCTAGTCTAACAAGAACTGTTATAAACTGATATTAAAATGACAGCATAGAATATGTGTACTATGACACATGAAATGATAGAAATAGTATGATATAAAGTGTGTGAGCATCTCAGTCCCCAGTTGACTTTCACAGCCTTTTTCAAGTGGATTGCCTAGTTTGTGTTTGAAGAAAGATATTTTTTCTAAGTAAGACTCTTACCACAATTTTAGTGAAAATGTCAATAGATTTTTACTTTTTCGAAAGTAGTTGTGACTTGATTTCTTAGAAGGTTTCATCAAACTATTGAATTGAATATATTAGACAGAATAGTTTATTTCACTGTCTCTGCATCCTACCACTTGCACTGCTCAGACTCATGGAAAGCCTGAGTATGACAGAATTTTAATGTGGAATCCTCTCATAGTCACACTCCACTGTTACTATGACTCATGTAAACTAAGACATCCACCTGGGATTAATGCTACACGTTCATGTCTGATATTTATTGTTCTTCTGATCAGTTGCATTTTGACAATGATCTCCACTTAACTGTAGTAGATTCCTGATCTTAGCTTGTTTTTGGAACACATTCATATGTTGGCTGATATTAAGAAAAATAGAAATATATTTATGCTTTAATTGAGCAGATTCTTAAAAGAACCATAGTCTAGTTTGTGCAAACTTTAAACCTTAGCTCCCATTTGTTGCTGACAGCTTACTTGGAAGCCTCAGTCTTTCTCCAGCAGACTGTTTCCACTAGATATCCTGAGTAATAATGCTTGCAAATTGCCCTCAGTTAACACTTCTGATTTCGAGGATTGGCTCAGATTACTCTTGTTTAATGTAACGTGTTAGTTCATGCTACCAGTCCCCCTGTGAATTCTTTCAAAACTTTAAGAAAACGTTTCCTTCTGAAGTTTAATCTTTTCTGTCCTACTGTAAGAGACACCCTGGTTATTTTAAATTGTTTCTCTTAAGTATGCAGATTCATCTTTGTTACAGAAGGAGCCAGTTGCTTAATTTACTTGGCTTACACTGAGCTTCCATCCTGAAAAGACTTTCTTCTTTCCCACTGGGATATTACCTCACAGTGGGAAATGCATGAAGCCTTTCATTCTATATCAGTCTGGTAAGTTTACTTAGTTTATAAATGGGATAAATATGTGTACCTACCACTGGCTCTTGACAGAACACAGACATGTTTATAATTAATCACTCTGGGGTGGCACTGGATTAAGGAATATTGATCCCTAATGTCTTTAGAAGGATGTTATACATGCATGGCATTGCCTTGTTGACTGTAAGTTTTATAATTAAAGGATTATAAATAAGATTACAGTTAGAGTTAATAAGAAAAGGTTTGAATTACAATGCACTTATCTCCTAAGGAGTAATACAGAATCCTTGTTGCTTGAGACATTTAAAAATAGACAAGACAGCTGACCTTTTCATCCCTGACTCCTATGGTTCAAGTTTGATTTCAAACAGCCTCATCAAGCATTTGTCTTTGATATTTTTATTTTGAGAAATTAATTTTTACTGTTTGGTAGAACTTACTTTGCAGAGAATATACAAAGAAAATTTTTTTACCAATCTAAATTTAATCATGATCCCTTTTGATTAAGGGCATAATACATTTAATGCTCCTATACTGACTTAGAATAGGCAGTTAATTGAAAAGAATGATAACTAAGTATTAATATTTTTGTTTTTATACTGTACCTGTTTTTATTTATGGCACCTTAAAATTCACAGTTAATGATAGGAAATAGATCTGTAACATTTAACTTCTTCCAGCTTCTAGCTGAAAGATTTATCATGAGAGAACTACCTCATGGGGAAAGTGCAAAGCAAAAAAAAGTATATGTTCGAGAATGGATTCTAAAAGAGAGGCACTTCGAAGTAACATCTTTCAAACCATGTGTGTTTCTTCTGTTTTGGGGGGTTCAAGTAAAGAGGGAGGACTATTAAAATCCCCACATTTGCAACATCGTGGTATATTATCTTAAGATGTGATTTTCTTGCAAACTGATATTAGTGGTTTAGGAAGAACACTTTTGAGTCTTTTAGTAACAGAGGAAAATGTCGCTGTACAGAAGGCAAGAATTTCTGTAAAATGCAGTGAATTACACTGTTAATTTATAACTGTAGAAACTGTAGGAATCTTAGTAAACACATATAATAAATGGGATTATTTGTTATCTCTTGAAGAGTGGAGAACAAATGTATCACCAAGAAATGTAATGCTCAGTATTGCACTTGTAATCCCTCCTGTCTCCAGTGCATTTGAGAAGATCTGCCCAATTAACTCCATGTTTCAATAATGAATAACCCCAAGCCTATGAAACATCTCAAAGTTCATATTAAACATATGTGCAGATTAAGAGGGCTCATGAACTTGATGAGCAAGGATGAGTGTCTGTCAACAGAATCTGCTGAGAATTAGGTATGAATAGCTGAATAGAGAGACATCTTAAGGAGATTACAAGTTGGATCGATGACTGTGCAGTGTAAGGACAGATTGTTCAGGGACTCTTTCTTCCCTGAATAAATTAATCAAAAAGCAGCAGTATTCCAGCCTGCCAAATGAATTTAAACTATAAAGTTGGTAGTAGCCACAAAGTCAGCAATAATGCAGGATGAAGTCCTGGAAAGTGTTGCCCTGTTTTTGTGATAGAGATCTCCAGACTGACTTTGCAGCTCCAAGGATTCAGATACATAAAATGTATTGCAAAGGCTGCCTCTTCTGCCAACACCCTGCCATGCAAACTCAGTGTAGAGGATCACTGAAGTCTACTAAGGCTTGAATGCTTTAGAGTGTGGGCTGTCTCATTACTGGTTACACAGGGGCAACAGCATGAATATTCCAATTATGCTATTATAGGATAAAAATCCTAGATGTCTCCTTCTTGTTTTCCTTGTCACTCACTTCTGAGCAGAGTCTGCTCATCAGAAGCTCCTTATTTGGGCAGCCATCTCCCAGGACCCAAAGGAGAAAAGCTCCAAATCTGGAAACTCACAGAGCTGTTGAAGGAAAAGGATGTCATGTGCTCTTAGATGCACCCAAATGAGGATCTGGGTGGAGTTTATCATCTTGTAGAAGCTACAGCTGTGGACAAGAAAAGGGAAAAGATAAGCGCTGAAGAGCCTGAATAGAAGTCTGCAGCTAACAGAAGCTTGCACAGAGACAGAATGTCCAGCAGCAAGAAAGGGATAGAAACTGAAAGAAAGATGTTGAAAGAAAATCAATTGCAATGTGCTGAAAATGTAATTGATCCATTCCCAGGGCCCTAGTCCTCCAAAGAAAGGTGCTGAGAGATGTGAAACTTGGTGTACATTTAGGGTACCTCTGTCACTTTTACACTTCCTTATTCATATGTGTCAGAATTAAGAAATTAAGCAAATGACAACCACTCTGGGTTTGGAGAACATACAGTAAACTATGAGATTATTAAAAGACTGAGGACGGAGGGTCTTCAAAAATATTTCAGCCTCAGTTTCAAAAGTATTGGTAAGACTTAATTTTAAGAAACTACATGTGTTAACCATTTCCTTTCTTTCTTTCTTTCTTTCTTTCTTTCTTTCTTTCTTTCTTTCTTTCTTTCTTTCTTTCTTTCTTTTTCTTTCTTTCTTTCTTTCTGCCTTTTTGCCTTTTTTTATTCCTTTCTTCAGGTGGATTTTGATTTGTTAAGTGGGGTGGTGTTTTTTTGCTGTTGAGGACATGAACAGTGAAGAATACATCTGCATTTATCTTGCATACAAACGCTTATGTGTCACAGTTACATGATTAGGACAATGTGAATGGGCGGAATTATCAAAAGGATTTCTTTCATACTTTTTTGTAATTTTCAAGCCTCAGTAGAAAACACTGGGACTGGTTTCATATTTGTGATTATGTATGTTCACAACTACTGTTATATTTAAAAGTGTTGCATATCAACATTCCTTCTTTTAATCACTTGCAGATGAAATTTATTTTTACTTTAAAATTAATGGCTGGCAAAATAGTCCTTTTCTACTTGCTTTCAATTGAAGGTAGTAGAAAATGTGGAGAAACAAGTGAAGAGAGACATGAAGTCTCTTACTAATGTGAACCAGAAAACTTCTGATGAATTTAGTGGAATAGTTATCAGAGGTGGGATTTGGGACCTGTGAGATACAGCCAGACTTCTGTTATGTCTGAGCACCAGCCTACAGAGTAGCTTTACTCCATTGTGTTTCCTTCTCAATAACTTTTCAAAAAAAAAAAAAAAGAAAAAGGTCTGATTTACAGTAATTAAGTGTGAAATTATTGTACGTCTTACATGAAAAAATCCTGTCTGACTTTGTTTCCTAGATAAATCTTAAAAAGAAGTAAAAATGAATTTGCATTAGAGATACTAGTGATTGCCGAGGAGACAGATGAATTTTTTCTACTGTAACATAACTGAAGCCAAAAGAGTAATGTAAGGGATTAAATTCATGCACAACATTGCTTTTTTCCCTGCTATTGCATGCTGTGGCTTGCCATGCAGCTAAAGAACATCTTTTAATCACGGTGTTTGGATATTTTTATGCGTTTTTTCCTGGGTGGAAGTGCATCCTTCATGTTTATTCTTGTGGCATTGTTACTCTTAATCTCTACACAACCTTGTTCTTTAAACAGATAAAGTAACTTCGTGCCTTTACTTATGAAAGACCTTTCATTCTGCCCAAGGGTATCAGTTCTACTTCGTTAGGCTTTTCTGAGTCAAAATAAAAATCTCTTCAAACACAAAAAAAGCCTACACGAGTTAGCTTGAATTTGTGGAGAGAGAGAGGGGAAGAGGAAAGAATGTCCGTGATTTTCTATTCCCAATGAGACATGGAAATAAACAAAAAATAAACTTTTTAAGTGCAGCTTCCCTGCAAGATAGAGGAGAGAAAAAAAGGCAAAAAAGCGCAAAGTAATCACCACTGTTCCACGGGAGACATGAAATCTTGAGTGGTACTTTGGATTTGTTCCTCAAAAGAAGTGTGTCCCTGTGGCAGTTCTGAAGTGGGAAAAGCTTTGTTCTCAGATGGAGTGACAGATTTGGCTTTATTATTGATGTTCAAATAATTCTTTGTAACTTGAGAGAATGATTCCTTAAAGAATGTTCGTGGGGGTTTGCTACTTCTGAGAGATGGATCAAAAATGGCAGCCATAGAAAAGTCTTCTGTCAAATTTCTTTTGTCACTTAAAATTTGAGAACTGTATAATTAAAATTCATATAGAATCCCCCTGAGAAACAATATATTTTTTCTTAAGTGTGTCACAGATTAAGGAAGCTACTTATACTTTCCAGGAACAAAGATGAGTTAACCAAATTACTTTGAGTTCCCTTAGTGCAGCATTTGCATTTTATGTGTTTAATTTGAATTAAAGCCATGGTATAATGGATACTATATTGTGAATATGCAAAGAAAACCTGTGTCTGTATAATTGTGGTTGAAATTCTTGAGATGCAATTGCAGAATTTCAGGCAAGAGCAAGTTGCAGTGTTTTTCTTTTTTCTTAAAAGTCTGAATACAGAAGAAAACAATGTTAATATATTTTACTATTCCTTTACAGTAAGACAATTACTCTCTCCCTTGATCTCTCAGAGTAACATATATTTATTAAGCTCCTAAAAATCATGCAGTGTAAATAAGAAGCTGGACAACAGGAGAGTTGGAAGAAAGCTCAATATTGTTCACTGCTCTTTGTGTTTTGAAAGAGTGAGTCCTTATGTTTCCTTATTTTTTTTTTAATGTAGAAAGTTGTAAAGAACAAATAGTTACTTCGATGAAGGATAGTGATCCTTATAACGGTTGAAAGTTTAACCTTCATCTTCTAACAGTACTGTGTGTTTTAATTTCTACAGACTTCTCTGAAATAATATCTGTTAATATGTTTAAAGGTAATAAGGCTTATTAGCCTTTGAAATTTATTTTAAATTCCATAATCTGTCCCTTGAGAAGTGGCTGGAGTAGAAAAAGTGCATTTCTATGACCTGACCACTACACATGAATTACTTGTATCCAAGTATTTTTAAATAATCCATTGTACCAAAAGCAGTACAAGTTGACACACTGCCCAGAAAAGTGGTGGATGACCCATACCTGAAATTTCAAGACTAGGGCAGATGGGGCTCTGAGGATACCTAGTGAAAGGTATCCCTGCCCATGGCAGGGAAATTGGAACTAGATGATCTGTAAGGTCCCTTCCGAGCCAAACCATTCTGTGATTTTATGACTTCGAAAGATAAGCAGGCAATGCTAGCATAACACTTTATATTGTTGTGTTGGCTTTGGCTGGAATGGAGTTAGTTTCCTTCATAGTAGCTAGTAGGCAGATATGTTTTGAAATTTTCTGGAAACAGAGTTGATAATAAAGATTTGTTTCTGTTATTGATGAGCAGGGTTTACACAGAGTCAAAGTCCTTTCTGTTTCTCGTACTGCCCTGCCAGTGAGGAGTTTCAGTGTGAACAAGAAGCTGGGAGGGGACGCGGGCAGGACAGCTGACCCCAACTGACCCAGGGGTTATTCCAGACCTGTCATGATCAGTATATAAAGCTGGGGGAGAGGAAGGCAGTGGGGGATGTACAGAGTGATGATGTTTGCCTTCCTGAGTCACAGATGTGTGTGATGGGGCCCTGATCTCCTGGAGATGTCCAAACACCTCTCTGCCCACGGGAAGGGGTGAATAAATTCCTTGCTTTGCTAGGCTTGCATGTGTGTGGCTTTTGCTTTACTTTTTAAAGTGTCTTTATCTCAACCCAGGAGTTTTCTCATCTTTATCCTTCTGATTCTTTCCCCCACACAGCTGGTGGGGAGTGAGCAAGCGTCTCCATGGGGTTTGTTTGCTGGTTGGGGTTAAGCCATGACAATTGTATAGATGACACCGTCTTCTGGTTAAATGGGGTTTCATCTGTATCTCTGCTCTTCAGTCATAAATGACATTTAGTGAGACTAACAAGAAGTTCTGGTTGTTGTCTTAATAAATTTTCTGGAAGAAGGCTTGGTGTTAAGCAATTGAACATTTTATTCTTTGCTATTTTATGTAGTCTATTTTCACACAGATTTCAGTCTTTCTGTCATATCTTCTTTTTTTACAGACTCAAGAAGCAGTGACAAAAAGAAAAAAATTATTTCATTGGGCTATTACCAGACTTGTGAATATACCTACTTCTATTTTTTTAGTAAAATGACAAAATAATCTAAAGTCTCAAGTGTTAGCAGCTCACAGTGCATATTATTTTAAGGGAATAACTTCAAGCAGCATTTTTAACTAATGTATGTTCTATTCTTTAATTCAGCTTGTAAGTGTTTTTCGGTGCACATTTAAATTATACTTTCATTCAACTTAAGATAATTATGATGAAAATTATGGATATTTAAAATGAAATAATCTAACCCTTTCAGTTGTGTCCAAAGGGTTATTTTCAGCTATTTCAGGAGGTAAATATTAATATGATAACTTTGAAACAGGGTAGCTGTAAACACTTGTATTTTTTAGCTGTTCATGTTTGTCTTATGAGGGTGCACTTGATGCTCTCATTCATAGCATCGATAAAGATATTAAGCAGGGCTGGCCCCAATACTGAGCACTAAGTAACACCAGTTGTGACTGGCCACAAATGGGTTTAATTCAATTCACCAGCACTTCACTGGGCCTGGCCATCCAGCTAGTTTTTTTACCCATTGAAGAGTACACCCCTCTAGTGTATGAGCAGGCAGTTTCACCAGAAGAATGCTGTGGGAGTGCTGTAGGATCATTTAACTAAATGGATTTCAAGAAGCATTTCCAGGGTATCCAAAAAAATAATAATAAAAAAAAAATTCTTGTTTCACAAGACAGACCATTATGGGAAATAGCAATAAAATGCTGGTACAAGGGATGGTACCTTAATAAATTAGAGGAAGTTTAAACCTTTCTTCTCTACAGCAGGTAAAGCTCAACAGAAGGAGTACTTTTAATATATAGATCAATTTAAAGAATTTGTTAGCCAGACTTCTATAGCACGTCAGTTTTCTAAAGAAAGAAATAGTTCTGTCAGTACAATTGACTCCTTTAGTGGGTCTGAATCCTACTACGGACCATTTAATTTCAGCATCTCTGCAGCTGTAGCAGTTGTCATTAACATTCTACTAGAATGAAGTAGAATTGATGTTGTAGTGTGCATAAGCTAGCAGCAACAAGTATTGGACAGCCTGTGCTTTCTCAGCATAGCTTAGAACAATTTTCTCTTAAGTCAGAATGTTTAAATAGAGGTTCTTCAAACCAAATTTGAAGGAGCAAAAAGAAAATACATTTCAGATGTTTATCTTCAATTGCAAAGAACCAAAACTGAACTTTTCTAAAAGATCTGTAACTTTTATCAAGCCAGTACTTTAAAGACTAATATTATTGCTTCAAATATTTGTTATACATAAATAGTTTGAAAGAAGAATGGAGATATCTTCTCTACATTTCCATGTGTGCTTGTTCATAAAACAAGCACATGAAGATGAATTTACCTATTGTCTTATCAGGTACATGATAAGTTACCAGAGCTTGTAGAATGGCAAAATACTAACTAATCCATGGTGACTACATATTTTGGATGCAAGGTAAGGCATTCAGGATCAAACTTTTTCACAATAATCATTTGTACTGTATTGGGCTTTCATGGCAAGGTTTTGATAGCAGATGGCTACAGGCTTCTATGAGAAGATGCCAAAAGCTTCCCCTGTCCAGTAAAGTGAATGCCAGCCAGCTCCAAGACAGACCTGGTACATCAGTGATGCTAGTAGACCCTCGGTGATTTAAGAAGGAAAAGAAAAATTCTGCAAATCAACAGCTGGAAGAGAGCAGTGAGAACATGTGGAGAAATAGCTCTGCAGACATCCAGATCGGTGGAGAAGCAGAGGAGGAGGTGCTCCAGCCACCAGAGCTGAGATCCTCTTGGCACATGGTTAAGACCCTGGTGAGGCAGCTGTGTTCCTGCAGCCCATGGAGGTCCATGAGGGAGCAGAGATCCACCTGCAGCCTGTGAAGGACTCCACACAGAAGCAGGTGGATGTACCTGAAGGAGACTGTGACCCTGTGGAAAGCCTGTGCTGCATCATGCTCATGCCAGGACCTGTGACCCCGTGGGTCACAGCCCATGCTGTGACAGATGTTCCCGCAGGACCTGTGACCCTCTGGGGGACCCACACTGGAGCATTCTATTCCTGAAGGACTGCACCCGGTGGAAGGGATGCACACTGGAGCAGTTTGTGGAAGACTGTCTCCCACTGGAGGGAAGCAGACAAGGCAATGTGTGATGAACTGACTGCAGCCCCCATTCCCTGCTCCCCTGCACCACTTGGGAAAAGGAGGTAGAGAGATTCAGGAGTGAAGCTGAGCCTGAGAAGAGGACAGGGGTGGGGGGAAGGTGTTTTAAGATCTATTTATGTTTCTACTATCCTGTTCTGATTTGATTGCTAATAAATTCAATTAATTTCCTCAAGTCAAGTCAGTTTTGCCCATGACAGTAACTGGTGAGTGATCTCTCTCTGTTCTTGTCTTGGGCCACAAGCCTTTCATTACATTTTCCCTTTTCAGTTGAGGAGAGGGAGTTTTCAAGTGGTTTGGTGTGCACCTTGCATCCAGCCAAGGTTATCCCACCTCACATACCCACACCTGTTTCCTGCATGGCAAACATTCTGTCTCACTCTCATAGAAACAAAAATAACAATAAAGCCCAGGCTGAGTTCGCAGTCTGAAGACTGAATTCTCTTTCAAAAAGTTAGCCATTCTCTTGCTATTTTTTTGCGTTAAATAGGACAATAAAAATATTTTGACAAATTGAAAAATACTCCAATTCAGCATTTTCTGTGGATAGAGAAGAACTCAAGAAGGTCTGAGGGAACCCCATTAGTTTTCTCTGGCCAATAAAGTATAAGAAAACTTTTGTGGTTTATGCTATAGAAACTGAAGGTAGCAGCATTTCAAAATGAAAAAGGGGCAATAATTGTTCCAGACTGTGGTGGTGAGTACTACAGCATTAAGGTCTCTCTGAATCACTTTTCTTACTGCTAAAAGAAGGAACTGGGATAATACATGTCTGAAAAATGTGGTAAGAGAATTTTCCTAAAAAAACTGCATAGTAGCCAGTGATCTGGGCTCTGCTATTTCTTAAATTCTGAAGAAACAAAGGACCTTTGTTTTTTTCCACTTTAGCTCTTCTCTGTTTGCTCCTTGCATTTGCAAGAGCTTAGCAGAATCAACTCCTTGGTCCTTTTTTCTTAAAACAATTTTTCAATAGGTTTCTCCACTCTGGTGAAGAAAAAAGCATGATCTGTTTTTAAGTACTCTGAAAAACAGGCTACCAAGTATTGAAATGGGATTCATAGTTTTCTGGTTTCCTGTAGTGTTGTGTTTATTTTTCAACAACTCATGGTACTAACAAAGAAGAAATGGAATAAATACAAGAAAATTTTTACAATGTGTAGAGCGAAAAATTATTTTATATTTATATAGAGTTTAATTTTTCCTTGCATAAAGAAGGTAAGTCTAGTGAGAGAGATTCACCTTTACCTAGGTTCACCTGTCCACACTCATCTTTGCAGTGTCTCTGTCTCCTTTGCTGTTCATTAATAGCCACGCAGTGGGAAAAATCTAATGATTAATGGCAATAGAATCAGCTTTCTAAATGAGCATTTTTTTTCCCCAGATATTATTTATTTATCTAATTATTTCTGAAGATTGTTCATAACATTTAATTCTATTGATAATGACTTAGAAGTATCTCTTTTGAAAAGTGATGTTCATGTATAAATTGTACATTACTCTTGGAATACAATAGGGAATATAATAATAATTATGTCATCCTCTGAATCTACTATTATTCCTCACAAATATGAAAAAATACTTGTGCATTCACTATAGGCTGAAGGCCTTCCATAATTTTAAGATAACTGTAATTCTGTTGCTCTCTATGACTCTCTAAAACTTTACTGTACCATTTTTCTGACTTTTGTTCAACAACTTTGCTTTGAAACTTAAATTGCTGTGCTCTGCCTATCTCCTTTCCCAAATTCATGGCAAGGGACTATGCAGCAGAAATGGAGCTTACACATAGCCAGTAGATTTGTTCCAACACAGCCCCAGTACAGCTACCCAGACGTGTGCAGTGACATTTCCACATAGAAAGAACTTCACAGCTGTCTACTCTCCACAGCCATGAAGAATCACATCTCTTGGGATGTTCACAGGCCTACCTGGAGCAATAGCTAAACACCAAAGCTTGTGATAATGCTGTTATGAGCAAGCACAATGGGAATATGTTTGGCTGTTAAGGCAGTACAACTGAGCAACTTTTGTTTTTTTCCTTTAAGAAATCTGTGCCAAATTGCTTTCAATGCATGGGGTTCTCATTGAACCTCACCAAGTTCCCATACATTATATCAGTTTCAGTGTCTTTTTGTGCTTTAGATTTTGTCCTTTAATTTGAAATTTAAACGTTATTTCTTGTGTAGATTTACGAGAAATAATAGTATAATTGAGTATATATTTCATATGAAATATACATGAGATATTTTACTATTCAGTGGTGTTGGAGGTAGTTGTAATTATCCAGTTGACTTTTGCTACAATAAGGCTTTTTTTTCAACAGATAGATAGTTGAGTTCTGTGAAGAAAAGCATCAGCAGTCCTTGCCTTTCCAACTCTGCATTGTAATTAGGGATACAGAAATAACTCTGCAGTTCCCTGATTTTGTGTATTGTCTTGCAAATCTTTTTCATGGCCCGCTTGTCAAAACCAGCAAAGCAGGAAAACTAGCTTTGAATAGTGTTTCGTGGTGCAGAAAGAATAGTTGTTCTACCTGCTACAGATATTATAAAGGCTCTCAGTGTAGAGCCATTTATGCAGTAGTTTGGAAGCCATTGAAATTATTTTTAGAATTATATTCACTGTTGGCTAGAACAATGAGACTTTTACTTGTATTTACTCTTTTTTATAAACATTCTTATTCAGTGAAAGACTTTTTATTTGGTATTTCACTTCAGGAAAGATTCATTACGGAAGTGTATTCAATGCAAAAATATCAATTAATGGGTTATGCTCTAAACTTTTTATCTATTGAAGTCTAAATGCACAATTTTGTTAAAATTTTGGGTTTTTTTTGAAGAATAGTGCAGTTGTATTTGTGTTATATATATGTATGTATGTATATGTGCACTGCTTTCACAATAACCGAAGTAACTTTGGTTGTTTGTGTGAGGGATAAGCTGGAATGCATGGGGCTGTGCCTGGGAACTGGTGATCAGCCAGACAAGAACTGGTGGGCCAGGATTAAAGGGTAGACTAATGTGTACGGCTGTAAGATCACCTGATTAGGAAGTAATCTATGAGACCTTCTGAAAAATGGAAGTAACCTGGTGTTTGTAAGCCTTTGGGCCTTGTGAGGATTTTCCTGACACAGGTGATAAAGGAGCTCATGGGGCAGATGCTTTGTTGTACCTGACATCTTCTGAAGAGAGAATGGTTTGAGAGCAGCCCTGTGCAGAAGGACTTCGGCAATTTCATGGATGAAAAGCTGTACATAAGCAGGCAATACTCACTTGCAGCCCAGAGAGCCAACTGTATCCTTGGCTGCATTAAAGGGAAGCATGGCCAGCAGGTTGATGGAGGTGATTCTGCCCCTGTACTCTGCTCTTATGAGACCTGGAGTGCTGCATCCAGCTCTGGGGACCAAAATATGCAGCCCTGGACCTGTTGGAGTGCATCCAGAGGAGGGCCACAGGGATGCTCACTGGGCTGAAGCACCTCTCCTGTGAGGACAGGCTGAGAGAGCTGGGGTTGTAGAGCCTGGAGAAGAGAAGGCTCTTGGGAGGCCTTATATAATCTTCCAGCACCTAAAGGAAGTGTAACAAGAAAGGTGGAGAGGGACATTTTACACGAGCATGTATTGATTGGACAACTGGGAATGGCTTTAATTTGAAATATGGTAGGTTTATGTTCAGTATTAGTAATACATTTTTTCCTGTGAGGGTGGTCACAGTAAAATAGGTTGCCCAGAGAGATTGTGGATGCCCCATTCCTGGAAATGTTCAAAGTCAGGCTGCGGGGTCTTTGAGCAACTTGGTCTTGTGAAAGGTGTCCCTGCCCATGGCAAGTGGTTTAGGACCTGTCGATCCTTAAGGTCCCGTCCAACCAAAACCTTTCTATGATTCTATGATTTTGGGTAGTCCCACAGTTCGAGACTTTTGGACATAGAGTTTCTCAGAAGTTCTGCACTGATCTGGAGCCTCAATATGTACAGGGTTTATCTTCCTATTTTTTATTCTTTGGAAACAGTGTGCCCTCCCTGGTAAACGGACTTTGAGGCCAAATATTCCTTGTCTACAAACTTTTTCAAATTTTGCTAGCACTGTGTATAGCACATGAGATTTCAAGAGTTTAAATTTTATCCTTGAACCTCCTCATATTATTCTTTTAAAATGGACACACAGAAAAGTTTTGTTTGAGGCCTTCAGAACAACAGTGGAGTGTTCTTAGTTGGCAGAAGACTGCACTTCAGGTGAGATGCTGTCTGCTAGAGGCTTACAGGATGTCATGACATAGAAACCAGGTTGTTTCAAGGAGGAAAGTTTGAAGATACATTGCACTTTATTTACAGTATTAAATAGACTGTTCATTGCAGAAAATCAGGTATTGCACTGAAGTGTATTTCAAGTATACTGAATGAAAAGCATTGCATCTCTAATTTGTAAAAGAAGGTCTATTTTCCAGAGTTTATAGACTTTTACTTTGGTTTTTTTGTGTGTTTGATTCTTTCAGATAAAATTGTAAACACTGGTGTGGAGGAGTGAGCAGACTCTGACTTTTATCGTTGTTACTGTCCTTATTTTGACAACCAGTTAGTAGGCTCTGAGTAGTCAGTGGAATGTGGCTTTCAGTGATTTGGAGGTTACAAGAGATAATGAAATGTGAAGGAAGCTGTCCATGACAAACAGGTAAGTAATGTGTGTGCGTGATTAAAACTAATGAAAACAACGCTTATGGTCATCCAGGATACACTAGTTTGGCACATACAGCACCACAGTGCTTCCTTTCATGGATCAAAAAACAGACACAGACGTAGGTTACAGAGAAAAGAATGCATATTCCTTACAAAGGTTAGTATAACTCTTGGAATTTGACCAGTACTTTGTATTGTTGCCATGTCAATCTACTGGTTCAAAGGAGTTCTTCTGGGAAAAGATACAAGAGAAGATCTGTCAGATGAGGAAACTGTCAAAACAATGACTCCATGAAAATGACTCCTCTTCTTATAAGGGCTAAGACTAAATTTCAAAGCAGGTGCCCTCTGGGATGTGCTCTGCATTTCTGATTGCCTAATTATCCAAATGAGGGCCCCCTGTCATGCAGAACAGTTCCTTTTGTGCCCTGATCTTGTGTGAGTAGGATGTGGGCATGCTCTTTTGCATTTCTTGATTCACTCATTATTTAAAACTGCTGTTACATTTCCAAGCCTTAAACTGTACTTTAGGTGAACAAGCTTATCTGTTTTTATTTAGTAAGGGGCCAAATCTCAATCAATACTCATTGACGTTCTCCTTCATCAATGCCAATATGTAATACCACAGGCACACTTTTTAACAAGAGTAAATATTTGTCACGCTTACTGAAAGGAGCACACTGGTACACTGTTCTGCCTGAAAAATGGCTAATTTTGAATGCCTAATAAGTACTTTCCTTCTTTTGTCTTACTATTTTATTTTCTTTTCCAATTTGGATCACTCTGTTTTGGTGTTCACAGTGTGAGAATGTCCTATTACTCCCTGGCTTCTTTCTGTAGTCTTGTAGCCAGATTTCTTCCCATAAAAGGGAAGCATCAGCTATAAAAACATATGTATATCAAGTAGCTAGGTAGCCTTGCCATTTTGGTGTGTTACAAAAGGATTTATAGGTTGCATTTTTTAAATGCATCATGCCCTTGAAGAGTTTGCATAAGGCTCAGAAGAGAGGTAGTGCTTGCTGGAGTCCACCTCAAGATGTCTTGTAGAAGAGACATATTTGCTTTCACAAATCTGCCTTATTCTCTACAGACAAAGCAATATCATGCTAAAAAGTTGGAGTGTAACTCTGAGCAATCTGGAAAAATCAAAAAGAACTGCTAAAAATAGCACTTGTTAATAACCATCATAAAGTGGCCTGATCACATGGAAATAAAGGGAAAGTAAATGTGCTGTATAGGATGTGACTGATATATTAAACAAGTTTCTGAGTGTGTACTGAATTTGTAGTATGTCTTTGTAAATCTGACAATATTAATATCAGAAGGGACAGTTGTGATATAAAACAATCTAAATCATTCCAGTTTCTTTGCAGTGTGTGTTTCACATGTAAATGGATCTATTTCACCTCAAATTCTGACATCATGGGACCACCTGTATGCCTGGGCACAATAGAGTGTGCAAGTGAGTTAGAGATGGATGAATGGGACTTCAAATAGGGGAGTTCTAAAACTAGCTGAATACAGAGAATAAGTGAAAGACTTCATGGAAACAGGAAAGGTAATGTTTGAATAAGTAATCAAATACAGCATTAGTGATTCTTTGCAATGTTGTAAAAGAAGTAGGAAATTAGGGGAATAAAAAAAATAAATGGAAGGCTTAACCAAAGTAAAAAGTAATGAGGTGTGTAGGTAAGATCAAAAAGTTGAGTAAAGAGAAGGTGTGAAAATGCACAAACTAAATTATATCAAATTATACCTTGAAAAGGTTAAGTCACGGTGAAATATCTTCTCAGTAATAGTTTGTTCAGTGTGCCCTATTTTAGGTTTCAAAGAAAAGGGAACTGAATCACTGTCTCACTGTACTACTGCTAGAACGCAGTCTCTTTTCTGGGTAATGTTAATTTATTGACTTTCTTCTTAAAAACTGTCTTTAAGAGTGGAATTTTGAGGTTTTGATAGATTAAACCAGAAAAGCAGGTGACTTTTCCTCCCCATTTCATGTAATAAGATGTGACAAAAAGCTCACAGACATTTGAAATTCTTTTCTGTAGTTACTCCTTTTTCAGGATATTACTGAAAAAGCAAAAACTTTAGAAATCATTGGTAAAGAAACAAGATCATGTGAATGGCAATGGAGTTTTCCTACTAAGTTTTTTTTTTATATTTATTTATTCATTCCATTAAAATGACACCTCACAGTATATTAATTTTCAGTGTGAATGTATTTCATTATACCTCAAAGGCCTAACTTGATATGTAGCAACGGGACATGACTAACACTGTTGGTTCCTGTTACTGTGAAAATGAGACTACTTCAGAGGAGAGAGCTGTGCCTAAACAGTCTAGGAGTAGTTTCAGTTTATGTTGCCTTCTTAGCTGCCTTTGGCAAATAGCAGATTTCAGGTATTAATCTTTGTAAATGAATGCAAAGCAAAAAGAATATATTTTAAATGTAACATAAGTCATGATTGGAAACTTTATAAATGAGAACATTGAAAAACTAGATGCTCATTTCCAGTGTTTCTGAAGCCAGTAGATTTAGATCAAATGTAAGTATCATACAAATTATCCATATTGCCACCCATGTCTACCTTCATATCTACTAAGGCACATGTTTGAGTGACAAAGATGAGTTAAAACCATGTACTTCAAATGAAATAACAGTTTTACATTGTCAATCTTTTTTTAGTTATCAGGTAAGACTCTAGCACTGTTTTACTGAAGGTGATATAGTGGTTTTATTTTCAAAAAATCATAATTTGCCTGTATCTGACAATGTTAAACGGTATTTGAAAGTTACCTAACCTGAAAATAAACTGAATTTCTGAATTTCCTGTTGTCATATATCCAAAATTTACTTTGCTGTCCATTCTGTGATGACTGTGTACTTGCTCAGAAAAACTAAAAACATTTACAGAATATTTTTCATCAACAGGCAAAAAACCAGTGACTTAGTGAGCATTGTAAAGTGACTTACCCAACTACTGGAAAGCAGACTTCCTTCCGTAAGACTAACATCCTACATATTTCTTGGGTATAGTTTGACGTCATTGAAAATTACAAGGGACTGAAACAAAAAAAAAAAACAGGGTCTATGAAAAATTTTAAGATTTCAGGTGTCATGTACTTCTGTATGCATGTTTAAGTAACTTTGATTGAAACTCCCTCTTTAGATCAGTATGGTGGGGATTTTAATTCCTAGTGTCAGTGCAATTTTCTCATCATCTTCCCAAAAGTCAGCTTCACCTAATGCACCACTTTCGCTTTGAACAGCATTAAAGGGGCAAATAGCTCCTTGCAATCTCTTCCAGTTTGTATTTCTGTATTTATATATTCAAACTGTCCTCATTTACATTTTTATGTTCCTTAGACCTCTGGGTATCCTGGAGAAGGATCCAGAATCAATTGCAATGCCATCGTCATCTCTTGGGGAATCTACAGACTGAACATTGTATTAAAAAGTGTGTATCTAGGGGGTTTATTTTCTGCATTGCTTTCATTTATGGAATATCACAGACATCGTGACACATAGCTAAATCTGGTTATCTCAGCAGAGATGAATTACTTCCTCAGTGTTATAAGAAATGCGAAAAGCTGAAAAACACATTTTCTTCCTTTGTCATTTAAGTGGTTTTATGACCAAACCTCTCTCTGTTAGAATGAGAGAACATTCACTTCAATTTTGTGGTGAAACAAAGCTATAGGGGAATTTTTCATCTCTCTTAGCACCTTACTGTGATTAAATTACAGTCTGTTACCTCAGATGGGGGGATAAGGGAGAGAGCAAACACATTGAATGAAGGGCAACATTCCTCCTGTGGAAATATACAACCTAAATAAATGTGATATAATCTTTGTCAGAGTTTTCTGTGTGAGAGTGAGGGAACACTGAAATAAGTGAAGACCTATTCTGAAAAATTTGAAATAGGTCAATGTTTGTAATATATAGGCACTTTTAGTTCTTGTCCAATAGAAAGATAAAACTATAGTTATGCTCATTTTTCTGTCATTCAAAAGTAGCCTTTTAGAAACTCAGTATTTCATTATTTGTTATTAGAAATTTACAATAGTTTTTAATTATTAAAAAATGATATTATTTTTTCTCCTATTACATATGTTAAGAATGACTTCCTGTTAATACAAAAACAAAATATTTCAGTTTGAAAATGTTTGCATTTTTAAAATGCGTGAGGTTATACATAAGCTTTTAATTGTGGTTTTGAAAGTTTTCGATTTTTTTTAATAGATTTTGAAATATTCTATTGTGAAAATCTGTCATGTTTTATTCTCAGCCATCAACTAAGTATTACACAGGCTCTAATTCTCCCTACGTTCATCCTGGTGGGGAGGAAAATAGCAGGAAAAAAGTAAATCTCATGGGTTGAAATAAAACCAGTTTAATAATTGGAACTTCATAAAACATAATACAAAAATAACAAAAAAAAAGAAAATAATGAAAATAATATTAATCATAATAATAACAGCAATAACAATAACAAAAATTGTAATGAACAGGAGAGACAGAGAGAAATAAACACCAAAGAAATAAGCAATGCAGAGTACAGTTGCTCACTACCCACTGATCTATGCCCAGCCCATCCCCAAGCAGAAATCAGTAGGTTCTGGCCATCTCTCCCCAGTATATATACTGGGCATGACATTCTGTGGTAGGGAATATCCCTTTGGCCAGTTCCGTTCAGCTGTCCTGGCCGTGCTGCCTCCCAGCTTCTGGTGCACCTGCTCACTGGCAGAGCCTGGGGCACGGAGAGGTCCTTGACTTAGGGTCAGCAACAACTGAAACAT
Organism: Daphoenositta chrysoptera; assembly: GCA_013397915.1. Classification (NCBI taxonomy): domain Eukaryota; kingdom Metazoa; phylum Chordata; class Aves; order Passeriformes; genus Daphoenositta; species Daphoenositta chrysoptera. The sequence continues at coordinate 417,148 of VZRO01001829.1, forward strand.
CAGGTGTTATCAACACTGCTTTCACACTAAATCCAAAACACAGCACTGCATCAGCTATTAAGAAGAAAATTAATTATATCCCAGGGGAAACCCAGAGAAAATATTTTCAAAACAATTGCAGACATTCATTGAGGTTTGCTGTCTAGTTCACATCTCTTCTACATGATTAGAGTTCATTAAAACAAGAATTCTGTTGGTCACAGAACCTCAATCATCCCATTTGTGGCTCAAGTCTATGTGAACTAGTTTTTGTCCCCAAAAGCAGCTTAGTGTAGGTGATTTAGGCTTTCTAGATGGCTCCATAATTTCTATTGTGCACCTTTTCCTAAGGGAAAAAAAAAATTAAGGATGATAATTTTCTTGGAAGTGGGAAGAGTGAAACTACAAATCTGTTCATTAAGTTTAAACTAGGAGTACAATGCAAAAAGAGGTTGAGCGTATGAGGATATACCCTTTTATAATCACCCAAATTTGTTTTGCCCAAAAAGAACCTCTGTGAACTGTCTGGTGAAATATATATGATTCATATAATCTGTAATTTAATGCAGTACTAAGCAGAAGCTAATGCTTCTTGCTGAGAGACAAACTATAGCTGTTACAAGTGTAGAGCCTGGAAGGGCTTGTTTATACACCTAGGCAGAAATGTTTGTTGAAAGTATTTCAGAATTTAGGGTTTTCCTGGCTCTGCAATTTTGTGAAATACTCAGGAAAGATCAAGAACTGAGCTATGCTACATTTCTCTGATCCCTTGTGACCATGCTTTGAATAAAATTACAAAAGAATGAAAATGGTAGAGGAAATAACTGATATACTTAGTTACAACTGAAGGTTATCAACAGTAATAGAGTCAAAAGTTAACAAGAGTCTAATGGATGTTTTTAAATTATTATTTTAAAAGAAACTGCTTGTAATAAACCCTCTTGCAGGTAGTGTTAATGGATTGCATTTACACAGTGGTCTATTCAGAGCAATTTGTATGTCATAATATGTGCATTTCTGTAGTTCACACAGAATACAGAATGAGTCCTAGCCAAGCTGTATTCCAACAATACCATATTTAATAGCTCTGTTCATTATTCTGCTTTGACATTTGCTGTAATGCATTACCTACCTGAGCTGTAGTTGCTTCATCATTCAGCCTGCAATCTTTAGGGAGGAATCAAGCATCTTGAAATGTGTACAGTAACATGTATTACAGCAAGAGATTTACAACTTTCTGTTTCATTAGAAGCTATTTAAGCAGCAGAATCCTTTCGCCCACTGGAGATGACACTAACAAATGGCACTAACAAATGCAGAAATTCGTCTAACCATTTAATAACTCAAAATGCTTCCTTTTTGATTCCGGTACAAAAATTATTTAAAGTAAAAATCCTCAGCAACCTTGTACTACTGGTTTAAGGAGCTAATGGCATAATGCATTAATGCTAGGAGGACACTGAAGACTGCATCTCTTCCAAGTATAGGGATTGGCTCTGAACAGAATTGTAGGACTTGGAATTTTGAGTCACTTGTACTGGGAGTCTCCTTTTGTGGTCATATACCCACACTATGGCTGCACAGATCTCTCTAACAAATTCAAGAAGCCCAAAGGAAATATGCGTACACGTTTTCACTGGTTTCTTAAAAGATAGGCTACATCACTGCTGGTGTTCATGTCAGTAATGCCATTGGCTCATGGAAGGAAAATTCATTTGGTTATTTCTGTTGAGAGGTTATTTTTCCTCTCGTTTTTATGACTTCAAAATTATATGTGTAGCAGGATGCATCCAAGAAGGCTTTAGAAATTATTCAGACCGTGGTTAACTTCAGTACGCTCCTTGTTTCATAATGTACATGTAGTTTGTTTTGGCATAGGTGCAGTCACTTATTTCCATAAATTCTGTGTAGTAGCATAACCACCAAATACTCTTTTGAGCTCAAATGATCACAGAGTTTGTTTAATTTGTATGTCAGTCCATATAATCTGACTGGCACTATTAGACTCTTTTGATTGTGTATTTTTATGGTCCTATAATGTACTACATCACAGTCTAATTGCATTTAATCCTTTATTGACAATGCTTAGAACTGCCTATCATAATTATGAGCTTTTTATAATTGTGGCTATTCTAAATCTATCATAAAATAAAATATTATTTAGAAATTATTAGTGATTCTGAAAGAACAGGTCAGGCCATCAGCTGTACGGAACACAAAATTCTGGGATCATCTATGTTCTTGAGTGAGATAGAGCAATAATAATGTCAGAATAATGTGGATTTCATGCCATGGTAGTTAGGACCCTTTTAAGTACACCATAATTCTAAAATATCAGGCATCAGTGTTATAAGCAGAGATTTGTAGCAGAAGAGAAAGAGAAATTTGTTAAATTGATATGAATGGAGAAAGAAGGGATATGTCTAGTTGTACAATCACCAGATGGACAAAATCTCAAGAACGTTTGGATTTTGATGGTACCTGTATAAGCAGAACTGGATAGCGGTTGTCACATGTTATTGTAATTTTTAATCTTTACTAGACCACAGGATAAATGCCTTGGTGCTGTAGGCCAGACTACTTGGACTCAACAGTTATGGTGGTTGATGGTGGTGTGAGAACATGAGTGTGAGTAAAACGGTTTTGTGTTAAGACAAACCCACATTCCCCTCCTGTAGGATCTTACATAGAGTTTTGCTACACCTGTTAGCTTCACAATATTTCTATGTGTATAAAATGACATATGCCTCTTAGATTTGCTGCATTTAAATTTCTTTTCAAATGAGAAGGTCTACACATCTGCAGAAGGCTCTTATTAACTACTGGAAAGTTGTGTGAATGTATTGAATTGCTCTTTTCCCTAGGGAGTGTTAAATAATTATAGTTCTGTATTATTAGAATTGTTGGAGATTAAACTGATTTCAGTCTGTAATAATCCTAAAATGTTGAGGCTGTAGTTTATCACAAGCCTGCATTTGATGTAACTTGGTACAGACTCCACAGGAAATATTTCCCCTTGATGTGGGTGCTGCGTTTTTGGCTTGTATTTGTAGGCATCCATCTGTTAGACTGTCTGTATGCTTGGTCACCAGGTGATAAAGAAATTAAAGTGTTTTCATATGTTCACGAGGATCCCCTTGGTGGCAAGCAGTCCTAAATGAGGAGCATGTTTGTGACTAATGAAGGCATTCTGCTGCCAAAATAGTGTTGTTCCTCCCAGCTCATACTCTCTTACTGATGTATGATTCCTGAGAAAAGACCGCAAAGGAGAAATATGTGGTAAATATTCCCTTTGAGAGAACCGTATGAATTGTAAACTATTTTGAGGCTTTGCACTTTCCTACAACTTCCCTAGCATAATTTTAAGGTTCAGCTGTGCTTAAATCACAGGGCCTTGTCACATTTATCTGATTTAGAGTTTTAAATGTTCATTTCTGTTAACTGTATATTTCTGTTGCAAAGTTAATGTGCAGGTGAAGAGTTGAGAATGCGTGTTATTAGATGTAGCAGAAAATTAATTTTTTCATTATTTTTACTAAGCTTGTGATTGTAACAGTCATAGAGGAGTGTATTATTTTACATACTCTTTTCATGAAACTAATGTCAGTTTCCTTGAAAGATAACATAGCTCCGTGAAAACCAGAAGAAATGGGACCATTTTATGAAATGTTAATATTAGAAATAATTGTTTCTGGATGAGATACAATTGAATCATACAGTGATACATCATTAATGACTAAATAATACACTTCTGAATTTAATTTATTTGTCCTTGTCTCTTTCTTTCTGTTTTGATAGAGATGCTATATGGCAGCCGTTGAGTGCTGCTATTGGAGCAGACTTCATATTTGTGACATTTGTTTGAAAAAAAAAAATCCATTTAAATTGACGAGTCAAGGTTTTGTTGGACCAATTTGACTCAAGGTTGAGAACAGGTATAAGACAGCAAGAGAAAGACTCCTATCTGGTCACAGAACTCTGGTGATGGTGTGAGTGTGCTGAAGGTACTCTCTCATTCTCCCTTTCTTTCTTAAACACATTCTTAAGGTACTATACTTAAAAATTTCTTCCTTCCAAAGTTCAGAGCAAGTGTACCTTCATGTACATTAGTATAGAAGTCTCCCTGTTTTCTCCAGTAGGGTTTGCAGACACTACATGCTTAATGTTAGACCACCTCTTTAGAAATAAAAATACTATCCAGATGTCTCACTCACTTCTACACAGATCTAGAAATGGTGACACAGGATGGCTTAGAAGCTGTGTAGAGACAAAGATACACTGCTACTTGATCCTCTAATCCTCGCCTCCTGTTATCTACAGTAATTTGAAGAGTTGGTAATTAAAACAGTTTCTACACTGTTTCCATTGAGAAATTTTGATTCAGATAAATATCAGAAAAAATTTTAAATGAGTAGCTCTAAAAATAAAACCACAGTCACATAAATTAAATGAATACCACTTGTAGATATTTTCAGCATGTTAAGTTTTAAAACTCTGTCAAATTGTTTCCTTTATACTAAAGTATACCTGTGTTTTTTCTAGATAGAATGGTGGGGGAGAGGGTAGCAGGGGGAAAAAAACCAAAACATAACAAAACAAACAAGAAAACCCAAATACTTTTCCATTTTAAAGGCTTTCTAGAATGCATGCCAAGTCCCAAGTGATGCAAAATTTGTAAGATTAATGTATTTAAAAAAAACAAAAAGCTAAGACCACAAAAATCAGTCAGATTGATCGTTCCATAATTTGAATACAATTTTGGATAATTCTTTGATGAGTTTAAAGAAATTAACTAAAAGAGAAACTATAATCGTAAGATGAAATAGGAGATTTCTAGTAGAAAAAAAATGTGTTTAAGTAGTAAAGCAATTGAAATGGGATTACAAATGCTCAGCTTGATAATGGCATAAATGAATATTCTATTTGCTGGCCAAGAACTTCAGTAGCAGAGAATGTTTTAGAAGGCTACATGAAAACTTCTAATTCAGAAAGCTTTGGTGAATGAGATCAAGAGAAACCCTTTTATTCGCATGTATATATTTTATTTCTTTTTGCATTTATATTTTCAAAATTTACTTCTGATGTCCAAGACTTATTATGTTTAACCTTTTCCTTAATGCAAATCTTATACTTAACTGAACCCAGAATGGTAGAACATTTAGGTCACAGTACCAAAATAGATACAGAAACTTGCAAAAGTCTCTTAGTTAAAATATCAGGGTGCACTCTGGGCCCTGACACCTAGCTTTTCTGAGTAGCCTCCCTTGGATCCATCCTCCACATTCTGCGTGTGGGTCCAGAACCCCATTTCAGGGCAGGCCAGATGCCCCTTCCTTGTCAGAGCCATGCTGGAGGTGCTTCCTCAAGTTCTGTCCTTGGACGAGTATTTTCCAATCATGTTTCCAGTGATGTTTCTGGCCCCATCTCCTGACTAGATTCACCAGATGCCCTCAGGAGCCAGCCAAGTGTTTCAATTTGTCTGGGACAGAGAGTACAGCCTCTCACCTGCCCCTTGCTCTGCCCACAGCTTTCAGAGGTTGTGCTATGGTGTCCTGGATGGTGAGTTGGGATCACCCATGGCTTCCACCTCATCTTCCCATGTGAACGGGTCCCACTCGCTGACATTTAAGTTCTAATTAATATGTCAGCATTTTTAGCATTAAAACGTGTGCAACATTTTGAGTATGTAGTTTACTTTTTGAAGATTTTAATATAATGAACCATACAGCAATTTTTTTTTAATTTTTTTTTTTTTTTGTTTAAACCCTTTCCTTTCGGAAAGTCTTTTTTCGAAAAAAAAAAAAAAAGGTAAAATGCAAAATTTTCTCTTTTTAATTATGGGCTGAGAACTTCAATATCAGAGAAGGCTTGTAATCCACAGTGATATTAAGACCAGATGTTTGAAAAATAAATGGGAATGAGATAATCAGCTGCCAACGTGGGTTTACAAAGAGCAAATCTTGTCAAAGTCTCTGAAAAGGTTTTTGGAAAAGTTTCAAAAAATAAATCTCAAGGAGAGAGAAGAATGTAGTCTATATTTTATAGAAGGGTCATTAAAGTATCACTTGACCTAATCTAAACTATAAAAAGAATGAGTATTAATTTTAGCATAGAGTCTTTGGTCAAAAGTTTGCTAGAAGGAAGAATCTATAGAGTGTTTTAATTAGCCATATCAAGACGTCTTCTGCAAATATAAGCACTGGAAGTAGCTTTACTGAATACATTTATTCAAATAATGATTTTTGAACCTGGTGTAAGCTGTTATAAACACTTACAGAAAGTATTAAAAAAATGAACAGACTGCAAAGTAACATACATCAAAGTTCTGTAAAGGAACAAATATAGAATAAAACTATTTCAAAATCGAAAGCCATTTATGTTGGCAGCATCCAAGAACGAGTTAAAAGAGTAGACTAAAAGGAAGAAAAAAGATTTTCTGAGAAATTAGATACATATTGAACATAATGTGTTATGAGAAGGATAGTTTGCGTCAAGTGCAGAAAATACAGCTAAAGGAATTGAGTTGAACTTTGGTGAACAGCAGTCTTCAAGATTGTTATTTACAGATTTTGTTGGTCATCTAGGTGTATGGCCTGTGGGACAAGAGGCAGAATAAGTGAAAAATGTGTAGATTCAGAGAAGATAGAGCTATAGTAACTTAATTTTGAGGGGAAAAAACATGAGAGAAATTTCTTTAGGTGTCTGCACATTGTCAGGTCCATAAAATTATATTCAGAAAATTATTTCGTTTGTGCTGAGCATCAGGGATAGTAGACTGGAAGCTAACCTGTGCCCTTATTCTGTCCAGACTGCAAAAGAGAGTAGATAAGAGACCAAAACGCAATTTGCCTTCCCTGTGTTCTGTTTCAGGACTAACAGTTTTTACAGAAATGTGAAGGAGCAAGTGATGTGGATTTTTTTCCAGAGAAAACTGATGGAAGTATTTTTGGGCATACTATGTATATTTATACTTTCACTAAGTAAAATGAACAGTTTAAGGAGATTAGCATTCTTTCTATTTGGATTTTTCAGTTTACCTACAGCTCAAACTTATCCACAGAGAATTTCACAATTTTTCTTGCATTTGTTTGTGACTGTGGAACTCCTTTTGATGGAAAGAGTGAACTCTAACTGTAAGAATCAACAACTGTTTTCAATAATTTGAGTTAATACATGAACAGCTAGGTAAAAATAGCACTGGCAATGATTAAGTGCATCAATATCAGGGTTTTTTGTTGATGCATTAAGCCGAAATGCATTACATAAAAGGTTAAATTCTGAATATTCAATATCTCTTCACTGCCTCCTGAAGTGAAAATAAGAAAATGAATCTTATGCATTTTGCTGGCATATATTAATACTGACAATAATGATAACAGGGAAAGAAATTGAACTGTATTACCTGCAGAAATTTTTTCAGTCAGTGAAGTGACTCACTTTTATGCTTCCTTTGGTCAATTACAAAACACTAAGAAGATCTAAAAGGGACAAAGCTTCAAAGGATAACCAAACTCATACAATGGACTATTTTAAAAGCTTGGATCAACTAAAATGGATTTTTTTTTTTTTTTATTAGAAAGGGGGATTAATGCTTTAAGGTGTTTTTAAATCTTGTGTTTAGTGTAAGATAAAGGATGTATTCATATTGAAGTAGGACAGGCCATTATGGATTTTATATCACAATTCCGTACTCTTTGGATGTTACTGGATTGGCTGGAGCATATAAATTCAACTTCAAATCTTAAAGGATATGGAAGAAAAGGGTACAAACTGAATATACCAGAGGCATCATGTCAGATTCCCCTCTTCTACTGTTTCTTCTGGTTTTGACCAAGCTACATTAAGGAGATACAATCCCATACTTTATAAAACAGCTGGCATAGTGTCAAATGAAAAGTACTGGATTAAAATGAGGAATTAATACTTAATTGCTATGTGAGTCCCAGACTGAAGAACTGGCTATATGAGACAACAAGAGTTTGCACCCAAATGAAAAAAAGTGGGGAAAATTCTTATTAAATGTGTTTTTAAAACTTACTCCTTGGGAAGTGTATTTTCTGTTTAAAATCTTCACAGTAGGAAAAGCAGAAGTGGGCTAAAGATACCTGCAGGCACAAGGGTAAGAAGTTTTAAGGAAGCCGGGAGATAATAGTATGAGCTAGGAAGAATTAAGGAGCATGAATGATTATGACAGTGGCATAACACTGAGCATTATAGCACTTAAAGAGGAATAACAATAATATTGACTGCAGACTGGCACCTTGAGGTGTTTATTTAGGAGGAAAACATCTGGGTTCTTGTGTAACACATCACAGGTCTAGGTCATTAATATGATAATGTCATGAAAAGCGTAAGAATCATGGAATCATATTATATCCTGGTTTGGAAGGACCCATGAGGATCATTGAGTCCAACTCGTGGCCCTGCACCTCCCCAAGAATCACACCATGTGCCTGAGAGCATTGTCCAAACACTTCAACTCTGTCAGGCTTGGTGCTGTGAACACTTCCCTGGGGAGCCTGTTTCATGTGCTTGACCACCCTTTCAGTGAAGAACTTTTTCCTAGTATCCCACCAAAACCTTCCCTGACAGCTTCATGCCATTCCTATCCCAGGTCGTCAGACACAACAGCACTCGCCCCTCTGCTTCCCCACGGAAGGAAGCTGTGACAACAATGAGGTCTTCCCTCAGTGTCCTCAGCAAGAATGAAGCTTTAATCTGTGTAAAACATTTACATAGAACACAAGGAAGTATTATTACAAGAAAGCACTAGGATATCTTGGTGTGAAATAGCATGAAGGATTTTTGTGATGTGAACTCTTAAAAAAAGAGGTTCACAGAACGTTAGAGTGTGTGTATGCATATGCATGTGTGTATGTAAGAATAAAAATTATACTGGGTAAAGCCAGTGATCTTGTTGCCCCATGTTCTGGCTTATGTCAACAGAATGAAATTAAAAATGTATGTTTAGTTAACACACCAGACTGTGACCTGTCATACCAGTAATGCATCAGACTATGAGGACACCTGCATCATAAAATCACTGGTGAAGGGTAAGGGAGTGGAATTCCAGAGAGGAAAACTGCTTAACCAGAGGAAAAGAGCAGCATGCGAATATGTAAGACCGGCATGGACACTCCAGAGAAAGATAGAATGTCTTTGATTAACAGTTTACTTCCCTTTTAATGGGATTTTCTGCTAGGAACCTGGCAGCACATGGTGCCTGCATAAGGACTATGCAATGAATGAATTTAGGAGATTGATTCAATGTGTTTTCTTTTGCCATGGTGTCAATGCATATATTCATATGTCTAAGGGAGAACAGACAGAATTTATATAGAAGCTTGGATTTAAAATTCTAGTTCACACAGCCATCCAGCCCCCCTCTAGACAGAATACAGGAGCAGGGAGAATCTGTTGAAACAGCTTTTTTCACTTGTGTCTGGACAAATTAAAACAGGGCAATGTAAAAAAAACCCAAACAAAATGAAGAAGCAGCCCAAAGACAGATTGTCTGAGATGGAATATGAATGCTTTGAAAACAATAGAAGTACACTTGATATGCAAGTGAGGAAAAGAGGATATATGCAAGCATAGATTGTGCTAGAAGAAGGAATCAGACCACACAAGTAATACCTTTACTGTTCATTACTTTGTGAACAACTTATAGCTTCAACTGTGCTTTTTACCTTAGAACAGAAAACAAAACAGTGGCTTTATTCAGCATATGAATCTCACCTAAATTATTTTATTTTTTATAAATTCCTCCTAAAAAGAACATGAATGGGTTACACCATAAGAAAAAAAAATGTGTTGATTTTGTTGAAGGGAAAGTTTTAAACGTACTTCTGCATGAAAATATTGTGTTTTACATTTTTAATCACTCCAACCTTCTGTGAACTAAAATTCTGCCTCCTTTCCTAATTATATTCTAAACCCCAGCATTACACAGAAGTGCAATCTGCAAGCAAAGAAATTGAGATAGTTGCTTCAGGCCTTTGTTTTTCATTAGCTGAAAGATCATAAATTGTCAGTGCGACAACTGCCTCTGCCTGCCTTGCTATGCTCAGCTCCTTGTCCCTCCCAGAAGCAGCCTGCCTTTGTTGTTTCCTAATGTTTTATGCCTGATGATATATGGCTCCTTATATTTCACTCTGAGGAAAAGTTCATATGAGTTTATATAGAATGATTCCTTTATGATCCAGAGAAGGAAATGAGCCTCCTTAATGTCTGGTTAGTCTTAATAGGATTAAGGGAGTTACTGGTAAATACGAAACCCCTTAATTTTGTTGGTGACTGGAATGCTGCAGGCTCAAGAAGCTCTGAGCTTACATAATACAACAGCATAAGGAAATTCAGTTTCAGGAAAAAGGATCTGGTCAGAGTTGAGTTACCACCATGAAATCATTCATGGAACTTATAAATCAAGGGAGTACTAAGGCCTGCGTGTCCTACTGCTGGGATCACAGAACCAGCCCTAGGCAGGACTTGGCTTTCTGGTACATCAGCAGAGGGGATTTCAGAGTAAGGAGTAGGATACTCCGAGTCTCTTTAAAAGAAAGAAACAAAATCTCCTTAGGTTTTTACTTATAAAGTAGTTGCTTTACAGCTTTACATGCAATGTAGGAAAAGATTAGGCAAATTAATATAATTCTCCAATGTGACATGTAGAGATGTTGGAAGGGAAACAAAAGAGCAGAGTGACATCTAAAAGGCTTAAGAAGGTTAGTAAGATACAGTCACCTGATTGATAAAAATGGAATCAAACTGGTGATATTAAAAAAAAAAGAAAAAAGCACTGATTTCTGTTAATTATGTTTCAATTGATGTTGACAGTTGACACCATTGATTTTAATGACAGAACAGTTTGAATAGGATAAAACCTGGAAAATTATTTTTAGAACCTTGTCAGAATAAAAGAAATTTCATATAACTATATAAATACAGAAGACTTTCGGAAAATGGAGAAAATTACTTAGTATAAACCCTAATATTCTAAAGTAAAGAAATAGAGAAAAAAGAAGTATTTAAGTTAGAGATGCATACAGAGAACTACTACAGGGAAGTAAATAAAATTACTTAATACTTTACTTCCCTGTTCTTAATATCCAATCTATTGAATAAACCTAAATTGTGCAAAATGACAATTAAAATAGATTTATAATTGGATTAAAATAATCATTCAGTTCCTGCAATCTTTCTTCTATAAATGAATTGTAAATATATTTGATTTCACTTTAAAAAGCTGGATATTTTCATGAAAATATATTCTTTATATATAGTAGGAATAGAAAATATTTCCCACAGCCACTCTTTTTGACAAACTGTTAGGAGGTCTGTTCAGTTTCATCAAATATTGATTTTAATATTTTGGTGATTCAGTAGTAAGAATAAACATTATGTTAATGGCATTCGGAGACCAAATTAAATTTATGATGATAAAATTACAGTAAATAGTATTAAAAATGAAAGAATATTTTCTGTAGAAAAAAAAATAGTCTAAACCATAGTTTTTAAGATGCTGTGGTAATATGGACAATAGATTTAACAAGAGATGCAATGAAATAAGGCCAACACAATGACCAGAATCATTGACTCTGCTTTACTGGATAACTACGCAGCTGAAACAATATTTATGGTCCCATTTAGCATAGGAATTGTAGCATGTGGTTAGTATTTATTGAGTAGTCTATTAGATACTATGTTAAATAATATAATTCTACTAAGGTCTTTGATATGCTAAGTCGTTGGAATCATTAATAAACACTATATAGAAAATGCAAAATTAGTACCTACTCCCAATTTCTTGAAATCTATGCTTGCCCTTTCAAGTTTTGAATATGCTGCCATTGCTTGAGCTACAATCAGAATCCTCATGAGACAGGGGCTAAAAACTGGACTAATCTTAGAAATCGCTTTGATTAGAAGGTTTAAATGCTGCAGCAATGTCATTTAATAAAACATTTCTTTCTCATCTACAGAAGCAACCACAGTGATGTTGTTCTGGAAATGTTGCTTCTCCTTTTTTCATAGAAGTTTCTGAATCTGATAGCAACAGTGTTACCTTTTTGTACAAAAATCATATTGCCAGTAGAAGTATTGCTGGTACAGTGTATTGGATGGTTACTGGTTCTACCAGAGGGAACACTTAGCAAATCTAATTACTCTCTTTACACAGAACTCTCTATAATTGAATGAACACAGCCTTTCTTCTAGTTTAAACAACACCAGAAATATGCGTGTTTGTTAAGAATTTGGATAAGAACACACAGTCCAGAAAAACTGTTCATACTGTGTGTTTCAGAACATTTAAGAGTTCCTACCTACACCCTGAGATCCTGAAACCAAGAAATTGCATGGAATCCAGGGAAAAATTCTCACTTCTGAGCTCTTTTGTAGGTTTTCCAGATAACCACTTTCCTACTGTAAGAAACTTAATTTCAGGAACTTTTCTCCATTTTTAGAATTCTTCTGTTTGTACTTCAGGAAATGGTTAGAGGTCAAGTGAGAGAGTGTATTTTTGTCACTCAACTAAGAAAATCGCATTGGATCTGACTGAAATAGAGTTAATTTTCACCAGAGCAGCCCTCACAGTGCTGTGCTCTGCATTGGTGGCTGGAAAGGTGTTGATAACGCAGCAGGGTTTTGGTTACTGCTGAGCAGAGCTGGGACAGCATCAGAGCTATCTCTCCAAGATTCCACCCCTCATTAGCAGGCTGGGGATCCTGGCAGGGGACAGAACCAGGCTAGCTGACCCAAATTAATGAAATGCATATTCCATACCATATGACATCAACTCAGATGAAAAAAGCTAAGGAAAAGAGTAGGAAGGGGGCACATTCATTATTTACAATGTTTGCCTTCCAGAGCAAACACTATGTGTGCTGGAGCCCTGCTTCCCAAGAATTAGCTGGACATCACTACCTAGTGGGAAGTGAAAAATAAACCCTTTGGGTTTTTTAATTTTCTCATGCTTTAGTAAACTGCCTTATCTGAAACTACGAGACCTTTTCGTTTTATTTTCTCTCCCCTGTCCAGCTGAGAAGGGAGAGTGATTGAGCTGCTTTGTTGGCACCTGGCCTCCAGCTAAGGTCAACCTACCACAAGTGTGCAGTTAGTTACTCAAGATTAGTATTGCAGTCATAAAGTTCGATTTTATGCTCTTCCATTACTAAGTACATGTTTCTAAAATTAATCTGTTCATGTAGATTAGCTAAAAGCATTGGAGGTCAAAGTAATTTCACAGAGATTACATCCTCCAAGATTTTGTTTCACCCAGCTCAATACGAATAAGTGTTGTTAGCTTCTTGTATTAATAGTGTCATGTGACAGTTCACTTTGTAAATCAGTATTCATTTTCCACATTTTTTTCAGAAGCATCCTTTTTTTTTTTTTTTTTTGGTAATGAAAGGGCATTTCCATGTTTGGGAAATAGTAATTACATAAAGACTTTTTTCATAAATTGTAATGGTAACATTTTAAATATCCCCTTCCATATCATTTGTCATAACAATTATCTAATAGTTATTTTCCTGCTGGAATTGTCTTCTATTGTAGAGCAAATTGTTTGAATTGAATCTTTGCATTCCCAAGATAAAGTTCTCATATGGGAACTCTCAGTGGTTGTTTCTGACAACATTTTGAAATAATATTGTACTTCATGTGTATTGACTCTTAAAGGACTATTTATATTGCTTTGTAATTTTCTAGATATTGTGTTACTGTAAATTAGTCATCATATCTATAATGCCGTTAAAACAGGTAAAACATTGTCTGATACAATAATTAATAACCAAAGTCTCTTCACCTTCATGATGTAAATATACAATTAATATGAGTGACAACTTTTTTTATTCTCTATTCTGTCTAGATTACTGACACATTCCTGTTGGAGTTCTGGCTCCTGGTCTTATATTCTTCTAGTTTACCTGGAAAGGTAAATTTGGTCTCATCTAGGTACTGTATATTTGTCTTTTGTAGTCTCTTGGTACACGCCACTGAATTGGAACTTTTCTATCTCAGACAATCTAAATCTCTTGTCTGTAATTTATCATGAGTCAGGCAATGCTAGAATTCACACGAAAGTTACAAAGCGGTTATCTGCTCTTCATTTCTTCTGCAAAACATCTTCAAAGCTTCTTATTTGAATTGTCATCCTCTTCTTTGCTGTTCATCAGAGGATCACATGCATTTTCCTAAAAGTGTTCTACCTCAGTCCAGAGTGCCCTTCCTGGAAGTGCAGGGTAAGAGAACAAGAACCAGCAAAAAAAATTTGCAGCAAGGGAAATTCCTATTAGATATATAGAAAGAATTCTTCCAATGAAGGTAATCAAATGTATTGAATAGGTTGTTAGGAAAGATTGGACTGTCTGTCCATGGAGATGGACCTGACTGAACAAGGCCACGGACAACCGAACTAGGAATTATATTAGATGGCTTCCAGTGGTCCCCTCCAATTTAAATTATTCTGTAATTCCACTGAATGTTAAAAAAAGTTGCTTAAATCCAGATTTGATATAGGGACATAATATTTACTTCCTTTGTTTTGGACTCAGTCCTGCATCATTTAAGCAGACTCCTTCTCTTTGACCAAGAATATATTGAAAACCTTTCTTCACGTAAATACCTGGGATTAATTAGCATACATATGGAGTAGTCACAGCTTCCACTGAGAATGAGACCTGTGAATGACCAATAATTCTAAAAAAATCTGTACTTTTTGAATTTGGAATTCAATATCTATGGCATTCAGATAAAGTGTTTTCAAGTAAGAGCAACAAGACCCTATCTGTGAAGTGTGAGCAATAATCCCTTCTTGCTTAATGGATGCGTTGTGAATATGAAAGTCCTTAAATTATTGTCTAGATAGAACAATAAGCAGTAACATAGAAAAGGCCAACAGGAAATTATTAATTCTATTCTTGGTCCTCCATTGGTATAGAAAATAGTAATATCTGGTTCTGCATGTTGAATGATGTAAATATAAAGCAATATTGAAGACCTGCTCATTCCCTAAGCAGTTTTTATTCTGTAGATGGAATCAAGGAGAAGGCAAGGACAAAGGACAAAACATTATTTGAAATACTGTATAACTTTTTTACCTAGTATGCAAAATCAAGATGTGAATTCTTCACTAGATGGTCTTAAACATAATGTGAGCATAGAAATTTTCTAGTGCAAAAGATATTTCTAAATCTAAATTAAGATGCTATTACATAATAGCATGTGGTTTCTTTGGTCTGGCCAGATTGGGATTGCCATAATTTTGCATAAAAAAGTGAGCATGAAACATTTTTTTTTTATACACTTTTCCAGATGTTTAAATAACTTATTGCATTTTAAACAGAATAGAGTGAAATGGGCATTCCAGGAAGTAGAGAATCATTCTGGTTTTAACTGAGTTCATGGGCAGTGTAGGCAGTTGTAGGCAGAAACAAAGTCTCTTTTATCTACTTTTAACTTTCTATTGTGGATAAAAGTGCTGGAGTGAAAATAAAATATTCAGAAAATATTCAGGAGTGGAAACACAAACCAGAAGAACAATTTTACACCTTCTAAGGAAAAAACCATTTTTCTAATAGTAATATTAGAACAGGTTATATTTTGAAACCTGGTTTCATCAATTTAGTAATATGCTTTGGTGGATAAACCCACCTAAAAATACATAATATTTGTTGCACTTTCAAGGTGTATGTATGTATAGTTTCATAGACAAATACAAAAATTAGGTATGCACACTGATATTAATGATTTATTTTGCAAAAGGCAATCATTAAAACACCTACCAGTTCAATTTTAGCCTTACCTGATGTGAAGTGTTTGAATTATTTTAACAGATCACACAGAGGAACGAGACATCTCTTTGTGAGAGTTTTGGTTTCAGTTTTTATTTGGGTAAATGCTTGCATGTAAATTTTTGACACAACAGATAAATACCTTTTTTTGTGATTTCAAATTCAGATTGAACATCTGCATTTGTGGTAATCAACATTTAGCTTAATATGCAGTTCTCCGTCTTCCTTCTACCCTCTGGATGTTCTTATGTAATCTTGCGTGAACTGATTCAAAGTTAACAAAGTTAACAAAGTTAACAAAGTTAACGTGAACTTTACAACAAATATTCTACATTACTTGATATATGTAGATTTGTCTTAACTGTTAATATGACCATTCAGAAGGTCAAAATTATATATTCCTATCTGCAAAGGTACTAATGCAATTAAACAGATCTGCTTGACATTTTAAAATGTTAACTGGTGTACATTATTGTCCAGTGTAATGAATTAACCTGCCAAGAAATATAAGTAGATTTTACTTCTGTTTGTTTAAGTGTGAATAGGACTGCCTTAACTTAGAATCATAGAATACCAGGCTGGAAGGGGACCTCAAGGATCATGTGGTCCAAGCTTTCTTGGCAAGAGAATGATCCAGACAAGATGGCCAAGCACTCTGTCCAGCTGAATCTTAGAAATGTTCTACATTGGGGAATCCACCATTTCCCTGGGAAGATTATTCCAATGGCTCATTGTCTCATTGTGAAAAATTTTCCTTTTTTGTCTAATAGGAATCACCCCAGGAGTAACTTGTACCTGTGACTCCTTGTGAGAAGGGAGTCTCCATCTCCTCTGTAGCCACCCTTTAAACACTGGAACATGGCAATGAAGGCTCTCCTAAACCTTCTTTATCCCAGGTTGTACAAACCAGGTTCTTGCAGCCTTACCTCATATGGCAGGCTTCCCAGTCCTTTGATCATCTCTATTGCCCTTCTCTGGACCATCTCCAGCCTGCCCACATCTCTTTTGCATAGCAGGTACCAAAACTGAACGCAATGTTCCAGGTGTAGTCTCCTGACAAGGGAACTAATAGAGTTATAGGCAAATTTAATCACACATACGCCCTTGTTCTAAGGTCATTGATAGTTCAGTTTAAGTATCTACTACTTGTGACGATGCCACTGCTATGTTCTCAAAATTTTCATATTTCGCATAAGTGTAAAATGATGGATCACTCCCAGAATTTTCCCACTGAATATATATCCCACTTTATTATTCTTCTTTCTCTCCATTGCAGAACCAGCTCTTGCATTATTCTCTCTTAGATAAATTTTAGTATTTGCCCCACTTTCACCTCTCTGTCCTTTCTTATTTTTTTCCTGTTAAAATAATTTATTGAAATCTGGTTTTTAACACCTTGGCATTTTAGTTTTCTGGTAAAAAAACTGATTCCAAAGCCTACATCTACTGCATCTCAATTATGCCTGTATTTCCTTCTCTGTTTCCCCAGCAATTGCTTTTTTTTTTTTATATAAAGGAGAGCACATATTTTTTTCTCATTGTTTATTAATTTTCCCAGTGATTGCTTTTTCCCTCTCCTCTTTAATTTCTTTCATTCTCATGCCCCTTTATTATTGTCCTGTTTTTGTTTTTTCCCTTGGCTTTAGATTACCTTTTAAATGATCATGTCATTTAAGTATCACTTTCTCCAAATTCCTCCAAAGCTGAGTTTTTATGTGCCTGGGTTTTTTTTCCTTTTTTATTTTTTTTAAAATACAAATTGATCTTTTACCAAGCTTTTGACAGAATTTTTAGTCAGCATAGTATTTACAGGCATTTAATCCACAAATAAATTTGCTTTAGTAATCATGTCATGCATCAAAGTAAACCTTTCATTCAGTAAAACATGTTTTATAAATTCTGTGTAAGTCCTTTATTACAATGATATGTTTAGGTATTTTTTCCTGATTTTCATGTAATGCATCATCTTAGAATGGAAGCTTTGTTACATGTGAAGAATACATCTCATCCTGTAATTCAGTTTCTCATTTGAAAAGTCTGAAGACAATATGCTTTGGCCAGCATTTCATACAACTAAAGCTGCAACTATTATTAAATGAAAAGATTCATAAACTTTGGTATGTTATAAAAAAATGTACCTGTGTGTCCCTATCACTAAAACCAAGAAAGACTGAATTCCTTGTTTGCATACTCTCCTGGACAGTGAAGACAGTATATTATATTCTATCTCTTAACATTTCCACATTTCATATTTGCTTCTGACTGTCAAACTAAATGAAATTTGCTATGATAAATGTTTTAACTTCTATCTTCATAAGTCAGTTTCAAATCTCTGACCAGTTTCCTTATTGAGCCCTGGAGACTTATAGCAATTATTGCTATCATATTTTTTTCTTGTCAGTTTGATCTATCCTCCCAGTTTGGCCAGACTCTGCCTTTCTGGTCATTTTGTACTACAGATATCTCTGAATTGAGGCACTATATTAGATTTTTTTTCTTTGAATTGTTTCTATCATCAAAACTGTGCATTGGGCCAAACTGTATCTTTTACAAACAGCTTCCTGTTAAGGGCAGCTTCTAGAAACAGCTCATCTCACAAAGGCACCATGATTTTTTGGGTTCACACACAGGCTACCCTCTCCAGCCTACTGAGAATGTGACAAAATTTTCTGGTCAGACCAAAGAATCAGTTTCCCAAGTACTTTCTCTCTACACATGGCCAAGCTTCCCCCAGTCCCAGCTGCTGTGAGGGTAGGGAACACAAAAAGGAGGAACTGCAAAATTTCAATGCAACATGGACTTGCTGACAGTGAAGAAAACTAGGTGTAAAAATGTGTCAGAAAATACATAAAGTTACTCCAAACAGATCCAGAGTGAGGAGGAGGAAACCATCAACATGATAAACAAACCATAACCTCTCAGAAAAGGACGAAGGAAATACTGTGGTTTTGCTTTACCTTTCTCCTCACCCCAGACTGAAGACATCAACCTTAGGGCCTGTCTGGAGAGCAGAAGAGTGACTATAACATTAAAAAGAGGCAGCTACTTGGAAATGTGAGTAGTTAAAACTATGTAACTATTGATTGTATTGATATTTTTTAAAAGAGTAGTGTTCTTTCAGTTTTTCTTTTTCTGTAGTTAGGTCTGGACTTCTGTAATTCACTGATCAGTTAGGATTTCAGCTATAATAACTAAATCTTGACTTTACATAAGATATGTGGGGATGGGCTTTTTCTTCAAATAGTAGTCCATAACAGTGTTTTGAGTATAAGTCTTCATATTAGTTACTTTCTGTTATTAGAGGACACTTTCAAAATCGAGCAACCTGAGCCACATGTCCTGAAAAATTCAGTTGCAGGATACTGACTTGGTGGGGATAATCCTCTTGTTCAAGAAAAAAGGGCTGATTCCCATTTCTTAATCTGAAGCTTTTTTTAGCTCTCTACCAGCTCTTTGTACTGTAAATGACTTAGAATCATGATAGACCAGGATCATTATCCATTCTTTCTTCTGGCCTTTGGTTTTCACATGGCACTGAATGTATTTAATGAGCAGGTGTTCAGTGACATTCCTAGTTGCAGCGATAGCAAACTGTAACCTTCAGCCTGTCACTTCAGACCTCATTTGGCACAACACAGTGGTGTGATCTTATTTCAATTTTATTATGAAGTCTGTTGCTAAGGAATGAGAAAGGACGTGAGGTAAAGTCATGTATGACAATAAAAGGGAGAACACAGACAAAAATGAAATTGCTGAGATGGTGACAGTTAGCAGCTCAAGGATTCAAGAAAAAATAATCTCTGAGATACCAAGGAAAAGGCAGTCAGCCTGCAGATAGCAATTTGGTAAGAATGGGATCTGCCCACTCTGAGAAGAGGTGGTGACCATTTTTTCCTCATTTTGTGGGACTGGCTGGCCACCAGGGACGCTGTATATAACCTGATAGCAGAGTTTTGCTGCATGATGTGAAAAATGCCAGAAGAAATTGATACACTGGTAAAGGTTCTGATTCCCAACAGTCAGATCGATGTGTTGGTAACTGGCTGGTAAAGGAGGTGTCTTGTTTTTTATCTCCAAACAGTTAATTGCATGAACAAAACCACAGGAATGCTGGGTTCTCTGGCATCTAGCATGCTTAGCAGATAGAACTCCTAAGAGTACTACTGAAGTCTACAGCAGCAAGGATTTTGATCAGACTCAGCTCCTCTCAATACACCAGCCACTGTACACCGAAAAAAATACCCTTTTGTTTCTTGTTCACATGACAGAACGTTGTCTCATCACCTGTTGGTGCAGGAAGATGACCTTCAAATCTGGTTCTACGTAGATGTTATCTAGCTAAATGTTTGCTCCCTAGAGGTGTGAATTTGAACACTGGAAGAAAAGACCTAAACAGTACAGAAAGTATGTCCTTTCATGGAATCTCCTCCAGTCACAGGCTAATCTTCCATTCACCCATACTTGGGCAGGGAGCACAGTTAGAATGCGTAGCCCAAGGAATCTGTACTGTGACAACTTGGCTATCACATGCTGGTAGTATTCAGAAACTCAGGCTGGTCAGGGACATGTCTCTCACCTTTCCTCCAGATATTGCAGTTTCAAGTACTCATGAGGATTAGTACTATTGTTGTATGTTACTGCAGCAGTTCATGAGGTGTCCCCTTATTTTTCAACTAATGAGCCTTCTTTAGAATTGGTGTGTGGGCCACATCATCTATCACCCAAATCTACCTCTTGAACAGCACAAATCAGCTATTGCAGACTCCAATAAATGATGCAACGTCCTGACACCAGTGGATGAGGGTATCACTGAAATCACACTCTTCACATCAGAGTCCACAAAGCAGCATTATGTTTTCTGGCCCTAGAGTCCACTTGGAATAAATAGTTTCTTTAAATACATATTGATAATGATTGATAATGAGTAGGAACTATCCACTGGCAACGTGTATTGCTGTTGAAAATCATTCTAGTAAGTATTTTGAAGCACAGAAATAGTCTTATTGTTCAGTTTCTTAAACACTGACAAGACATCAATGTC
The DNA here is from genome assembly GCA_013397915.1 of Daphoenositta chrysoptera. NCBI lineage: Eukaryota > Metazoa > Chordata > Aves > Passeriformes > Daphoenositta > Daphoenositta chrysoptera. The sequence goes on from VZRO01001829.1 coordinate 437,962, forward strand.
TAAGTCCATAACAGAAAAATATTGGTTTAAGTACATATATCTGTAACACCAGCAAAATACTTCATCAGAATTTCAGTCATCATCATCCAAGTGCCAGGATGTTGATGTTTCCTAGGGTTAGACAGTAGCTCTTCCTGCTTAGAAAGGAACCCTTTTGAATAGCAAAAACCTGTTTACCACATTGATCTAGCAAAGTGAATGAAAGACATTTCTACTAGGAAATTCTCTTGATTTAAGTTCCTCAGGATCAAGTTCTTCCCTTCTAGATCAAAGAAATCTGGCTTTTCTGTTGGTCCAGTAAGCAGTATTTCAACCCTGTTTTTCCAATGCAATGTTGCAGAACACTATTCTGTTTTCTTCATCAAAAGTGTCTTTTTTAAGACTATCTAGGATTCACATTTTGGGACCCTCTTCCTTAGCAGCACTTGGATATCCTTCCTGATAAGCATAGCCTTTGCATTTATGGATACCTTTTTCTGTCACACTTTTCTCTGTATACAGTATTCCTGTATTTATTATTCCTTCAAGACATCTTTTGTAAGATTCACATTTACTGGGCATTATCTTCAAAATGTTTTACGTAACATCATCCTTTTCTGAGTTCTATCAGAAAAGGAAATTGATTTTACTTCTTCTCCCACCCTTAAATCTGCTTTTTTTTAAGTTATGCTGTGTCATATTAGATGTTTGCAATTTACTATGTTACTGTATTGTACATTGAAGAGAAGTTATATGAATCAGCGTTGTAATTTAATTACAACTATTCACTTTTATTTCAGAGCCACTGGGAAAATAAGTAAACAGAAAAAATTAAAAAATTCAATTAGAATTTGAAGCCTCTTGAACGTTCTTAGTGAATGATTTTATTCTCTTAATCTGAAGGTCATGTTGATCATCTATGTTTGAATTTAAAAAAATATATACCTAATAACTGTAATAAATTGTATTTTCAGATATTTGGTCATTAACTAGCCACTAGCATTTATCCTGCTAGGATAACCTATGTAATTATCATCAAAGTTATGTTTGTTATTGTCAATGCTGTATCCTGGAAGAAATGAGTTTAGAACCTCTATCACTTCATTGCAGGTAGCTTTGTGTGTACATTCAGTACAATTTAATCCTTAATGAAATAATAGTCCTCTCAGATTTTAAATTTTAACCTAATAGAAAAAAAGTTGATACTTTTCATCTCAGTTTTGCATAGTCAGTGTGTTCAAATAGTGATTGAGTGCCTCTTAACTCATTTATTTTTTTGTTCATGTTCAGCAGTGCTGGGAATTAAACAGTGGTCTGAAGAAAGCTTGGTTTTAAAAAATTTATTTTTAAACCTGGAAAATAAAGACACAGATGGGACCTACATGTTTTTCAGTAACCAGATGAAAGAAATGCAGCAAAGAAAAGAGTTCAGAAATGCATCTTGATTTTAATCATGGTGGTTTTTTTGTTTCAAGTACTTAATGTTGGTAAATCTCATTAATCTTAATAGTGTGTTATAAAAAACAGTGTTACCAGACTGTGTGCTTAATATGTGTTATTGGTGCAGGCATGAGTGTATATCATCTTATTTGGTCTATATACTTATTTTTAGTTTCTCCCCTATAAGTATTCAGTTCTTAATATTTCTTTGGGGGAAGCTTAGTATCCAGCATGGTCCTTAGGAGAAGCATAGCAAAAACTCAGCATCACTTGAAGGGGAAGCTGAAGATTGTAGGCATGACCATCCCTAAGATTTCAGCCTGAATTCAGGGCAGGACATGGAAAGTTTCCTAAGCACACCTTGTGTGCTTTCCTCCTGCATCTGACCACGGGAACAGCAAATCTTGGTGGCTCATCTGTACAGCAAGGCTCAAGAAAAGCATTCTCTGTCAGGAACTGTGAGTTAGCAGGAGCTTCTCCATGTGCTTTTTAAGAGATGCTCTGGCCTGAGGATCGTCTGCCTTATGTGTCTTCTGAGGGTGAAGCAATTTGTTCTGGCTTGAATTTCATTTGTGGAAAAGCGCTTGATCAAACTAAGGTTTTTCAACCTTGTTTGGCATGATTTTACAGACTGAATATTTGTTTCTGAAAATGTTCCTCTCTAAATTAAATTCTTAGGCTTGCCTTTTTTTTCCATTCTCCCTCTGTTCTCCCTCCAGCTTTGCTTATTTTGTATATGAGTATTTGTTTCTATCTGTTAGCTGTGTAGGGCTATATTCCAGACCTTAGGGAATTTTTCTTCTCAAAACCTTACAGTTTTATCTGCAGCAGTGTCGGGAAGCCTGGTTTTAAGGCTGGGATACAATATGGAGATACAAGAGAACTGAATGTGTTATGTGCTCTGAAACAGTTTTCTGTGGGATTTGGAGAAAACCTCTGCAATTCCTTGTTTCTTCCTTCCTTATCTTTAAAATAAGGAGGTGGACCTGGAGTTGTTTTGAAGATAACCACAGCTTATGTGCAATGGTTTGAAAGTGGTAATCACTTCCATAGAGCTAAATCTGTCTCTGACTTGGTACAATGTGCAAAACCATATTATAAATTAGAAATCCTTACTCAGGTGCAGAGATATGAACACATTCATACAAGTTGGGCTGTTGAGTAGCAGTATGTGCTACTTTATAAATGAAGACTAAAACACTAAGATTAATCTAGAGTTCCATAATATCTCTTGAAGAAAATTACTTTGGGAGTTAGAAGACTGCAGAAAAATATGAACACTGCAAGTTTTTTATCAAGGTTATTTTGGAAGAAATTTAGTCACTAATATGGACATATATTAGATTTCTCCTTTATTCCACTAATGGTTAAAGAAATAGAATGACATTCTATGCAACTAAAAATATATTGATTGAACTTGTTAAATACAGCATAGGGATATTGCATTTTCTGTGCTATTTGATCAACAAAGCCTAGTTGCATTCAAAGTATGAGCACTCTAAATTGCATTTATCCATGAAAACTTTATGCAATTTTCCCACTGATATTAAGTAAAAGCCTACAGAATTTAAAAAAGATGATATTTATATTTAAGTAAAGAGATGTGATTACTGAGCTGAACAAAGAACTTCCAGCTGATGTTTGTATTTGGATTTCTAATCTGCTAGGACAGTGCAAAGAAAAAAAAAATCATTTAGCATACTCTTTCACAACAACAACTTCTATTTAGCTGACTTTTTTATTTATAAGTACAGCACTGAAGACAATTTTTCAGGAAATCTAGGGGAATGTGGAAAAAACTCCCCAACATGGGTGTGCAAGTGTAACAGTGTGTTATAATTGATTTAAAAAAAGTATTTAAAAATAAATGCAATACTCCTAGCAAGACCTTAAAAAGTTCCCGTGCTGTCTTCAGCAATAGAAATTCTTTATATAGAATCTGTTCTTTACATCATAATATGTGTCTAATTGTTCACAACGTAATGAAACGGATATGATTAAGAAATGTCATCAAAACTTATGCAGACTTCATTTTTAAGAAATTCTTTAAGGGCCTCTATAATTATTTGTTTGATTACTTTGTTGTGTTCCTGCACAATAGATAATCACTCGCTGATGTTAACAGCATATGTGCTTGGACAGTTTTATTCATGAGCACTGCAGCCAGCAGTGTTACTTTTAAGTTATTTATTGTAAGTAAATTTTGCATTTATAGAGAAAGGAGGCAAACTGTTTCAGCTGTGAAATGCTGGCTAACAGCATGGCTGTTGAGGATATGACAGAATAGACAGAAATTTTTACTTGTATTTATTTCTTGAAATATGGAGTGCTAGCCTGTGACTCTTCGTATGTAGGTAAAGATATACAGCAATAAGTTTTTTTTTTCATTCAAAGGGTGGATTAGGATACAGTGGAAGACAACGAAGTGTTTGGTTTGCTAGATGAAAACCAAAAGTTTTTCGTGGTGCATGACCAAATCTGGGCGGAAAACTGTCAATTTTTTACTTGAAATAAAACATTGAACTTGTTACAAATATCCATTTCATTTGTTGCCCTTAAAAACTTATATGATGTCAAACATAAAAAATTTTAGGATTTTTTTTTTTAATAAATTTGCAAAATATCCTAATAGAGGTGCTTTCAGTTCTTCATTTAAATAGAATTTATCAAAAATTATTTAGTTAACTTGTCATATAGGTATGATACCTCATATGTATTTGTCAAGCCTTATTTAAAAAGTTCTTCACAGCAAGTTTTTGTCTGTTAATGAGAATAAAACAAATAAAAAATTTGGAGTGGGTCTACAGTTCTAGCAACTCTATTTTCTCTTACAGAAAATGTCATATGAAAATCTGACTCAAAAACAAAAAGTGTCTGTAAGTTAGAAGGTGGGTCTTCCAAAAACTTAAAGGTGTGGGAAAGGTGATTCCCAAGAGTTTGCAATTTGCTGCCAGTTGTGGTCCAAGTTTGCTCCAGTTGCTCAGCCTCCCAAGGGTGCTGTAGCTGAAGGAAAATTCATGGTAGGAGTTTAGAGGGATCTTTAGGCTATCTGCACTGAGAATGCTTCTGGGAATGGTTGCACCAAAACCAAAGCTGGCTACTGACAAATCAATGCTTTATAAGGCAAGCCCAGGAGACTCAAGATGCATTGGTGAGAGAGCTTCTGGTGAGAGTCAGCCCACTCACACTGGAGAGTGTGATTTGAACATGTAATATGAGAAATGCTTGATTTTACTTCTCTGTTGTGAAACTGCATTTCAGTGAGAGAAAGCTAGCTTCTACTTGTATTCCTGTGACCATTGGCCCTTTATTCTGTAATGCTACCACATCTAGAGTCCATCAGTAAAATTATTTTAATCTTGTATTTTAATCTTCTACTTTTTCTGTAACTTTCTTCAAAATAATATGCAATCCAGATTATCTAAAAATTAAAAGTATAACAAGTTGTGTTTCTAATACTTTTGAAAATACTTCTCTATATCACACAAGATATGATAAATAATCTCTGCTATACTGTGCAGGTTTATTGTGAAACTGCAAGTGTTGCTGAATTGTGTACTTTACCACAGCTTGAAATTATACAGGGACCTTGTACAGTAGCTACATATTACTACCTACTTTGTAGCAGCTAAAACTGAACATGGTTTATTTGTAATACAGCCAACTGGAAAATAGATGTGCTTACCAGCTGGGGAAAGAGGGGGAGGTTCAGCAAACAAATGCTACATTACATAAAATAATTTCCAAAGGACTGTTTTACTAGTCTTGGAGTTTTTATTTACCAAAATGACTTTGGTGAAAGACTTGGAGGTACTTTGTTGCAAACATTTTTATCAGAAAATAGACAGATAATCTGTCAAATGGACAGCATCAAACTGACAAGTAAGTACAGCCATGTGCTTGGTCACTAAAACAGTGTAAAAATCAAGAGGGATTTTCAGAGTGTGCTGTGGAAAAAATACCCAGAAAATAGAAGGTTTCAGTAAAGCATTCTACTATGTTTTAAAATCCTTGAAAATATAACAATTTCTCTTTTTTGTAATGTCTATTTACATTTTAAAATGTGACTGTAGCTAGTAGAAATTTATTGAAGAAAATATATTTTCAAATTAGCAAATTATAAAACTAGACTTGTATTTTTGTACAGAAAGAACTTCTCTCATTCCGTCCAGTGCTACTGAGATAGAGTATTTCCATAGCAGAAGATTCTCACAATTTAAGTTTTATCAATATAACTGTTTATCCGCAACAAGATAATTATATGATCAATAAATCTGAACACAATCTTGTCATTAAAAAGTATAATCAAATCAAACGTTTCAGTAATAAAAAACAAAGTAGTTTTTTTTTCAAAGTGATTGAACTGCATGATATTAGTACAAGATGTCATACATTGACCATTTTACTAGGGGGTTATTTTTCTAACTACTTTATTGAAACGCTATCTGAATTTTAAAGAAGGATTCAAATTATACCTTTTTTTTCTGGAAAGCAATAGAGTGAGGAGAGACTCAAATGAGAAACAGGAAATAATAGGTAGCATCAGGAACGAAATCTACAATCACAGAAAAGTAAATGCAATTCAAAGAATTAAAAAGTAAGAGAAAAATAATTAAGGAAAGGAGGTATGAAAACACTTAAAATGCCAAGCAAGTTTCTTCATTTTGTATTACCTTTCCTCCTTTTTGGCTTTCATTAAAAGAGCAGGTTTCCCAGACCTGATCATTTTGAATGAATTATTCTTTGATTTTGGTCAAATGCTTTGGATTAAGTACAGACCCCAGTACAGTACAAAGTAGAATTTCCCTTGCTACAGGCTTCTAGTTAGTGTAAAAGCCATTACCATGATCCTCTGATTCCAATCATTCACCTTTTATTTGTGTATCTAGCAGTTCAACCACCCAGACCTGCATGTGGGAGTGTTGAAAGCCTTGTTACTTTCAAGATAGTTGGCACCCATGTCTTTCCCTCTTGTCTACAATTCATTTGAAAAGTTTTTTTTTTATGATAGAAGTATAATATGACCTCTTAAGGAAGGCATTTGAAGACCAGGACACCTGTAGTATTGTTCTCTTAAGTTCTCATAGCACTCAGTGTTTCTTTGGAAATTCTACTGAAGGCGTATTTTTAGTTCTGGGGTTTTGAAGGGGTGTAAGCAGGAATTCAGATTCTTCAGAGACTGGAGATGCCTCTATTATATAGAAGGCTTATACAATACAGGTGTACTTAATTTGATTTAAGAACTAGGGCTTTTGATATTGAAGACTGACTAGTTTATACATAAATTTTTGAACACTGTAAAGTCAGCCACGCTGAAAAAGACCATTGTTCAGTGTAGAGTTATCTATTGTGGATGAAATCACAGAAATTCTGTATCCTTAAGGAAAGATGTAACAAGTCTGAAATTTTCAGTTAGAAGGGCCTTTCCATAACAAAAAGCATGAGGAGTTTATATTCAATGTCCCTGCAGATTCAATCAGAAATCACTGCATCTCTGCTCACTTTCAGAAAGGGAAACTGCATGAAAACAAGATTGGCAAAAAAATCCCTACAATGACAGTGAATAGCTATTCCAATATAATATTCCATGACAATCCCAAGTACAAATACAATGACTCATCATGTCACTAGTCACCTAATGTGCAATTTATTACCAGCAGCTACAGAATATATTATATATGTGAAAATAAAATCTGTTACAAATAACAGTATGGTTAGATAAGGTCTGATCCAATTTATGCACCATGCAGGGGACTGAAAATTTTGTTATTTCTTGACTTCTGTAAGTTCTTCCTGAATGCAAATAGATGAAAACATTTAAATACTCTCTCCACTCTGCTTACCCCATGAAGATTTTTATAAGCTAATGGGTGCTTTCTAAACTACATGAGACTGGACACCTGTGGTGTTTTTGACACTGAAGGACTGTGTGAATAACACCACATCCCACAGGTTACGTGAAGTACACTGCAACTTGTGGTGTGCTGCAGAAGACTTTTGTGAATCTGTATAAAATGAAACCTTGCTTGTGAGACAAGGGCCAACTGTGATGAATTGTACAAAGCCTTACGAGATTCAGTGACCAGCTAATAACATGGAATTCAATGCAGACAAATTTCAAGTGATACTGATGGTAAAGGGAGTGGACAAACCTGAAAATGCCATTTAAAATAGATTCGCAATCATTGTAGCCAGATGGTAGATTTCAGTTACAAAGGAGTGAGCCTCAAAAATGTAAACTTGCTCAACACTGGCAGTCACAAAAGAATTGTTAGGGTTGTTAGGAAGGCAATAGAGATCACAGCAAATAAAATCATCAAGCCATTGCACATCTGCATGCTTTTCCAAAGGGTGTATGCTTTGTGCAGTGTTCCTTTAGCTGGAGAGAAAAGAATGATACCAAGTGAGAAAATTTAGGCAAGTACATTAGTGGTAATAAAAGATATGGAAAAAGTTTATATATGAGTAATAAGTAGGCTAGACTAGACTAGGCTACTCTTTTCAAGACTCTTCAGTCTTGAAAAAATTATATCTCAGAAAGGATATGACCAAGAGGTTTATTGAGTTTCCATATGTGTTACCTGGGAAGAGTAGAAAGGAATGATTATGCCCTCTCTCTTCTGTTACAAGAACTACAATCATTTTAAATTAATCGGAGTCACATTCACGGTAAACAAAACAGCTCTTCCTGTATTGCATAGTCTGGCAATGGAACTCATAGCCACAGGAAATTGGGGATCCTAAAAATATACAAAGATCTGGGCAAGACCAAAACAATTGCAATTTTTTTCCTACTGTGGTTTTTGATTTCTGGCATTCAAACTAAATTGAGTGATGTTAAAACAAGATAAGCATATATCACTCGTTGGCTATTCAGAGTGCTTTGAGTACTGAACTCTGATTTGAAATGTACAGTTAATTTTCAAAATAGGATTTGAAGTGGGCATTGAGAACTAACCTTTGCAAATTGTTTGCTTTTGCGAATTATTCATTATAAGCTTCTGCAAATTATCTAAGGTAGCCAAACAATTTTTTTCTCCCTGCAACTTTCTCCTTCAAAGAACACATGTAGAAAAGCCTATGCAATTATCTGGCTGCATTTTGCATCTTTTAACAGTTCTGGTAATCTAAATTTAAATATAGCACAGGAACCATTGTTATTACCTATTTCAATTCCCTAGTAAATATAGTGACATATTTCAATTCCGTCTTCTCTTGTAAAAAAAAAAATGTCCTGAGGTCTGCATTTTCTATTTTGTGTGTATTGAAGTCTTTCTTGATTATCCTTCTCAAACACAATAAGATTGAAAAAAAATCTGAGTAAGAAGAACTCTGATGAAAAGTGAATGAAATAAACCTTGCTTGCATACTTTTGAAGTTCAGCATATAGAAGGAAGCAGGAAATAAAGCCCAAACAGAACCAAATAAAAGGAACAGTCAGGGAGTGGATTTACCAGGTAGAGAAGTTTTGCTAGTTTATTTAATCCGAGTCCTTCTTTTCCTTTGTTCATTCAAAAATGCAGTTGTTGCTACCTTTGTTGTGAAAAATATCGTTGCTAATTAACATGTACTCTAAGACATGACAGCATTTTTAATTTTAAAACAAGAGGCTCTTTTAAATTACACAATGGTTTAGAAAATCATTATGAAGCATTGGTAATTCAGAACAGTGTAATAATTATAATAATTTTTAGATTTAAATAAAATTATTCATTCAAACATATTGCTTTGTTTAATAAGTACTGCTGATAGAGGTCTACAAATTTATTTTTTGCTTTCTCCATCATTAATGCTTCTCTATTTTATCCTCAGAGCTCCATAAGAATTTCTTCTAATCAAAAATTACTAAAAATATATGTTTGAGGTAAAGTGAAATCCTGAATTTTGAGAGTATTTTCCATTTCTGTTAAGATGACAGTGTGGCAGGAGTAGTGATTGTTGTTCTGACTGATGAGGCATGCTCTCTAATGTAAAGTCTATGATTTAAAATTGCCACAAATTATTTAATTAAAGCCATATTCAGAGTTGTACATATCTATAATAACATTGTGTTCATAGCAGGGTCTTTTTATACTTTTTTCAATAATAATATCAGTGCAAACATTGAGTTGTAACACAGCAATAACATTTTCCCTGAAAATCTAAATTCAAGAGCATTTTTAAAATAAAGATTTTTAATACACTTCCCTTTCTTGCCTCTCATTAGTAGGATTGGTAAGTTATCCAGCAATATGCAAAATTAGAAAGTATTAAAAGCTGTTGGGCTTTTGGTAGGAGCTTTTCTTTTGTTTGTTTTGGCTTGGAGATTTTTGTTTTGTTGTTTGGTTTGTTGTTTGGTTTGTTGGTGCTTTTTGTGCAGCAGAGAAGGCAGAAGAATTGAGAAGGCAGGAATATTAAAAAAAGTTAAATATTACAGGCATTTTAATATTACAGTGTGAAATTATTTTTGCAGGCATTTATTTTAATAATTATAGCTACTTGGTTTAAGTACTGTGGAATAAATCAAAGAAAAATATTTAACAGCAGGAATAAACGTATTCATATAAAACACTGTTTCTGAAACAGATTTTTGGTAAATTTCATGTGACATCTGCTTTTACAGTTCAGTACAAGATCCAAGGTGAAAGAGCAGAATTTATTGGGAAGTGAAATTTTCTGTGTCCAGCCCGACTGACAGTGAAAATACTAAAGGTGAAATTTCTAGGAGTCCATCCAATTTCCCCAAAGAGTGGCAACAGGGTTATTGCTTGTCTCTCCTGTTTAGTCTTTGAGTATAGGTGTGATTAAAGCTATAATGCAATATGAAGCTATAAAAGCTTTTATTTATGTTAATAAAGGGAGCACGAGGTCCTTATCCAGTATTTTCTGCCTGCTTATGTCCTCACCTATTTTGCGATTGGTCAGTCAGCATATGGTTTGATTTAATTTTGCTCATTTGGTTGTGCTAAAATATCCTGTTTCTGTGCTAATATTGTGGTGGGGTCCTGAAGCATTTTTATTGCTTTCTTAGGTTCTTCACAGAAAATTCTGTGTTGACATTTCAGGTGCCAGTCAGGTCTACTGAGCATTAAGGTGTTTTGTTATTTGCTCTGCTAGTCAGGGGTGGGAGCTGCTGCTGCTAAGTCTGGGGGAAAGTATTGCATGTGTGAATGGATACACATGGGTGGATTGTGCTTTGATTTTAATTTAGTTCTTGGTGCTGTCATCCTTTGAAGTGGAAAGCGTGCTTGATGCCTGGTTGAGGTGACTTGTGAAGCTGAATACTCCTTTTTCTCAGTTGCTGAGCTTTGGGAATTGGTGTGGCACTAGCCTGTAACAGATATTGCTTGAATTCTTATGCATATCAAGCATTTGTTCCTGGAAATTCAAATTTAGGATTTATAGTCATATTAGCCTGTCCATAAAACTGTAACTTAGGTTTCACTCTGTGGTGGGTTGACCTTGGCTGGATTTCAGATGTCCAACAAGCTGCTCTGACTCTCTCCTCCTCTCTGGTCACGGGGAGGAAAATATGATGAAAGTCTTGTGGAATGAGAAAAAAACAGGGAGAGATCTCATCACCATCATAGGCAAAACAGACTTGACTCAGGCAAATTAGTTGAATTTATTGCAAATCAGATGACAGTAGGATAATGATAAATAAACCCAAATCTTAAAAGACCTTCCCCCCAGCCCCCTCTCTTCTTCCTAAGCTTAACTTTACTCCAGATTTTCTCTATGTCCTTGCCAGAGAGTGGTGCAGGTGGATGGGAAACGGGTGTTGTAGCCAGTCCACCTGTTGCATCTCCCATGTTTCCTTCTTGTACTCTTCACCTTCTCCCACACGGTCACAAGTTCTACCAGAAAAGCTGCTCCATCAGGGATTACCCTCTCCTCAGGTCCACAGGGCTTTCCAGGAGCCTGCTCAAGCCTTGGTTCCCACAGGGTTGCAGTCTTCCCTCTCCAGCTGCAAATGCTGTTGTGCAGTTTTTCCCCCTTTCTGAAATACTTTATCCCAGAATTGCTACCACTGTCACTGATGGGTGTGGTCTGGGCAGCAGCAGGTCTTTTTTGGAGCTGGCTGGCATTGGCCCTGGCAGAAATGTAGGAAGCTTCTGGCAGCTTCTGAGAAGCCTAACACCCCCCACTACCGAAACCTGGCTACTCAAACCCAATACACATTCTCAGCACATACTTATTCTTGCTTATTTGAGAGGTTTTTGGTAGGTTTTGGATAAAGATTTGACAGTGGGGGAAGCAAAATCAATGAGAACGCTGTCCTTTTGTGTCTTGCAGGGTTCTGTTTGGTTTTCTGTTACCCTGTGACCTAACACAAACCTTGTAAAATACATGAGTGAGGACATGTATTTTGCCATCAGTCTCACCTTCTAGCACTCTGGAGAGTGTTGTCTTGCATAAATCAAGACTGAGTGATAAGGCTTTTTTTGATATCTGATACCTGTGGAATGTTTGCCTATTTCATATTTTTTTAGTGTTTGTTAATTGTTTGTTTATGTGGCAAGAATGTGTGGTATTTTTTTACTAACTTTTTGTTGATTTCAAGGATCATGAAGCCGCTGTAAATATTACTGCTAATGCATATATATCATTATGGATATCTTTCCATGAAGTAACTCTGTAAGAATTTCTTTTATTTTATATCAAGATAGCGTCCAAACTTAAAATAAAAGTGACATGACTTTTGAAGAGTAATTGAGATATTTTCTTTTGACATTATTTTTGATATATCCTCAGGGTTGTATTAACTTCCCTAACAGACATTGAATATTTTTCTTCATCTTTTACAGAATTATTAATTTCACATGGGTGTATTTTGATAAGTTTTAATAGTAGTATTATCTCAGTATTCTATGTCAGGATTGGATATTGGACTTAAATGCACAAGGTTAGGCAATGCTACACTCCCATTTTTCTCTCAGAAGATAGATTGAGTTCTACTTGTTGGTTTACAGGTACAGGACACAGACAATTTAGCAGGATCCATCTCTTCAATTAGAGATGTATGTGTTGAAGAAGCAGGCATGCATTTTAACCAGTAAGTGATGAAGAACGGTTTTTTACTCAAAGATATTTCCCCAGTCAAACTGCAGATTTAATGGGGATAGGGAAAGACGCGTGGTCAGTGTGAGCAGGGAGCATCTGCGCTGTCCCTCTGCTGGCAGTGAGACTGGTTAATCTGAGAAGGTTTTCAGTGAAGGCTCAGCCCCAGTTGTTCATACATGAGCTCCTTGTTGCCTTCTTCCCTTTCATCACTGAATTAGGTCTTGAAAGCTGCCTGCTGGGACTGAGGTATGGTGTGCCTGAGGCGATACAGTGTTACGATATCAACCCTCAAGTTATCTGACTCTGTTCCATGGAGGCTGTGGAGTAGTCTCTATGTCTAACTGAAAGGAATCCTTTCTATATTCTGGTTGATCCACTGATAACAGGGATTGTTCAGGTCCCTGCAAGGGACTTCCCCATGGAAGTGTAAAAGAAACTCCTTTCTCATCTTGCTGTGAGGGAGAAATAACAGTCTCAGGAGCATCTTCCTCATAAGGTATATCTGCCTCATTTCACCCAGCTGGTCCATACCAACTTCCTCTGAGCTGGAAGAAGCAATAACAACTCCATGATGATCACCACTGGAATCCCTCTCTATGGATTTAATAGCTTTAATGTTTACCTATTCAACTTATGGTTGAAGGAACTGACATCTATCAGATATTTAACTTGTATTTAATTAATTTCATTAATTTCTGCAGATTATTTTCTGTAGAACATAGATTAGTAATTATGTAATGATGTGATGAAACCACACATTCCTCTATACAAAATAATATTTCTCTCTCTGGTTTAAAAAAAATATCTCAGTATTTTTAGCACATAGAAACTTTTATGTAACATTTTTCAAACCTTTATGTAATATTGTTTGATTTAGGATGCCTATCATTTTTGCTCTTTTGAATTGTGAATGATTGCTTTGTAGTTCACTGACTATTTCATGGAAGTCTCTTTCATTTAGTGTGCTAAATGATGATCACTACAGTTCAAAAAAATTGTAAATGGATTAGGTTCCAGGCCTTCTGCATGTAACAGCTTAGATCTTATAAGTTCCTTCTCAATTTAGATCTGGTGTAGCTCTGTTAAAACCATTAAAAATGAAAGTGGACTAGTGTGTCCCCTTTGACATCAGCACTGGGTACAGTGCTGTGCAAACCAGCTCCCTATGCCTGATGCAGCAGTAGTTGCACATCATGCCCCTCCCCGCAGTCCTGTTTGTTTCCATTATCCACTGTATTGTGTTTTTCCTTAGGTTTTGCTGCCCGAACATTTTCATTTAAAAGATTTATTAGAATGAAAAAGTTAATTTTGTAGTGTTTCTTTTTTTGCTGTTATTAAGGGTGACCAGTAAAAAAAACCAGTAAAATGTAAATAATATATACATTCTGATTAACAAGTTCCTTGAGGGTTAAAAGAAGCTTCAGCATTTTCACTGTAGCACTGTGACAATGAATCATTAGTAATGCCCAGTTTGCCAAAGTCCCAGGCGTGCAGCTTCCAAAAGCAGCAGACAGAAAACCAGCAGTATTTTTTTTTTCTCATTCATCAATTTTGTAAAGTCAAATTGGCTTTCTGGAATCCCCAGGGCAATTTGCAAATGATGTATGAAATCAAATATTCCTACCTGCACAGTGCACAGGGAAAAGAAAAAAGAAATAGCTTTCCTATCAGTGCTCTGACATGCTATTTCAGTGATACTTGATATCCAGTCAGACACTGCCAAAAATAAGATATTAGTTCCAGACGCTGGGAAAATATCATTTACAAAAATCTTTGTCACACTTTTCTTCTTCAGCTTTCTTGTTTGTTCTCTCAAAATTATTAACCTTGGTAGTTTTGTCTTTTAGAAAACATATTTGTTCATGCAAGTTCATCAAGACAGTTTTCAGAAATTTTGAAGTGATTTTTCACTTCTTTTTCTCACTGATTCTGGCTTGGGGAAGTGTATGAGCTGGATGATCTCTCAAGGTACATTGCTCTACTTCGTGATTCATTAAGATTACCTATGCATTTTTTCTCCACTGTTTTGCTTGCATTGCTTTTAATTCCCTAGATATTTTTCCTCTCTCTCTGTAAGCAGAATAAAAACCTTTTTCAGAGTTAACTTGTCTTGTTTCTATTACTTTTTTAAAAAAATTTTAATAGCAAAATTGCAGTTTTTCTTTCCATTTGACACGGAATACTCACTACAAATGAGTTTAGAATTGGTACATTATCTTGGATTATACAAAACTCTACATACTATGAATCTTCTTTTAGTTAAAAAAATAATTCTGTTTTGCTCACTAGGATCAAAGGTGACCTGGCAGACTTAAAAAGGTGATATGTTAATTAACATATGATAGGTCTCCAGAATTTATTATCTGTTTGGATGCTGTTAATAAAGACTCTTTGTTTTGAATTCAGATATGAAAACCAAAAAAAAATATAACAGGAAAATAATATGGTAAATGCTGTGTCATCATCATAGAATTGCATAGTAGTTTGGCTTGGAAGAGACCTTTACAGGTGGAATGCTACCAAGTGAAACATGTTTTTTCATTTGAGATTAGAAATGAATTATTTTATAACATAGTAAGGCCCTTATCTTTAGGTTTCTGTGCACCAGTTTCCTGAGAACTATTAACATCTTTGAAAAGGTGTGTCAATGTAATGTACTGATGAAATGAGGCAATTCTTACATCTCACGGAATTGCTGGAGTCATTGGGCATCAGTGGGTGTCTTCTTCCTTTCCAAACAGTTGGGGAGTACTGTCTAATGGTTAATGGGGTCGATGGCCTATTAAAGCAGATAGTCCTTCCAGTCACCAGCTGTAGACATCCATGCCAGAAACATGGTGACTTCCTGTGCAGACCTCCACACAAGCATGGATGTATTATTGTATCACTTTTGATACCTGAGGAAGGATGTCTTAACTTTTCTCAGATAATTCTTCATAGCACTACATCATACAGAGTAGCAGGAAAAAAGGGGACTCTGATGATTATCTTCTTGGAAAGTCCCTGTCAACCCTGCAGGTATCTTTATCCTTTTTGCTTTTGTATTAAGCATTGAGGGAGATAAAACATCTTCAGGAAGGAAAAATGTCCTTGTTTCTCCATCTTTTTTCTTCAAGGTTAAAGATATTTACCCACACACCCTCAGATTTTAGTGGCAGAACTGTGTATTATCAGGATTTTGTGATTTTATAGCAAGAACTTCAAAACCTGAAAAAGAATTAGTAGCTATAACTAAGAAACTTTATCATTATTGATGGGACTTTCTAGGCCCACTATCCTTTAGATATAAAACATGATTAGCTGCCTTGATGCCTGATAAAGTGTAATGCCATATTAAACGGGTTTTGGGGCAATTCTGCTCTTTCCTGACTGGATACTTGCTGTCTGAAGGAAACAGTCATGCAAGCTCAGCCAGCTTCTGAGCACAAGCAGCTGTACAGTCTCTCTTCTCTGACAGGCTTCCTGTTTGCATGCAGCTGTTGGAACATATTGTGTGTGAGACCTCAGTGCTTTTGGCAAATGGTGCAGTTTTTCCAAGGGAAAACCAACTAAAAATATTTGCAGGTCAAACTTTGGTTAGGAGATATTTAAAAATGTCTTGTGACAGATATTTGTGCCCTATTTCCCCAAACTCTTCTTTCTTTGTTTTTGTTGATACTTTGATTATCCATGCCCATGCAAAAGTAGGTATCCCTTTAACCTGAATCCCTAAATAGATATTCAATTTGAACTCAGTCAACCATAGTTAGTGCAATTTAGTTTATCTTCTTGGTAGTAAACTTCCCCTTCCACTGCATGTATCAGTAATGGTGTTTATTGAAGGTAAGATTCCATATACCTGACAGATCAATAACTCAGATCAAATTAACCATGTACCTTGAAATTTGATTTCCAAGGACTATCTTTTTTAATCAAATTCACAAAGACATTTCTGAAACACTGTGTATGTTGTATCTCACTTGTATGGTGCCAAGGACAATGGGCACAAATTGAGACACAGAAGGATCCATCTGAACATGAGGAAGAACTTTACTGTGAGGGTGACAGAATAGGGGAACAGGCTGACCAGAGAGGTTGTGGAATGTCTTTCTTGGTAGGCATTCAAAACCCACCTGGATGCAATCCTGCACAACTTGCTCTAGGTGAGACTGCCTTGCATGTGTGGTTGGACAGGATGATCTTCAGAAGCCCCTCCCACCACCAACCATTCTGTCATTCTCATTCATCCCAAACCCACAATGCCTGTGAGCACTCTCTGCACTAAGAAAACTGTAAAGAGAACTGTAAAAATAATGCTTGTGTGGTCTCTAGAAGTTCATTATTTTCAGATCACCTATTATACTGGAAAAAGTCCTGACTGTCTCTGCATTATCAAACTCTTATCTCCAACCTTTATGGGGCAGATAGAGAGAAACCTGTTGAGAACTAAACCACTAAAATTCAGTTATTATTAATGTGGTATGTTGAGCCCATGTACGAAAAATGATAGTTTGGGATTTGACATTCTTTAGCATGGATTGAATGGGCTCAGGAAATATACTGTTATCATGAGGAAATTTATTTGCCACAGATAAGAAAATTAGCTCCTGCTGTGATCTTCATGAAGAAGTAACCTTAATCAGCTATAGATAGATGAATTCATATAAAATTCCTCATAGATGAACCTCGTGGACCTCTTGGGGAGAAGAAAGAAAATAAAAAAGGACACTCTTTATGCCACAATGGTTTGGAATTGCATATAGAACTAGGTTCAGCTTGATTAGGTTATCTGCTTTGTAATACATTAGATCCTGTCTTGTCTATCTGCTTTCTATCTCTATGCAGAGAGAGATTTCTCGTATACACTTACCTACATCTGCTGCATGACTTCTTTTAGCTGGCAAACCCTTTCAAGTAAGGAACTTTAGTGTATATATATACTATATAGTAAAATAGGAATCCATTGTGTTTGAGTAAGAAAAAATTAAAGGTTCAAAAAGTATACTATGTCAACCCCACACTCATTAGAAAGTGTATCTAGTAAAACAGTAATTTTTTGTTCTTTGGATATGGGGAGATTTCTTGTTTCATTTCATTAATGCAATAGTACAGAAAAGAAATTTTCACATGGCAGATATAATATGAAGTTTGAATAGTCAATGTTGATTTTGCTCGACTGCAACTTAAGAACACAAAGGAGATGTATTATCTAGAGTTCAGAAAAGGGCATTATTATAAGAGAAAAAGGGTTGTTGTGGGTCAGACCAAAGATTCGTCTGTCCTACTAACCTGTGCCCATCAGAGCTTACAGATCAAATGTCTAATAATAAGGACAGGGCAAATAAGGGTTTTCATTTGAACTAGTTTCAATTTTGAGCTGGTTTTGTCTCACAGGACATTCTGAACCAAATGTGGTTTTAGAGTGTTTTGCTTCCATGTAATGTTACAGTTTACCCCGGAGGCTCTGTAAACTCAGCATTTGCAACATCTTGTGGCACTCTTGCTTTGCCTGAGCAACTGCCTCCTTTGTTATGAAACTGGCTTATACTAGTTTCATTTTATGCTCCCAGTTCTTATATTGGAAGAGACAGTGTGCAATTTCTGAATGTCTACTGTGTCTATGTCAGTTTGATTTTATAGTCTTCTGTTATCTGTATCTCTCTTTTTCAGAGGCAAGAGTCTTTTGAAGATGCCAAGCCAGTCTGTTGCTTTTCATGTGGGAATAGTCCCATGCCACTGAATGTTCTTACCAACATGCTCTGGACCTTTTCCTGTCTTACTAGATCTTACTTTGAGGGACTTATAAAAAGCACAATAATATTTCTGTTTCATTCTCTATGCCTTTCCTAATAATTTCTGTTTGGGTTTTTGACTGCTACTGAGTACTGAGCACTGAGCACTGAGCTGCTGAGAATACAGAGCTATGATAATCCCACAGTGCCCACCTAGTCAGCTCAGAGCTCATCATTTCATATGTACATCACTTACATATGCACATTTCCCTTGTGCTTCACTTTACATTTACCTATTCACTTGTATTTCTGCTGCTGCTCTCTGTTCCAGGTGAGCTTACTTGTCATGTTACCATGGAGCAGAGAAATCACGAACATGGATAGCTTGTTTGTTCTTTTTTCTTTCCTGACAGGCAGTTAGCTTTCTCAGGATTTGAAAATGTTGATTTAAATGTTTAAATGTTAAAATGTTGTCTGTAAACAGACAATGAACCCATTTGTATAAATAACTGATGCTGAAACTTGAAGCTTGTTATTTCTGAAAACACATGCTTCAGACACCTCGCCTAGTGTTTCTTCCATCAATCCTTTCCTGTCCTGGGCAAATCCACAGAGCAAAATCATGTGCTATACACAGCCACTACCTGGCTTTTGTATGTATGTTCCAGTGATGCAATATACACTTGGCTTACCCTGCATTTGATGAATTGTCTTTCAATTACAGATGTTTTTCCACCTTACCACAGTGTTTATATGTAGAATTAATGTCTTCAGTAAGATTTAATCAATTATTTCCACTGTGACAATTTATTTTACCCTTTTTGCCTAGTTTTCATTCTCTTCTATTCTTTTGAAATAGTTTGCCACTAATATTGTTCAAGGAATTCTTGCCAGTTTCTCTGAGAGTTTCATCACTTTCATTCTAGCAATTCTTTGACAAATTGGTGTTATTACTAAAAATTATTTAGATGTTCTTAATAGCTCACCATCAGTGTCTTTTAAGCTGATATTTACAGCTTTTCCTGAAGACATAGAAAAGTCTTAGTGGTGTTTACCATACTGTTACATTTCTCAATTGACACAATAGTATGTGTGTCATAAAATGTCTTCAGGGAGAGGAAAAAGAATGATTTATCTAGGTCAGGCCTTATAGTCATTGATTGATTTTTAGCTTGAGTATTAGAAAAATTGCATCTCTTTGAGGAAGTAGGTGCTTAGGTGTCTGATTCAAAAGTCTCTGATTGAAAAACACATCTATTATAACAACCATACTCATCTCATATAAGTTGTTCACAAGCTATTTATTATATCTATTGAACTTTAAGAAATGTATACCACAACTCTAAATATTATGTGCAATTATTCACTTCTTCCCATTTAAGTTCAGAAATTACTTTGAAAGTTATCTCTTTAAAGCTCTGAATCTTCACCTTTCATTTTTTTTTTTTTTGCACAGTCTTGGACTTGACCAGAACTCCTTTTTATCTAGCAGTGCATGCACAAAATTTTAAAATAAGGAAAATAGTTTTATTTGCACAATTTTCTGTCTGTTGTATTGTAAAATTTTCATCCAACTTATTTCTTCATGTAATATAATTACAGAACAATTTAGGCTTGAAAGGGCTCAAGAATTTTCTAGCCCAATTTCCCATGCAAATCTGGGTCTGCTACAAGGTCAGACGAGGATGCTCAGGACTTTATGAAATAGAGTCTTGAAAACCACCAAGGACAGAGACTACACAGCCTCCCTGGGCAACCCACCCTACTTTCCTCAGCTGAAATTTTTTCTCTTACATGCACACCTTACCAGCCACGACCTGTGTGCTTCTGCTCGGTGCTGCTTTTAAGAGGCAACCTCTGTTTACTCAGTAACCAGAACACAGGTATGGGCAGGCTGCTGTTGCAAGCAAGGCAAACAGTTCAGACTTATTTTTCAGCCTGCTCTCACTTCAGCCAACTGAGAATGCCCTATAGAATAATACAGCCTCGTTTTCTCTTGTGCAGCTTTTCCTGTTTTAATAGTGCACTTGAAGCTCTAGTTGTGTTTGATATCACTTGCAAGTATCAGCTCTAGGTGAGCTTTGGTTTTCTTCACACTGTCCTTACTTGTCAATCTTACTAT
This sequence comes from Daphoenositta chrysoptera, assembly GCA_013397915.1. NCBI lineage: Eukaryota > Metazoa > Chordata > Aves > Passeriformes > Daphoenositta > Daphoenositta chrysoptera. The sequence goes on from VZRO01001829.1 coordinate 458,257, forward strand.
AGTTCTCCCTTGTAGCTTGTTCCTGCTTCCCCAACCTGTGGATTGCATTTTTGCTTTGAAATACAGTCATAAGTTCATTGTTAAAATGATCTGCTAATCTGTTTCTTTTCCTGATTATTATAAGGGATGATTCCTGAACTAAGAGATTGCTCTTAAAGACCTGTCAGCTTTTACAAGCTCCTTTTCCCTCCAAAGCTGCTTCTCTTTGGGTCACTCTTACCAATTTCTTGATTACGCCAAATTCTTCACTTCCATAGCCCTGAATCTGTAGTGTGGTACTTGCTACCTTCCCTTCCCTCCCATGGGGATCTTGAGCTTTTCCATTTCATGGTCACTACAGCCAAAGTTGCCACTGAATTTTTATGTTCCAAATCAATCTGTCCCTGTTAGTGCATATCAGATCCACTGTGCATTTGCCCTATTAATTACTTGTATCAAAGAATTATCCCTGACACCTCCCCAACAACTCAACTGTTTGGCTTCAGCTGTGTTGCCATTCCAAGATGAAGATGAAAATTCATCCTAAGAATCTGGCTCTATGATTTAGAGATCTCCTTAAATTGTTTAAAAAAGACATTTTATGCTGATAAGTGGTCTGTGTCCATCTCCTACCACAACAGCACCCATACTGGCTTCTCCTTTGATCCTGACCTAATTCTCCTTTGAAACTGATCCTTACAGAGTAGGGTGGAAAGAGTCTTTGAAAAAAAGTAGAATTACTAGACTAACTAATTATCATTTGTATAATTTGAGAATCAATATTCAAAGACTAACAATGTACACTAACAGCTTGTAATGTTTTTGCACAGTTTACATTAACTGTTACTAGTAGACCTGAAACTTTTAATAGCATGTTTTTATTTATTTACTAAGTAATACTCATATATCCATATATCCTGTGTCTAACAAGGTTTTGGAAGAAATTCTGAAAAATCTGGTCTAAGGATCTGCCTTAGACTATAGGCATGTTTAAGTATTTTATTCCTTGTAGGCTTTCTTGCCTCTCTGTCACAGACACCTTTCTTTTCCAACAGCCTTCTTTCCATTTGTCTTCCATAATTCCTCTTAAAAATTCACAGAGAGACACTGAGCACAATTTGGAATTGTTATTATAGTAGGATGACTCCTTCGGTGACCTTTTCCTATAAATTTTAAAAGATGTTAAAGAACTCTTGGGTTTGGTAGTCAAATAACAGTGACTCAAACCACATATTGGCATAACTGAATTTTTAAATTAATAGTAGTGAATAGTTTCTGATAATCTGCAGTTATTTGAAGATAGCCTGAAAAAAGAACTGTGTAGAGTTTTCACATTGCTGCTTATGCAAAATTGTACTTCTTTTGGTTCTCAATACTGTCAAATCATCTAATTCACACAATACAGCACTCATCGTGCCTTGTTATTTCTATTTGAATTTGTCATCACTTTGTTATAATTCACATTTTAGCTCATCTTTTCTTGACAGTCTTTCTAAAATTGAAGAGGGCATTTATTTACAGAGTGGGTTTTCACATAACATCTTGGGGTTCTCTTCCATACATGGGGGGAGAGGAAAATTGACAGTAGTGGTAGTTTTCCTCTATATGACAGAAGAAGCTAATTTATTTGGAGATCATGAGTTTGTTTAGAGCAGTGAATTAACTTTTTTTTCCCATGCAGTCCAATTTAAACTCACTTTTCTGTAACACTCCTTTTTATATTTGCAGATAATTGCTATGTGAAAAATGAGCACATAGTAGAGAATTGTTAAATGAGTAATCTCACTTTAAAAACATTTATTCTATTATCTACTGTGTATCTGAGAGGTCTACACTATATTGTGGTGTATATCCTGGCATGCTAGAAATCCACTGGCATGGAGTTCTTGCAAAATCTATTTGTTTAGTTTCACTATTAATTTTAGCAGATCTTGGTGTTTCATAAGTATGGAAGCTTTCTGTTTTATGTGAAGAACTTAATTGCCCAGCCACCTTGAGATTTAGTCATTCCATAGCTGAGGAGATGAGAGTTGTAAACCTTCCTCTCGAAACAACCTGAAACGCTAACTTTCAAGAACAGTAGACAATAGAGAACTGAAATTGAGCTGTTAATAACAGTCTTCACAGAAGTGTAATGCTGAAAAATACACAGATGCATGTAATTAACTATTTCCTTGTTAGTTTTTCTTAAATGGACCTTTAGTGTCAAGATACATTGAGAGAACTTGAGTGGTTTTTTGCGGCACTCACCAAGAGAATTTTATAACAAAAGATGGTTCTATGTGAAAATTATCTTCTTACACTTGGGAGGCAAGAGGAATAGATTGTCAGGTAAGATCAGAGTTAGCCAGCAAAGTTGGTTTCTATTTCTGATGGCCTTTTTGACTTCTTTCTTTAGCTGTGATGGTAGAAAGGAGTATTATACTGTCAGTGTTGTGCATTGCCCCCTTCACTTGTGCTGTCCAACACTTTAACAGTCCTTACAGTTTTGTGAGAGTTGTAGGTACACCCAGAGGAGTGTTTGAGCCCAAGGGTTGGATTTCAAAAATTTTCCTCTGTACACAGCCATGCCAGAAGTTCCAGTTACATCAGCATTGTCATCTCAGTAACAATATTTGTGTTTCTACAGATGAGGTTAGATAAGAGATATATTAAAATGCATCAAGTTAACAATTGCTTACAAAGGCTTATTGAGGAAAGGAACACTGTTGTGAACCAACAACATATGCATATTTTCATATGCTGAAATGAAGTAATGGTCAGTACAGGCAGTATAATTTAAAGAACCCCCACAGCAACAACAAAGTAAAATTTGGTCAGGAGAGACAAGAAGTCTGAGGGGGTGAAGTCCTGTTAGACATTGTGGAATTTTGCCAGAAAAAGAGGCAGTGTATTTATAAAGAAAAATCTGAAATTAAAATTATCATGTTTCATTTTGAGTTACCAACATTATTAAGGAATCTTAATTATGACACAGTTTAATATCTCCATGAGGTATTAAGCCTGTGGCTTTGTCTCTGCTGAACCTTCTGATGTTTCTTGTACAGAAAAAACTTTTTGTCAAGAAACAGAGAAATGTTATTTTAATGAATATACAAGGTCAAAATATTATTGTAAAATTCCTTTTCATAAGGACAGCTGCTTTTTCTGAAAGACCACCTTCTTGGTGTTTTGGGATTTTTTTTTTTGAAAACCCAGCTGGGCCTTCACATTTGTGGCTGCTTTGCAAATTAGCTACATTAAAAAAGTGATAGCTTTTTTAACAAACCAGGAAATTGAAAATCAATCCAATATACAGAAATGCATATAATAAGCAGAACAAAAGATATTCCAGCTTCTTCCTAATATCTGCTGATACATTTTATAGTTGCTTTACTCAAGCAGGATTGAGTCTAAAAGAATTGTTCCTATTTCTGTTAATTTTGCTAGAACTAATGGCTGCATAGGAATTAGATGGAAGACTATAAGATGTGGCTTGTACTTCATTTTAGAAAAAATTACAAGCATTTTTTTGCTTGGTTGGCTTTTTTAATATAGGACTATAATCTTTTTGATCAGTAGCAATTTTTCAGTTATGTGCTTATTTGGGAGCATTTAATATATTGTTTTCCAATCACCAGTAGTATTGTGGTCAAAAGAAGAGTGTTAGATTTTTAATTAAAATTGTCTGATTCTTTCTAGGTCCCATACACCAAAGCGGTGCTAAAGAACTGATCTGTCCTTGACCCTCGCCATTTGCACATCTAGATGATGGGAAGAGGGAATTTAACTTGTGAGGCTCAAGAAAACAGTTGTTGTGAGTTGGGGATATTTTTTTTTATTTTTGTTGTTTTGTTGCTGTTGTTGTTGTTTCCCCCAACCCCCTTTCTTCCTGCTGCTACAGAAGAATTATTCCTGGCTCTTGTACTATACATATGGATTCTGAATATGTTGTTCATGGAGTGGAAGAGGCTTAGAAAGACATTCCAGGCTACAAATATTTACCAACATTCTGAATATTTTTAGCTTTTTATCTTGAACAGATAAGTACAATAAAAGATACAAGAATTTAGGTTTCCTTATTTCAGCGGACGATTTCCTGTGGTTTGGGTTTATTGGGCTTTTGTACCCTTTTGTATTTTAGATATGGTGTTGAAAAAGCTATATATTTAAAAATGGCGTACACACTGGTTGTTAATGCTCAACTGTATTTGAGCAACTCTAGAGATAACTTCTTTTCCCTAGAGTGATAACATATTCTCTGGTTCCTCTTTCCTTTGGCAAAATGTGCTCAGACTATGCATGATAACAAAAAGAAACTGAAAACAGCTATTTCTTTCTTCTGAATACTAGGATAATTGGCTCAGTCACTCTTTTTACTTTTGATATTGCATCTTATATCTAGTAAACTAGGAGGCATCAAAAAGACAGTCATTTCAGGCACATCAATCTATACTGTATTTTCATACTGTGAATGAGAGTGACACAGTCTTTTCAGAATTTGTTTTTTAATTTAAACTCTTTCATTTAATTGAACTCATGATAATGCCCTATACTTTTGAAGTGTTTTATTTATTGATGTACATTGGATAAATATTATCTTTTCATGCACAGCATAGCTGTTTCTCCAACCTTAGCATGGACATTATATACACCTTTAGAAGCTAATGGAAAAATCTTGAGATTTTGTGTAAGATTTTATTCTTTAATATAACTGCTCTTCAGGTTTTTATGGTTGGGTTTTGGGGTTTGAATTTGGGTTCTTTTTTACTGGGTTTCTTTTGCATTTTCCTGCAGCTCCTGTCTTCAGTAGATCCTAGCAAATATCTTTATTTTGCTAGAGAAATAATTTTTTCCTTATTTTCTTTTTTTCTTATTTTTCCCTTCACTTTGTTTCTGTACAATTTTGAAACACAGAAAGGACACAGATTTATTCAGACATTATAAATTATTATACTTGTCTTGAATGTGATCATAAAAGCATAAAACAGATCCATTCCTTTTTCTTACTTCTTTGGTTTTGCTATGTAAAGAGAAGATATTTATGTTTTAGTCTTTGTGTTTTAATGTACTAATGCAAAGATTAAAATAAAATAACTTAAACCCCTTACCAGCAACTTTCTGAAGTCCTAGATCCAGTTATTCATTAAATCAATGAGGTTACAGTTTCTGAATATGTCAAACTTCATCTTGCATTTTACTTTTAATTTTATCTGAAAGGGTAATGTGGTGGAACTGTGCTGTGTTTTTTGTCCTTTCACATTTATTAAATCTGAATAGCTTATACCTTTAAGTATAGCATTAACCTTGTGATGCAATGAAATACCTGAATAAAAATACTCTTTTATAAAAGAAAAAATTAAAGGGAGCACTTACTGTCATAAACTAACTGTAACACATCATTGAGTTTCTACAGCAAAGCTTTTCATGGTTGGATCCCCAGCTCTGTATTAGACTGAGCTATGCAAAAGGCTTATTCTTACTCCACTCTCAATGTGCTTGGTTCTTTTGTTAGGTTGCTAAAGGACAGTATCATTTATAGGGGAAGATAAGGAATAGTGACAGCTCAATGAAACAAGTTTTTATTTGCTGAATAATCTCTGGATTATCCCGGATTCATTAGGACACTGGGAAGGTAATCTGCAGGGGTGGATTGCATGTCTGACCTTCAAAAGGTATCCTCTTTCATTTGGACACCAGCCAGAAACAATAGTCTAGGAGAGAGAAGCGTAAACTCATATAAATAAATCTACCTTGGTTGAACTGACATATGGGAATCATAGAACGAATTGGATTTAGATTGGAAGGGACCTTAAATATTGTTTAGTTCCAAAGCCTCTGCCATGGGCCGGGGCACCTTCCGCTGGACCAGGCCCCATTCAACACTTCTAGGGAGGGGGCATCCACAACTGCTCTGGATAATCTGTATCAGTGCCTAATCACCCTTAAAATAAAGATTTTCTTCCTGATGTTTAATCTAAATCTCTCTTTCCATTTAAGCCATTCCTCTTGATCTTGTCACTACGTGTCCTTATAAATGTGGGAATGTGGGAGGCTGTTTTGAGACAGCCTGAGCAGCTTCTCCAGGAGTGTTTAAGGCAAGCTTTGATAGGTACAGTATTACATGCACCTATAATGTTGAAAGAGCAGATGAAGGAATCTTACTCTCCTTGGTGTGTGGAGACATCCTATTCATCTTTGACATTTGTCAAAGCATATGTTGGCTAGAGACACAAAGTAAGTTGTGAACATGGTTAAATCCAGGGTTCTGTATATCTATACGTAAAGAAAAGGCATTTAAAAGTATATTTTAAAACTTTAAAAAAAAATTGCCAAAACAAACTTAGAAAAATTCATTTTTTTCTGTGTTAGAAGTTACCTTGCTTTAATAGATTACAACAAATAGCATATGTGTTTGATTAAATACTGCTTGTTAAGTGTTTTGTACATATTTGCTTATTGTAAATAGGCTTAATATACTTCTTTCAGGAAGTAGAAAAACACAGACAAGCAAAATCAAGTTTAAAAAAAAAATTAGCATTTGAAAAATGCTTGGTCATGTCAGTGAGCAATGAATGAGTTTGAACTACCCTTTCCAATGACTTCAGAAGTTTGCTTGTGGAGTTTTCACAAATTTTTGTAAGCCAATAATTAAGGAGTTACTTGAACATTTTTTTAGTGTGGATATGGAAACCATATATAAGGTAAAAGGAACACAAACCAAATTATGCCTCTGACAGAAATTTGGTAATTGCTTAAACAATGATGAAACAGGGTCTTACACCATGTTGCATTAGGCTCTGTTAAAGAATCTTGAATACTGAAGAGTCATATAGTAAACCTGTACAAAATAGCATGGATGATCTTGGTGACAATCTTCTTTGTAGTTCTATCCTTGTATGTTGCTCACTCAATGCCTCTCTTATGTTCCCAAGTTTGCAGCAATTTAGCAACACTTACTTATTTCTACTGATGGAACTCAGTTTTAGATATTGAAAATCTGTTTGTGGGAATCATAACCTTATCCTTTGGATTGCAGCTGATAATGTATTAAGTATTATAGGTTTCAGAAGTTAATCTGACCTAAGAAGTGTTTTTTCTTTCTTTTTTTT
>VZRO01001829.1:465364-505469 GCA_013397915.1 Daphoenositta chrysoptera
AAAAGGAATTTAATGTTTCTGACTTTTTTTTTTTACCCTTGCTTATAAATTACATGATGTGGGAGAGGTAAGTGAATAGGCATATTGCTGTCAAAGGGAAAATGTTGTATATTCTGTGATGGAGTCATCAAACCTTAATATGTAACCTTTCTGCTAACCTAGCTTTCAATGATAATTGTCTGACATACAGGTGAATCACACTGTCTTAAAATAGAATTAATGAGCATTTCCATTGAGGGTGCAATCTACTACATTATTAAAGAGCATCTGTGTTCTTTCAATTATGGTAATTTCACTGTTTTAAATAGTGTTTTACATTTCCTGATGGGAATGTAACTATACCCAGCATATGCTTATTATGCCGCTTAGCAAACACAGTTGTATCAATGAAATCCAAGGTGTGTCGTTTCCTCCCGTATTCTCAAAACCTGCAAAATATAACTTCCAAATACAGGAGCAGAATCCCAGATACAGTGCACACTATTCAGGACAAGTCAAGTTCAACTACTTGGAAGCCTACTGAGTGGTTTTCTTCCTGTGTTTCACAGCATACTTTCAGGGGATTCACAAACAGTAGCCAAGGATGAGTTTATATGTATATATATATAGTTTTGTCTGTGTACATGAAATTTTCAAAGGACTCTAGATAATTATTTAAAATCATTATAAAATACTGTATCTTTTGGCTTGCAGTTATAGTTATTAGAGGTGAGCAGTAGTTATTTCAGTATTTTGAGGGTCAAATTGTTTCCCTTGACTTAGAAGAATTTGGAAAGTTCCTCAACACCTTGAAAGCCAGTAGAGTTTTAGGAAGAAGTTAAGGGATCTGTCCCAGGGAGCCTGGGCCTATGTTAAAGTCTCTTTTTTAGTTGTACTCATAGGACAGAAACTTATGTCTAGCAAATGTTATCTGGAGCTCAGTAGTGTTGGAGACTGAAAAGGAGGATGTAGTCTCTGAAGTAAAAGAAATAAGCCAGCTTTTTATATGATACTTAGAGGCTGTGAGGAAGATCTGCTTAGTAAAAACTGAAAAAGAAGAAAGGTCATTAGGTGTGCATGAGACAGAGCCTGAGGTGAAAAAGATTTGTCATAAAAGAAAACCTAGGAACTCTTAATATCTAAAAGATAGAGTTATTTGGAAATATATAATGTTTGGGGATTGGGCCAATCTTTCTGTGCATCTCCTTCTGATACAAGGACCCAAGTTGCATCAAAGTATATCATCAGTGGTCCGATGAGCTAATCCAAGAGTGTACAGGAGATATTTTTACCAATGTCAGTGTTTGCAGCCTGATTGCTATCAGTGTGGTGATATCTTCCATGGATTCTCAGTTAGAGGTGCAGCTGTAACTGGGAGGAGAGCAGCCATAACTGCAGAGCCAGGACCGTGCTATGGTCAGCAGGGAACTGCGTGTCCTGAAGATCAGGGCAGGCAAAGATGAAGTGGTTTGTTTTGTAGTTTCTGTGATATTTAGAAATGTTTCAAAAGACTCTTCAGGTATGGTTCATTTATTTTCTAGTAAGTCATCCTGTTACTGATGGTAGTTAAATGGATCCTGACAGCTTATTACAGAAAGGTATTAATATCAGTGATAACTGGGACTAAAATATGTTGGGGCATGGAAAACTACATTGTTCGTAGTTTTTGTCTGTTTGTATGTTCTAGTGTTTTATGGTGTTTGTTTTTTTGTTTGTTGGACATGCACTCCTGAATGGTACAAATTTGCTTTCAAATACCCTGTAGAGTGGTTATTAAAAAAAATAAATTGTAACACTCAAGGAAAGAAGGAAGGAAAGAACTGCAATAAAGAATCACAGCAACATGTGAAAATCTAGGCAGTTATTCTGTATCTCCTTGTGGAACTGTATTGCTTTGAAAATGTATATCCCCAAATAATTTGTTTCTAAATTATAACAAAGAATAAACACAGTGATTTTATTTGACAAATATCTTACCAGAAAAATTGAAGTGCCTCAGCAACTATTACACAGTCTGGACAGCTTAACATCTTACTTGAAGAAGCAGTGTTCATCTCTTAAATAATTGCTGCAATTGAGAGAACCTACAGGACCCAAAAATTTTATTAAGTAAAGTTGTCATTGCAAGAAAACTCAAAGTTTCTTCTTTTTTTTCATGTCTTCAGAGATACAAACCATCATTTTTCTTGATATACATAGCTCAGTTTTAAATTCTATGAGAATGCAATTAACTTGTAGAGATAAACAATTCATTTCAGATTCATGGGTATGATAAGAAATGTTAAAGTGGTTGTTAAAGTCAAACAAGCAAAAGAAAGTGTTCTCTTTGGTAAGGAGCCACAGGTTCCTATCACAGTAGTCTGTATCATGAAGGGTGTTAATGTAGTCCCTCTGCTCTTCAATGAACCTGAAATATTAATTTCACCTCCAAGAATACACTAAATCTTGTCCCTTTTATCCTGACCTTCATAAAGCTAAATATGACTTCATAATAAATATCAAAAGATTTTTAACTTTGTTATATTTATTTAATCAGAAGTGGATTTTAGTTTCTACTGATACACTGAGTAGTCAGAGAATAGTACAACAGCTATTTATTTAACATAAAAAGATTTAGCGACATTCACAAAATTATAGATAATGAACTTTTAGATATAATATGATACTAGACTTTTTAAAAATCATTTGGATTTTTCTATTAGTAAAAGGATTCTGTATATAATGTGTCAGTTCTTGCTGTTTTCATTTGATGTAAATCCAAGGAAATATTTTACTCTTCTTGTGTATGATAGAAACCAATAATGACCTCTGTCATTATTGAGTCAGACTAATAAATTCATCACAGAGCATAAAAAAGTTTCCTTTAAATAAAAAATCCAAACTCTGCTGTTGTTGGTGTGGGTGCTTTTTTGGTAGCTTCAAATTTTTGTAACATATAGGGAAAATACGAGATACCATGAAGAAGCCTTTTCAGTCTATTGAATAAGAACCTGTGCATAGTTTTAGGCTGTATTTTTTTCTGCTTTAATTAATTCAAAATAATCATGACACCTAAGTCACCTGACCATAAAAGTCAATGAAGATAAATACAGACTTTTTCTTGTGATACATTTGAAATAACTTGGTAATCTTCTGTTGGACATATTTCTGTTGTTCACAGTTAATTTGAACAAGGTTATCAAGCAGCTTTGAAGCGTATAGTTGACTATATGAAAATTAAAATTAAAGAATTTATTAAAAATTTTTTTTTTAAATTTTACAATGTGGATAAAATCCTTCTGTAACTAAAAACTGGGAATAAACTGGTTACCACATTTAATTAAGAAGTATTTTTCTACATTCTGGTCAACTGTTTAGTTTAAGCAGATAAGAGTGCATAATGCCACAAACTTTAATCCAAAATTCTTTAAATAGCCTGGTAGTGCAGGAATGGTTTTCAACATGCATTATCATTTCTACAGATAAAAGCCTCACCCACTATATTTGGATGACCTGAAAATGGACTTAGCTTTTATAGCCTCATCCAACAAATTTTCAAACTGATAGGAAGACATTGGTACACATTGGATTTTTCCTTCAAAGGAAAGGAAATATCTGCTAATTATTTTAAGTTAGATTTACAATAGTCATCCATATGGAGGAAGGAAGACCATCTGAATTAGTTCAGTTAGTTAGTTTGCTGTAAACACACACCTGATATCCAAGTATATGCTTAACAAAATCATTCCATCTCTTGTCTGATTGCATTCTTCTGTCATCATAATGTTGGTGCTGTGGTTGTGTCTATCATGGAAACACAGTTGAGACTGTTGTCCTAGATATGGGAGGAGAAGGGTTTTTGAATGAACAGATCAAATGTGTAAGTTAGAAAAACTTGTGGAAGGACTTGCTGGGAAATACTGGCAGGGTGAAAAAATCTGTAAAATGTGATGAATGGGTTAGTGAAGTGCTGTAGTTAAACTTGGAATGGAAACATAGATACTATCTCAAAAAAAGAAGAGAGGAAAATTAAAGATCTCTCTTAAGCGGATGATGCTGCTGGAATATGACTTGTCTGCCTCTGAACATTTGCCACTTAAAAGTAATATGTACACAATTTACTAATGCTTTATAGGGTTTGCCTATTCTTCATTTCTCTAGTAAAAATGTTCTGTTTTTTCTGATTCTTTGTCTTCTTGTTGCCATAAGAAATAGTATTAGCAAGGTTCCTGAATAAGTAAATGTCCTTAGTGACTCCTGTGAGGTGAATGGCAAAGCTGTCCTAAGACAAAAAGACAAACTTAATATCAGTAGGTTTGACATATTAGATGTTCATTGGTTTACAAGTATACAAGCATTCTTTCTCATCCTTCTCTCAAGTAATTGTTCTTGGAATGCTGGGAAAATTAGGATGAAAGCAGAGCAAAGCTGTGTGCTATCTCTTACTAGCAAGTTGACAAGCCTGATGAAATTCAGGACCAAAAATTCTTTTCAGTATAAGGAATAGGAAATCGTTTAACATTCAAGTTGTGTTTGCATTAATTATAGCTGTTTAAGTTTTATATAGCTATAACTAGGTTCATGCAGAGTAAAGCAAAAAGAGCCTTGGTCTCCTGGATTAATATTTAACAATATAAGTGTGGTATATGGTTAATGAAAAGTAAAAACCAAATACATTGCTTAGAATTTTTCATGGACCACTGGACATATGTAATCTTCTAACCTGCAAGACAACATAATTTATTATTTCTATTTTACAGCTGATTAAATTAAAACAATGGGAAGTGACATTAGCGTTGTTACATGAATTGCTTCACCCACAGAGTACTGGAAGTAATAAATCACTGTTATTAGTGATAAAATGCTGAAGTTTGTTATAATCAAAAAAACAGTACTACTCAAGAACAGTTTATCACTACAAATATTATCTTACTATATGGTAATATAAAAAAAGGATGAAAAATTAGAGATATTTGTTCAGAATGCTAAGGAGCTAAAAATCTGTTTAGTTGTTTTGTTGATCTTTTCTTCAAAGTAACATTGTGAACTTGAAACGGAAAGCTGTTATGAGCAAGTCCACAAGGCTAAAACAAACCTACATTAGAACAACTGGAAAAGGGAAACAAACTTTCTCAGTATTTCTAGAGCCACAAGCTTTGAATTTGGCTCAAAGTAATTAATCAAGGGGCATTTTGTTACAGAGCTTATATGTACCTCATAATCCAATATAGAATCATGGAATATTTGGACTTGAAAGGAATCCACAGAGATTGTAGAGTACAACTCCTGGCCCTTCACAGGACAACCCCAAAAATCACACCATGTGTCTGAGAGCATTGTCCAAATGCTCCTTGAACTCTGTCAGGCTGGTGCTGTGACCACTCCAGATTAGGGCATTGAAGAGATCTGGCCCTAAAATGGAGCCCTGTGGAACCCCACTGGTGGCCAACCTGATGTAACCCCATTTTCTATAACATTTTTTCCTGAAGGATACTGTGAGAGACAGTACAGAAAACTTTACTCAAATCCAAAAGAAGTTTTATCTTAACTTTTTCTAAATATAATCTTAGTAATTTTTATCTTAGTTTTAAAAGATATCTCAGTGACTTTAACAACATTAAGACAAGATTCCTTTTAGGAGATGAAATCCAATACCTAAACCAAATTCTTCAAAGTGCAATTTTAAAAATTTTTCTTTGTGTGTTGTGAAAGTACTATGCTGTTCTGAGGTATGAATGGTTTTGTATATTCCTGCATCATAAAAAAATCCCCTACATGAAACCAAACAAAAACAAACCAAAACCACCCAAATGATTCTCTTAACATCAGGAAGATAAGATTTTCATGTTTGAATTTTGTTTTTAGCTACAGCAATTTCTTATATTGTGTATTTTCAGAAGCTCATGCATGTCATCTGATATTCAGTCCATACTGAAAATTTGACTTAATTCTTTTGGAGGCAAATACTGGAGGAGTATGTATATCATAACATTCATATCAGGAAAGAAAATTAGTTTAATAAAAAGGAAGAGTCAGCATGCAAAGGAAATTGGGCAGGAAATTTTGATGGCTAATTGAGGAACTAAGATATTAAGAAGGTGAAAGTCTGCTGCTAACGACTACATATGGGAGAATTGAAAAATAAGGGGATGGTATGTTTCCTACAAACTAATGCTACTCTTCAATACCATTAAGACTGTTTTGAAATGATGTCAAGATTGTTTCCACTAAATCTAGGTATGCATGACAAATGGATCTTTGTCATACATACTTAGATTCAGTGGAAGTAATCTCCAAACCAGTGATAGCTTTCCTTTTCTTGTTTGATCAGTGTTGTTAAGCTTTGCAGCATTTTTTTGAATATGTACTAAATCTTTTGAAGCCTACATTGTACACTGATTGCAATGTTTCATCACACCCACTCACATTTGGAAATATTTAAATGTTGTATTGTGTCTGATGGTTGTTTAAGAGTCAGCTCAGATGCTGCTAAAAGAAACATGGTTTTGTGTAGTTTTATGTTTTGAAATTTGGTTTTTTTCAGCACAACTTTGCCTTTGATATCTGGTAAACTATGTTCCAATGATTTAATTTTTAGTGATTCAGTGCACAGTGAGAGCACTGACTAAAGTAGTACACTGGAAACTTTGGCTGTTATTTTCTTTTTTCTTCAGCTTTTGATAAGTATTAATATGTATTTCATGATTAATCAAGTTTTTAAACACTCAAAACGCTTTTCTTTTTAAGTTTTTAATTTTAAATGGATGTAAGAAGCAGAAAACCTCAGTAGCCAAAAATTCAATAGATACATAAAGTACAAATAGATCCACCAGCAACACTTATCTTTAATTCTTCCATATATTACAAGTGTCAGGAAATTGTTCTTGAAAGTTTGTGGTAATGACTGTAATCTTATGACAGACACAGCTCCATGAAGTCCGAGGGACTTCTTTTCTGTGCATCAATTCCTGTATCCCATAGTATCTAATACACAATTTTCTAATGACAGTGCAGTTGACAAGTTGCATGAGAAGAACGTATCAAAGGAGTAAAAATTAGAAGTGGAAGCCGTGCAAGTTTCCTCAAGTGTGAGAATGACTGAAATCAGCTCATTAATTCATCTTTTCTTTCTACTAGCAGTCAATTTGATAAAGCAGGTCTGGACTGGGAGTGGAAGGGAAAACTAAGGATTCTGTAGAGGCCACAATCCACCTTCGCTGTTTCTGTGATCACACCCATCACAGCAGCACATTTTCTGTGAAGAAAATGGCATATGTTATTTGTTCATTTTACTCCTATGAAGAAATATAGGTGTGTTTTTTATTTTTCTTTTCTTCACAGAACTTTTATTGGCCTTTTAAGAATCTGACATATTGAAAAGATTAAATATGCTGGATATCGTAAAAAAGAAGGACAAATGGAGAATGTTTGGTTTAATTCCAAATCATGTCATGTTTTGGTTCATTTGTATAAATGTAGATCAAACTTGAAACTAAAGCCTCAGAAGTGGGTGAAAGCAAATGATATGGGAACATATCGGTTATTCTTCTGTGTAAACATGTAAATTTTCATAAATAAAAACCTATAAGCAACATGGTTCCAAAAAAAATTTGTTAAAAGTCTTCGTTTTCTCGAGCACTTTGAGCTTCAGCATTTCTTTGTTCTGTTTTTCTCTTTCAATTGAAGACAGAAGATGTAAAAAAGAGTGGGGTCTATTTAAAACTAAGATAGGAAGAAACTAACTCAATATAATATTATTTCAAATAGTATTATTGTAATTGTGCCAGTTGTTATGCAACTAGAAAATAACTATTCATGTCAGTGAAAGCTATTAATCCTAGAAAATAAGTGTCAGTTTTCTGATTTGAATTCTTGCTTAAAATTAATTATTAATTACTGGCTTAATTAATAATTTGAATTATTGCTTATGGATTATCATATTGTGAAAAAGAACTACCCTCATACTATTTTTTGGCTCACCAGAAAACCTAGGAGCCTGTAATACAGTGCCATAAACAAGACCATTTATTGCATATATTTTGGATTTACAGTAAAGCAGTAGTATCTTGGAAGACAGAGACTTGATTTAAAGCAAGAGATTAACAAGAAGAATATAACAATTAGTAGATATTTTATGCTGCACTGATATTTCTGTCTTGTAATGGAGGTCATTACATCGCAAATTTCTTTAAAAGAAAATCTCAGAGCTTTATCTCTTGCTCCTAAAAATATAAGATGTTTTTTGATGTTATTACCAAATACAAAAATACTCCTCTTTTAAAATGTAGGTTATTCTCCTTTCTTCCTCTCTAATGTTACAAACTTTGGCTGTTGCAATTCAGGTTTGTTTCACTAAATTAAAAAATCCGGAAAAAAAAAACAGGAGAAGAAAGTCTTCCAGAGTTTTCTCTCAAGTCAAATATTGGTTCACTGAAACAGAAATTAAATTGACTTAAGATACCAACTCTATTACACAGTAGTCTCACGTGACGTGTATTAAAGAACATAGTGATTGTAGTATCATATATCATCTTCAAATGCATTAATACCTAACACACAAGGAAGCATAGTGCTGACATGCTTTGCAGGCTGTATTCCCTGTTTCAGCAGAGAAATGTCATTCCCCTTTGCACCAATCCAACTCATTGGTAGGCAATACCTTTTATAAACTCTAGTGAAATAGTCTACATTGCTTCAAAACAATGTTGGCTTTTTTCCCAAAACAGTTGAAGGGAAGGTTTCAGTTTGAATTCAAATTCAGGAGACAGCTGAAGGATGCCTAGGAATGGACATCATTGGTTTATCTAGAAGGACACTTTAAGCTTTGGTAGATTTGGTACTTTCAAGGTATCCCACTTCTCTCTCAGTCCCGTGTGGGAGCCGAAAGGAGGCAGCAGAGCTCCCTGTGCTGCCAGAGGGGAAGGAGGCAGTTTTCTGGCTTGAGGGTCTGAAGTGTCCTGCAGAGGATCTGACATCCCTTCACTATAAAGGGACTCCAGCTTTCCCCCTGGGAGGCCATACAGCAAAAGCTGTCTTAATTAATCTGAGTTATGAAATATTGAAACTGGAAGTCTCTTACTGAAGTACTCTCTTATTGTAAGAGTAATCCCTTACTGTTAATTTGTGATGGAGAAATGTAAATAAAAATATTTTTATTGCCATTAAGTATGATCTGATTCTCCAGTTAGCACTGGAATTACTCAATATATATATTTTTTTTATTCACATGTTAGAAGGATGTAAAGAATGACATGTATTTTGCATTTTAATGGGTTAATAACTGCGTCTCTGAACGTTTTTGACTGTAAAATAGTCTAGTGATTACCAGACTTCTACATGTATTGTATATGAACTAGGGTTACATATGCTAAATAGTAAAATAGAATATTTATGGAGTCCTGTTTGTCCATAAATATAGAAAACTTGTTATTATCACTGAAGATATTTGTTAAAATTCAGAGATGGATAAATGAATGCCAGCTTATGTACTGATATTTTCTAATTTTTTTTTCCTTTTTGGTTAATTCTGCTGAGGTCTTGACCCAGGCTGAGTCTGACTCACTTAGAAATCCCATCTTTCTTTACAGCAAGCCATAAAAGGCCTAGTACTTGTAAGATCTTGCATAATCCTGTCTTTCTCATATGAGGTACAAGTAGTGCTACCAGGTTGTCAAGGTGTCCCGTGCAGGGTGTACACCCACAGGGATTATGCTCATGTCTATGTTTCATTATAACCATATTAAATTCAGATCTGCCTTTTCTCCTGCCCAGGCGCTGATGTGAATGGATGATAAGTTTGGCCTCCAGCCTGAACTAGGAACTGTTCCTTCAAAGCAGTGCACATGAATCCATTAAACTTCTTTAATTTATCCTGATGTTTTTGGTTTGGTTTTTGTTTTCTTAGGTTTGTTTTTTCCCCCCTTAATTTAGTGATACCTTCTTCAGCCATATAATTTGTATTTATGTTATATCTTTTCATAGAGAAGATTGTGTTTAGTAGTCAATCTTAAGTTCATTATTAACTCAACATAGGATGCTGCTTACAGAAAAACTGAATTTCAAAAATGACCTTAGATTTTTATATGTGAAATAAGAAAATTCCTGATTTTCTTTTCACTTGACTCTTAGTTATACTGTTGGTGGTCTCCATTAATTTTGGGCTATATGTCTTGGAAAGGTCTATCCATCTTACTCATTTTTACTTTTGAATTCCAGAAAACATTGTTCATTTTTTTGGTATATATAAAAATGTTAGAGCATTTATTCTGGAGTGATATTCTGAGGTAAAGGTTAAGTTCTCGGTGCTGTCAGTACAAGAAAGACTTTGTGAACAATGTTTGAGTTAAAATATTTTAGATAATCTACCATTCACATTGCTTTTTAATATGGTCATGCAATTTATTTTTGTATCTTTTTATTTCTATCCAAAAAAAGTATTTTTGTTTCTAACAAAACTTTGCATCTAACAACCTGAGAAATTTTGATGCTAATAACAATCCATTATTGATTTATAGAGAGATGTTAGTGATTAATGTTGACAGAGGTAAAAATGAAATCTAAGCAATTTTCTGTACATACACTAGTCTCCGTAATATAAGAAATATATCATACATTTTGACAGAAACCAGTAAAGTTGGGATAAACTGTGTGTTCTTTATTGAGGGTTTTCTGCTAGTTTGGGGTGGGTATTACGGTTTTCCTCAGAAAACATGCTAGCAAACTTCTAGCTTAAATGATAGGCAAGATTATTAAGATTTTGTTCATTGTTTCTTTAGGAAAAGAAAAAATAATGGTGAAGAATTTTCCTTCTCCCTTCATCACCTTTTTATGTCTTCTGCAACAAAAAGCAGCTAATTTTTTCTGCAATCTGGTATATAGAAGGAATTATATATAGAGACAAACAAAGCCATTATTTGTATTTTCAAAATGGTTTCAGTATGCTATCCACTGCTTTTTTCATCACACTAATTTAAGAGAGTCTCAGGAAAGCATTTTCCTATTTTTAGTAAGCAACATAATTCTTTTAATTGTATGTGTGCTTGTGTGTGCCCACATGCATGCACAGGAGAAACTAGTTAATGGTCGACCTTGGTTTTGCTAATTCTTCAGCAGAGCTTTTAAACTGCATGGCCTAAGCTTGCTTTGTTCTGTGAAGGTGTGTGGGGGTTTTTTTGTTTTGTTTTTGGTTTTTTTTTTTTCTAATTTTGTAGCACTTATTAAATAAAGGTTCTGTTAATTGTTTATCCACAGCTCTCCAGGCTGGCAGCTTTCCAGCTCATCAACTTTAGCAAAACTGTGTGACCATTAAGTCTTTGTGCTGTGCTGTTGAAACCTTATGGGCAAGAAATAATAAGTGTCCATTAATCACCTAAAGTTGTGCATTAGTGCATCCTTCTGCTGTGGTGGCCTGTCTCAACTGGAGAAGATGTAAAGGTGACCAATAGTTTTGTCATTGACACTTGCAACTCATGTGGTGAGTTCATCCTGTAAGCTGTTCTGTCTTAAATTCCTGATGAATTTAGTGGCTCTTAATCCCTCAGTATTAGGTCCTTCACATCCTACCTTAAATATTTAAGTTGTGCAGACTTCTGTCATCAAGGTGCGTGCTGCTGAGACTGAGCAGGCATGAGATGCATCTGTAATTCTCTTGACAAGTTTTCTGAAACTTAAGTTATTTTCTGTTCTTTGAGAAAGAATTTTGCTTTTCCCATGTTTTTATCCCCATTATGAGAAACTCAGGTATAAAAAACTCTCTATTCTCTTCCTGTAAAATAGTTATAGTTGGCACATTTTTATTCAGGTTTTCAAATCAAGATTTAGCAAATCAGGGTGTTCTCCATCAACTGGGAAAAACTGTTGGGGTGGGAAAATCTTGCTGCTGGTCTTTGGATGCTGTTTTGGGGACCTCAAGTGCAGTCTGTGCATGTGTGTGATGATGTAGCGTGGCTATCTGTGCTAGCTTGAAAAACAGCAACAGACAGCAGCATATGATTGGTAGCAATTTGACTTGGATGTCCTTGCAGAGAATAAATGTCAGCATCTAATACAATACATTTCTTCTACTTCTTTTCCAAGCACAGTATCTGATGTAGATATATCTGTTTTAGAGACGACTTCAGAGATGAATTAAAGTTCATGCCCATATCCTGCTGCTATTCATGCATCTTATTTAAGTGGGCATAAGAATCCTTTTGCTGTTCTGGCCCTTTTATTCCCAAGAGAAAAATCACAGGCCATTCCCATTTAGAATAACTCAGAGTGGTATAGTCTTTTGAGGTTCTGTTTATGAAGCAAACTCAAACTTTATTTTCTTCCATTCTACAACACACAAGGTTAATGTCTTATATTCATGTTCAATCTTGGTAGCATACCAAGCATTTTGTATTAGATATATACTTTTTGAAGGAAAAAGGGAGTATAAAATATGTCTAAATCTATAGTGGCTGTAGTAGAACATGCACAACTAAAACTATAAGAAATACTGTAAAGTCATTCATGTACCAAAAGGGTAAGATATGCACAAAGTACTACTTACAAGTTCTAGTGATCTAGGAAGCAGATATGCCTAATTAGAACTTCCCTCATATGCATTTAACTTTTTTACTAAATCCTGTGCTGTATGATAACTTGCTGCAGTTAATATTAGTGAATACTAATGCTAATACTAACACATACTAATACTAATAATATAATGATAAAAATACTTCCCCCCCCCAAAAAAAAAAAACGAAAACAAAAAAGCAGGTGAAGCACAACTATTTTTTTCCCTAAATTCCGTAATATTCCCTAAATATTTGCATAGTCTGAGTTTTGGTATACACAAAACCTTTTGACAAATGACATTTTCTTTTTTCTACCTTATCTCAAATTGAGCTTCTGATACGGTGCATAGCGAGCATATGTTATCGAAAACTTGTGAGCCAGATGCCTGACACTTTAGGCATGCCCATAAACAACTTTTAATGCATTCAAATGGGACTGTTTAAAACATGTTCTTCTCTTTCTCATGTTTTAGTTGTTTTGAGCTGAACTGGATGATGTTAAGGTGGGAAATAATTATGAGCCCAATCTCATGGGGCACTCAGAGTACTTAATTTGCACTGACTTCAGGCCATATTGCTGGGAAAAAAAGCCAAAGAAGCAAAATCTAATGAGATCTGAATACACTAATTAAACATCCTAAGCCAAAGGGTTGATATTTATAAACAACTGTTGTATTTGACACTGCTCTATTTTATTATTGTTTTTCTGAGTATTTCTCTATATTCCTGTGTGGCTTTCAAGTCACCTTTTGTTCAGTGCTGTCAATAATGCTTTTTGAGGGAAAAATGCTTGGGATGTTTTTGCCCTTTTTCACGGGTAATGAAACAATTAACCTGTGCTGCAACAACCTTCAAACTTTTTAAGATGTTTTCTTTTCTTATCAGGTCTAGTAATTCACTTCTATGGAACCTTGATCTATGTGCTTGATATTTTCAACAAAATGGCAAGTCCATGTGGAAACAGATGCAGTGAAGCATCCAGTCATGAACTTGACCTTTTTTTTTATTCTTCTGGTTTGATAACATTTTTACAATACTCGAAATCATTTTTAACTTAGCCAAAGTGACATTTTTACTTTTTCCATGCACAAACAAAAGTAGAAATGTAATTTCATTGTGCCTTACTTTTCTTTTCCCATTGAACTGGCAAGACCTTTTCAAATACCTTTTTGGATTATCAAAGAAAACAAACATTGTTTTTTTCATTGCTATACAGTATTTCTGCTCTCTTTCCTATATGTTGGTGGTTCTATAATTTAAGAAGTTACACAAATATGTAACTATAACCAGCCAGCTCTTTCTCCCAACATCATTGTTACAAAGAAAAAAGTAATACTATATTGTATTATTAAATATTTATAAAGCGTATTTTGGAATGTACTGAATATATTTTTGACAGAAAAATACAGAAAAGTTTGATAATATACCAGCCTTCTGCAACTAAATTTATTTAGTTTGTTTTTCATTTATGAGTTGCTCCTCTGGAAGCACCTTCAAACACATTTTGCAAAGTCACAAAACAGCTGAGGTATGCAGGGATCTCTGGAGGACACCTCATCTAATTCTTGCCCCTGCTCCAAGGCAGGGTCAGCTTGAGTCAGTTGAACTTTTTCTAGTCAAGTTTTTAATATCTCTAAGGATGGTGATGCCACAAATTCCGTGGCCAACCTGTCCCAGTAGTTGATGGTCATAATGACAAAAGGTGTTTCTTTCTTTTTATTATTTCTTTTTTAGACGCAGTTCTCTGTTATTTGAGTTTATGACTGTTGCTTGTTGTCCTTTCATCGGGTACCAATGAGACAAATCAGTCTCTCCCCATTCTGGAGTGTGTAAATACAGAGAGATCCTCTTTGAACCTTCTCTTCCAGATACTAAGCAGTCCCAGATTTATCGAGCTCTCACTGTATGATAGATGGTCCAAGATTTTAAAAAACTACATGGCCTTAAGTTATGCCATAGAAAAGAAAGCTCTTTCTGTGGCACAGATGCAAAAATGCATACTTCCTAAAGGACAATATATCTCATATACGTATTTTGTTCATTTATGCTCCTGAACTATCTACAGAACTGTGTTGCTTCTAGTGAGGTTTAAAGCAAAAAGTCTGGACCTGGAGTGTCTATGTGGAATATCTAAGTGCTGTAGACTCAGTCCTTACTGCATGTAAATAATCATAATCTGCCATGCAAGGAATTCCTGTCATGTACATGGATGGGGGTTAAAGCATTATGCCCAAAGTGCTGCCAGTGTTCCCTTTGGGCTTAGGAGATGCATCAGCAAACAGTTTTGCATTTTTGCTGGTGAGCCAGCAAAACGCGGTTCTAACTGCTTTAATCAGCAGGGTTAAAACGCAGTCAAATTGCCAGTGATATTCATGGCTCATTCTGCAGCCTTTTGCAGTGAATATAAAACATTGATTCAGGGACTGTGATGACTTTCTTTTGTTAAAAACATTTGTAAATACTTATGAGATTAATTGCAATGCAGTAATAAATCTGAATATGAGACAACTACCTTTTTCTCAGAAACTTTTCGCAGTTTTATCATTTATTACTGTTACTGCATTAGATCATATGGTCCTGCCATCTAGCAGCTATAAATTCCATGTTGCAGTAGAAATTTCACCATCACAATACTAACACTTCTCCTAAAATTTCGCAAAGGATGCAAAAATAAATAGAAATATTGACATTAACACTTTACATCTCAGAGGACTTTCCTTTAGAGGATATCAATTGACATGAAAATTTTGCCTCTGTTATTTGGAGTCTGTACATTCTTGTGCTGAATAAAATCAGATTTTCAGGTTTTATATGGAGCTAGTGGTCTAATAAGAACTGTCTTGGCTTAAGTATTTGTCGGAGTTTTATTTCAATGAAGACATCTAGTTCTTTGAAAATTTGCTGCTGTTCAGCACTTTCATGTCCAAGATGTTTGCAGAAACTGCATATTGGTTTATAGCAAAAATTATTAAATATTCAAAGAACAGATTAAAATCTTTAAAGTTGAGGAGAGAAATGTGCTGTTCTTTTTCTTAATTGTCTTTTTTTATTATTATGTTTTGCTCTTTAGTCCCTGCTTTTCAAGTAGGTGACAGCTACTTTCCACCATAACCTCGTGCTTTTATTTCTGTTATCTTTATTTTTTTTAAACTGCAATGTGTGTCTTTAATTCCAGTGAAAAAGGCACGTAATGTAGATTTTTAGTCAAATAAATCAATGATATATCTGGCCACAGCTCTCTAGAGCTGCTTCTATTAATTTTCTAATAAATTAGCATCTCACGTAAGTTTCAACAGACGTATATCTGTTTAATTAGATATTAGACGGTTACAGATGCCACTTACAGCTCCTCATGTTCCTGGAAGATGAAACACCAGAGTAAGATGTGGGCTTATGAGAATTTCCTTATTAGGATTAGTTTTTGGCACTCCACCTTGAAACATGGATTGTTTCCAGCTCTTACAAAAGGCTAATGAGTCTTGGGATGAACCTTAAACTTAGGGCTAATAGGTTCTGGTTTTGGAGTTATTTCAGTTGGTATCATACAGATCACTCAATCATCATTTGAAAGGGATATAACAAGTCACAATTTAAAATTATTTCCTTTTCTCTTTCAATAATTCCTTTCAGGATTATTTCCATATCCCCTCTGAGATAAAGCAGCATCTCTCTTCTCTGCTTAAAATATATTTACCCGGTATATTCTAGGACTACACTACACAAGGTGTCTGGAGTTAGTCTGAAAGAATGTTACATTCAACCATGATTTGTATTACACACGTTCTCAAAGTTATCCAACTCTTCTAGCTTATTCTGACCCTTTTAGCACCTATAATTTCATTTAAACACATTTTTTTAAGCTGACCAACTGAAAAGAGGATGTTGTGATTGTTTTTAAAGAGATCCAGATTTCTAAAACATAGACAAAAAAGCAGAAATGTGAAATTGGATCTGGTTCTCGCTCAAATCACTTTGAGTTATTGAACTTCTCTCTAAACCTCCAAAGTTAGTAAAAATAAAATGCCTTAAGGCCAACATTTTAAAATTTAAATATGATTTAGACATTTTAGCAGCAGAGTATGCAAGACCTTTTATAAACAAGCTAATTTCAGAGATTTTGAACTTTTGTTAATAGTTTTGAGGGGTCTGAAGGATTTGGATATGACAGTACTAAATTCACTGCTTAGAATTCACTGCTGCTTCCTTTTTTGGGGGGCGGGCATGTGGGGAAGGAAGGGAGCAAGGTTCCTCCAGACCATCATATTTCTAAAAGCATTTTAAAGAGCAATGTCTTAACGGCCAGATTTGAATCTTCCTCTTAAAGAGAAAAACAAACCCTCGCCTTCTTTCTTGTACAAATTCTGAACAATTTAAAAACTGTATTTTGACTGTACTTCTGAGGAAGAAATTTTAAGTTTTAATGTGAATATTACCTACCCAGTTTGGGTCTTCAGGGTGTAGCATTGCATTTTAAGAGAAAATACACATAAGATTCAGCAAACACCTAAACATGTTTAGGAATATTATGACATTTTGCCATTTATTGGAGACAAAAAACTTTAGGAAACTCACAAACAAACATGTCCTCTAAAGATTGTTTATCCAGTTGAAATGACCTAGTTCTTAAAGTTTGCAGAAAAACAGACTAAATAGTCTACAAAATGGTATAACATTGGGGAGCCTTTGGATTATCTGGTCTGTGGCAACATGAAGGTAGGGCCTGTGTTTCTGAACCATATTCTGTCTTGGGCTTGCAGTACCAGAAAATCCACAAAACTCCAGGTAAATAGCTCCAAGGATTTATTGTAATCTGAAAAGACAAAAAGAAATTTATGTAATTTTAGGTAATAACATCTTACCAGCTTTTAACTGCTGTGTCTCATTACGTCTTCACCTTTTCAATTATTTGATCTTCTATTAAAGTAGTCTTGTGTAAATTTGGGTTGGGAAAATATCTTTTACTAAAATGAACAGATTTTTATTTTTGTCTTACCAAAGGTTAACTATTTCAAATAATTGATCATTCTTCCAGCTTGCTTCTGAAGCTAATCCAGTGTTTTCTAAGTACCTTTCAAATAAAGATCCCAGAAATTATGTAAGCAATAATTGATAAAGTTGGACATTAACTTTTACTTAAGATTCTGGCATTTATAGGTGCAAGTGTTACACTTTGCTTTTAAAATTGATGTTCTGTTTAAAGCAAATACTGATTTATTTTACCTGTGAGGTAATTCTGAATTAATATCTAAAATATATGGAGTTGGAACCATCAGATCACTGATGAAACATCCATAATATGTGATCACTGAGCTGTATACCTCCATTATTTGAATTAATCTCTTTAAGTCTGCAATTTGAAGTTTTGGTGTTGATTAAAGTATCCCTATTAGCCATTGCTAATAAAAACACTAACCTAAAATTTGGAAAACACTGTTGTGGCAATTTTCAACAGGAGATTTTTATCCTGAATGAATGAGAGTTTTACAGGTAAATTCCAAAACATTACATAGCTATTCATATAATGCTTACCCAAAAACTCAAACAAACAAACAAACAAAAAAATTGGGCATTAAACTCCGCTGCAGATATGCACAATAGCTGATAAAATTCTATTCACCAAGGAATTTATTCTCTTAAAACTGTAGTATCATTCCACCTGTTAGAATGGGGATACATTCATATGGCAGTACCCCAAATCAGACCGTGTCAAATGGTTGCAAAGAAGTTATCTTGGCTTTGGAAGTTACTAGTCAGTGGTACAGTGCTAAGTAATCATGTTGTTGCCCATAGATTGTCCACTTCAGGGCTGTAGTTCACACCTAAAATTTCTGCTGGTGAATATTTATTTATAGAGGAATTATTAACTTTCATATCTTTTGTTGAAAATAACTGAGATGGTAACTTGATCAATTTGAATTCTGGAAATAGCTTCTCAAATAGGATAGGGCAGAAACTTATTAACAAAAGAACTGGAGTCCCATCTGTATGGGTTTGTTTGTTTACTTGCATTTGAATAAAGAAGTCTTCAACCCCAAATCTAGAGTTGGATACTTGTCATCTAAGCTGCTTTTTCTATGACTTTTCTCTGTGGAATTGTGTATCTTCCCCCTTCTGCTCTTGCAGCAACTAAAATAACCACAGGCAGTGACTTTGAAGAAAGAAAACAAAGCAGGAAGAGGCAATCCTTTTCCCTAATGGTTACTTGCAGGAGGTGTGTAGCTGTGATAATTCACTTGATTCATGTAACTGTTGTGTGACTTCAAGACAGAGATAGAGTGGTGAATATTTGCAAAGCATGGCAGGGACACAGTGATCTCACTTGCAAAAAACCCACCATCTTTAAACCCATGAACCCCAAGCCCCCAAATTCTGAGTGTCAATTAGGTATTTTTAAGTGACTCCAACTATAATAAGATCTACAAATCACAGAGTACAATTGGATTTTAATATTTTAAACAGATATTTCAGTAGTACAGTTCTGGATAGTTAAAAAGAGAGACTTTTTTTCTTATTTTTAGCTCTATTTTTCTTTGTATAGGCTGCTACAGGATAAGATTTGGAGCAAGTTATGAGGGATATCCTGGCTACAGAACATGGCACAATGTTACAACTTATTGTGGCACCAAGGGTTGCATATTTGTACTGCACCAGAAACCAGAAAAAATAGTAGAGATTAGAACAGCCAAAATGCCCACTAGCAATATAGTAAATCAAAAAAATTGTTTAGCTATTTGTTGTTCTTTGATTTTGTTTTACTAGCTTACCCTTTCAAGTTATGGCTAGGTGAAGAGATGCTTTAGAATACATGTAGGAGATGAGATAGATGATCTTAAAACAAGAAAAAGAAGGAATGAAATAAAAGTTGGAGGAAATTCTATCAAAAAAGCTGTGGTTTTCCTACAATTTTAGACTTTTTCTTATTTAATTTTCTAATTTAAATTCCTAGTTATCTTTTGAAATCATATCTCAAGCATGAAAATGAGTGCAAACAAGGAAAATAGGAACACATTTATGGGCTTCTGCATGTTTTGTCTGTCTATTAAAGTGCTATAGGAGTACTTGAAGAATGCACTGAGGATGTTTCTATGAATATCTCACATTGCTGTATTAAAGTACCAGATTCTTTTCATAAATGTAAAAATCTGCAGGAATTGGATCTGGTAGTTCAATGTTTTCATTCCACTCTCTCCTATATTTCCTAATGAAATAACATTTTAAACACTTTAATAACTACAATTGTCTTTTATGTGTTTTATCAAGATTTGGTTACTAAGTCTTTTAAAACTTCAGGTGCTCTTTGTGAAAAAGACTTTATTAAAACCCTTGTCTCATAGAGAGCAAACTCAGCTGGAAAATTTTGCAATACTAAAATGAAATCTGTAACCCACCACTACACGTAGTTTTTAAACAGATATAATATTTTAATAGGCATATGGAAGTAAAATTTGAGAGACAATTTGAATGCAGCTGTCAAGACAAAAATATTGACACTCCTGGGATGTGAGCTTGAGAGATGTACTTCTGTCCTGTGTGCTCAATCAAAGCTCTGGCTGAAAGCATTGACCATTCAAATACATGTGGAAGGAGGAGCAACAATAATTGTGAAGGGGTGTGGGAAATCCAGAGAATCAATTATCAAGAGATTTAAGGCTTTGTACAACAATTCAAGACAATAAACTCTATTTCTATTTTTTTTTTCCCCACATGCATTTCTGTTGTTCACCATGTTTATGTAACAGCATGAGAGTTGCCAGGTGTTGTACAAAGTCACAGCTGGAATAAACTTACAGAACTTAGTCTGACTACACATGAGTTTTCACTGGTGGTGTTTCTACTTTTTCTTCTGCTTGTTTATTTTGTAATCCTTGTCATAGGCTGTAGGGTTCAAGAAATCCACTTTTCTCCTTTCACTTAATAATGACCTGATTCTAAGTATCACAGGATGAAATTATATCTGTTTAGCACCAGACTACCTCTTGCAGTAAATTAAGTCAAAAGCAGTTCTTTACATAGTACTATTTATAGTATGAAATCTTAAAAAGTACATATGAAACTATCTGAATGCTGATGTTTCACTCGATGGCTTTGAGAGAGAAGTGCTGTCCCCCAGCCATCTTTTTTAGAGGGATTACTGGCTAAAAAGTACAAGAAAAGTGAGCTTTAGGGAAGTGAGAATTCATGAAGTACAAGAGAGAAGTGTTGCCACTTTGTTGCGTCTCAGACCCAGACTAGGTTAAAATGCAATGTTCATCCATAAAAGTGTATGTGGAGGATAAGGAACTTCATTCAGTCCTGCACTTTTTCATTACGGCTGTCATTGCTTTTCCTGCTTTGGGAAAGCTGTGGTATGGGTATAGGCAGCTCAGTGGGAAGGAGCTGCAATCCCTGCCCAGCAGTGGGTGTCTGTGCCTGGGGGTGCAAGGGGCAGCTCCACAGACCCTGTACCAATCTCCAGTGGTTTCAATAATCTCGGGTCACAGTGGTTTAAATCTCGTGTCAGGTAACAAGAACCCCCTTTTCAGTTGTGCTGATTCAATTTTCTTGTTTGAATGAATGAATGAATGAATGAATACTGTTTTCCTCCCTTTCGTCTGCTTTATACCCCAAACAAGCTCTAACTCACAAGGATGCATGCCTATACTCACTGGTAATTAGTCATTGGAGGGTCGTTTACAGCCCTGGGTCTTGGTGCCAGGCTTTCAAAGTCCCTGCTGTCATCCTATCCTTCATGCTGCATTTTTATTTCTCAGATCACAGATTAGTTTATTCTACAAAGAACTTGTTAATACTGCTGATCAGAATATGCATTATATGCATTTCACCTTGCAAACGAATTGCTGCCCCCAAATGCATTGCATCAAATGCAAGAAAACAATTACTATATTCCTTTAGGTGAACTAATCCTAGAAGTGTGCTCTTCTTCCCCCAAGTGTCTACTTCAGTGTGTAGCCAGGTTTCTTTTATTCTTTTGTTTTTGAGGGGAAAAAGCATTGCATAAAAAAAGAATGAGCTGAAAGCTGCCAGACAGTACAACAGTGAAAACAGTGCCTTTCTATGTTTCCTTCCTCTCCTGCAGGCAGTGTTTGCAGCCACTGAGAAGGGGACTATTAACAGTATCTGATCTTCCTACAGGTCTAACAAACAAATCACTCCCCCCTCCTTTTGTAGTCACATTATTATGGTCAGCAGAGAATTAAGAACCAAATAATCGCATGCATGCAGGCGGGGAGGAAGCAGTGTGACTTTGTAGGTAGTCGGGCTAAAGAATTGAACTAGTTTGCTGTTGATCTCCATCCCTGAGCTGTCCAGAGGCAATTCCACAGCAGACGGAGTGGGATAGGCTGACAGTGCCCTGAAGTAAGCTGGTTGCTAATGGCTACAGTGAAAGCAAATTGAATTATTAACCAATTAAAGTGCCAGGATCTATCTCTTAACCTTTTACATGGTTCTCGTGTCAACACTGAGTCTTTTTAACTGCACTGTAACTATTTGGTGGAAATTTTAAAATTCCCTGTTACAGCCGAGGGGCTTGAATTGGGCTTGCCTGGAATAAAGTTAATTTACTTCAATTTACTCCATAGTATCTGTAATAGTGCCATGTTTTGGATTTGTGACTAAAACAGTATTGGTACCATAGGAATGCAAACACTATGGAAAGTGTTTACACACTGTCAAGGCCTTTTCTGTTTCTCATGGTACCCCACCACCGAGTAGGGGGTGCACAAGAAGCTGGGAAAGGACACGGACAGGACAGTTGACCTCAACTGAACAAAGGGATATTCCACGTCATATGATGTCATGCTCAGAAATAGAATCTGGTGGAAAGGAGGAGGATGATACACTCATAGAATTCCAGCATGTGTCTTTCCAAGTAACCATTACTCGTGATGGAGCCCTGTTTTCATGGAGATGACTGAACACTTGCCAGCCAACAGGAAATAGCGGATTAATTACTTATTTTCCTTTGCTTCTGTGTGCAGCTTTTGCTTTACCTATAAAATTGTTTTTATCTCAGCTTAAAAGTTTTTCACTGTTATCCTTCCCATTGTCTTCCTGATCCAACTGGGGGGGAGGGAGTGAGCAGCAGACTGGAGGTCAGCAGCCTATTGGGGTTAGCCTACGACAGTGCAACAGCATGAAAAGGAATAAAAAAAAAATCTATCTATATAAATATACATTAGACTGAAGTTGTAATCTGAAATATACATACATCTTTCTCACAGGATTAACATGACAGCAGAGCATAAAATGATCGGATTTTCCACACAGTAATTAGTAATATTTCTCTTCCTCTCTACACCACATTTAGATTTAAATTTGCTTAAGTGTGGAAAGTATCCTGCAATTTGCTCACTACTTAATGCAGAGTGGGCAGGAGTTTATTTCTGGGTAAATGTTTTCAGATTAACTTTTGGGCTTTTGTCACTCACGTTCCTTCAGACTTGAGTGTGAGATTGGAGTCTTTGAAAGATTTAAGTGTGAGATTTGTTCACTAGTGATGAAACCAAACATCTTGTTAAACAAGTCTTTGAAGAAGAAAATCAAGCATGCATTAGTAAAGCATTCATATTTCTTTATATGCTTAAATCTCTAGTTAAGTAGAGACCTTCATTTTAATGATAACTCTTGGGGAAAGTGGGGCGGACACCAAAGCAAAATCCACAAACACAGGAAAGTAGATCAAAGTGCATATGGTGCTAAAATGCACTTTTCTTGCGAATTGTTTAAGCCCTGAGATTTTTTTCTGACTAGGCCTATAGGAGTGTTCTTCAAATTTAACTTCTCTTATTGTACCCTCTACCGTGTTGGTATTACTTTATGCAGAAATCTGGGTGTAAAGGTTAATAGAATTGCTCAGCTGGTGATAACACTCAAATCAGTAACTGCCTCTGGGTCCTGAACAGTACTGAAATTATACTATTAACATTGGCTTTAATGCTTACTCCAACAGTGGTCATGTTTTTCCCTTAGAGAAATAATCAACAGAAGAACAAATTGGAGATGTATTTGCAGATTTAAAATGCTTACCACCTACAAATCCCATAGCCAGCTGAATTGTGGTCAGGTGGAAGAAACTGTGTAGCCCTTTGAGAACCATCAGACAGTATTTCCAGGTATGAAATTTTTTAATTCCTCTTTGTACTCTGGAGTTCCTTGCCAGGAATCCGATCCTGCTTTACGGTGGAGTGAAAAACAAGTCAAGTTCCCTGACACATTCATTGCATTTTCCTTTTGCATTTATTTGTACAGGAACTAAACAATGCCTGATCATTGATGAAAATGGCAGTTAAGACTTTTTCTGTTCTTTGAGTTCTTTCCTGAAAAGGTAATTGGAATTCTGCAGTAAAACAGACTGCTCAATATTCTTGTTTTTTCTGACTCATTTGGATATCTTCCTGAAAAGAAAAATCCCTGACTCTCTAAAACATTTTGGAGTAAAAGTTTTAGCATTCATTGACAATTTGAAATTTGAAAAATGGCTTCATCAATGCTCTGATACCAAATAGATAACAAGGATATTCATTGTAACCATTGTGATTGGAGCACGACCTCTTATTTTTGGCTTTAACTCTGGCAGTGCAATCCTGGTCCAGTTGAATACAGTGACAAAATTTCCATTAACTTCAGTAATGCAGAACTTTGCCTGAGGAGTTTCTATTGCCATTAGTAATAGAGGTATAAGCTTCCATTAATGCAATAAAGGCCTATCGAGATCAGATTCTGTGTTGTACCAAACTAATAATATTCAGGAAGCAGAGCACAATCTATAAAACAGTGCAATGTGCTAAGGCTTTTATTCTTTTCACATCTCCATAAAATTAGAACAATAATATATTTGTTCATTATGGAGTACCATTCTTCAGTGACAACATGCAGCTTCACCTTTGAGTAGGCTCAGAATGGCTGCATGATCTTTTCAAAGACTCAGTATTAATGTGTGAAAACATGGCAGTGCTTTTCTCATATTCAGGTTATGTTCTCATTCCTAGCTTGTCTAGCAGTGTTCATCAAATAGCAATCTGTTTCTGCATCTGGGTGCTGTGTAAGTAAAATGTGTCCTTCAAAATGGAGAATTAGTCTCATTTCTCTGTTAGCAACTGGAATGCTCATAATAAAGCTTAAAGTGACTCACCCTTGACTATATGCACTAATCAAAAGCAATGTAATTCCAGGCAATTGAGACTTGTGAGGCTAATTTTAAAGCAGGTGTTCATGTCTTCAAAATAACCAGTGTTTTGTTATTTGCTTTCTTTTTGTTTCCAAATTAGTGTTTTAATACGGAGTAGAGAATGTACTGAAAGATACAATAATTAGCTTGAAGAAGTAAATTAAAACAGAAGAAATCTAAGCCTGGATCCATGTTTTAGATTAACATTTTCATGGTTGTTTCCTTAAACTTCTACCACTCTCATTGAAGTGTATTATCTTACTTCAGCATCTCACTCCATAGTGTGTTGACAAAAGAGGTCACAAACCTTATTCTCTAATTGCAAAGAATCCTGCCATAGTACCTCTAAATCTGCAAAGTCATCAAGGACAGTACATGGTAGATGAGTAAGCAAGCAGAAAACAAATAGTACTTAAAATTGAATATGACACGATTGAAATTTCTTGTTTTTTTTTTTTTTTTTGACAAGGTGTCTACAAGCAAGATGTGAATGGAAAACACAGCATCATTCTAAAGCTTGAAATGAAAGGTGGAGAATTACCTGTATTTATCAGAATAAATTATCAGATAAGATAAAGGTAAGCACAAGCTAACAACAAAATATTTGGTGTCAGACAGTGAGAGATTTTAATTTATATAATGGAAAATATATATGCTTGGCCAGCACAAGCAAGTTCATTTTCCACAACAACAGCTTTTATGTACAGTGAGATTTAGAGAATTGTTTTAGTAGCACATCTGAGACTCCTGGCTGAAGGGTCCAAGCCCACATGACTGAATAAATTTCTTGTTGAGCAGAGAGTCTGTACAGATTTTGACCTGCATGGAAATTAGATGATGAGAGGAGATTGTGCTTAAACTGACTGCCGTATGGGTCTGTGTATTGGGTTTGCATGGCCAGGTTTTGGTAGTGGTGGGGACTACAGGTGTGACTTCTGTGAGAAGCTGCTGTAAACTTCCCCTAAGTCCCACAGAGCCCATGCCAGGTGGCTCCAAGACAGGCCCTCGGCTGGCCAAAGCCAAGCCCATCACAGACCGTGGCAACACCTCTGGGATATAGGTTTTAAGAAGGGGGAAAAAATGTACTGCACATGAGCAGCTGGGAGAGGAGAGTGAGAGGAACAGCCCTGCAGATACCAAGGTCAGCGAAGAAGGAGGCAGAGGAGGTGCTCCAAGTGCTAAAGCAGAGATGCCCCTGCAGCCCATGGTGAGGAAAGCTGTACCCCTGCAACTCATGGAGGTCCGTGGTTGAGCAGAGATTCCCCTGCAGCCTGTGGAGGTCCCCACACTGTAGCAGGCTGATATGCCCAGAGTAGGCTGTGACCCCACGGGAAGCCCATGCTGGAGCAACTTCCTGGTAGGGCATGAGGCTCTGTGGAGAGAGGATCCTACCCTGGAGTAGCCTGTTCCTGAAGGATTGCATCCCACTGAAAGGACCCACGCTGGAGTAGTTTGTGAAGAACTGCAGCCCACAGGAAGCACTCACACTCTAGAAGCTCATGGAGAGCTCCCATAGGAGAGAGCCCGTGGTGGAGCAGGGGAAGAGAGTGAGGAGGTGTCCCTCTGAGGAATAAGGACAGGCTGAGACAATGTATGTAGGACTGACTGCAGCCCCCATTCCCTGACACCCAGTGTCAGTACAGGGGAAGGAGGTAGAGAATTCTGGAACGAAGTTAAGCCAGGAAAGGATGGAGTAGTGGGCAGAAGGTGTTTTTATTATGTGGGTTTATTTCTCATTATTCTACTCTGATTTGGTTGGTGATAAGTTAAACTAATTTCCTCAAGTTGAGTCTGTTTTGCCAGTCACAGTAGTTGTTGAGTGATCTCTCTCTCCCTATCTTGACCCATGAGCTTTTTGTTATATTTTTGATTCCCTGCTCAGCTGAGAAGGGGAGTGATAAAGCAGCTTTGGAGGGTACCTGGCATCCAGTCAGGGTCACCCCAATAGAATATGACACAGTGTTCTGTAGGTAAATGCCAGGAGTCCTATCTCTCTCCAGTTGATGGGATAAATAGAGAATGAAACTATAGAGCAAAATAGGATGCCTCTGAAAGAAAAGCAGTGTCCATAATATCTCTCATGGAGCCAATTTCCTTTTTTACCTTTTTTTTTTTTAAGGGGAAGAGAAAAACTCTGATACAAGACTGAATTAATAACTTCAGTGCTGTGGGTTTGTACTTCAAATCATCTGATATGGCTCAAAGGACAGCAAGAGGGTTTCAACCCTAAAAGACGACATGGATTACAGACATTATCTAGTATCAGCTTCATTAGAATATTCTTGTGATGTCTTAGGACAGAAAGCAATTTTTTCTCTACTGCCTATGTTATCTTTTTGAGTGCTCTGGGCAGGTGCTCCCTGGCCCCTCCATTCTTTGTAGTGAATTTTCTGCTTTCTCTGTTCACGCATTCTGTCCTTCTTGGTAGCCAGAGGTGAACAGCTAATATTTTTGTCATTATTTTTTCCATTCAAACTCTATTCCCTTGTGCAATTCCATTCATATTTTTATGTTCTGTAATGTTTCATTCTCAGCAGTGGGAATTAGTTTTGTGACCATCAGCCATCCAATACCCATTAGACCCAGAGAGGAAATATAAAAAGTGCTTGGAAGGCATTGATGGTGTGAGCATCTACAAAGGGAATATCTCCATTGAAGGCTCATCTGAGCTAATTAGTACTGGGATCAGAGTGTTCCAGTTAGCCTAACCTGAGTATAAGTATTCCCACAGCAAGGCCTTCTGTGTGTTGCTGTCCCTGAACCAACGCACGTGTGTGCCCAGGAGAGCAAAGCCCTGCTGCTTTGTGCTCTTGTGCTCTGGGATTTGTTCCTGTGCAGCTGAGTCAGCTGTGAGAAAATGTCTTGCTTTGGAAAGGATTGTTCAGACAGTGCTGGGGCAATCACCACATCTCTTTTGTTTCTGAAGACAGGTTCTGGGCTAAGCTAAAGGACAGAACAACTGTTACTTCATACAAATGTCTGAAATCCAGTGTGCCTAGGGTCTAATAAGCATATAGTAAAGTTGTTAATAGGTAAAAATAAGGGTGTTTTGAGACTAAAATCAAAGTCTGTAGTGGATATATGTTCTTGCTTACCTAATTTATAACCTGGTATCTGGTCAGACATATGACCAAATAAAGATACCTCCATGTATTTGAACTGTCCCCCTTTACACTAAAGAAACCAAAGTAAAAATCTGTTTAAGAATCTATTTTATTGCTATATGCAGCCAAAGCTTGTGGAAAGCCTAAAAAGTGATGTTGTTACTATTTATATTTTTAAATTTATAAGAGTGAAGAAAGTTTAGGGTAATATTTAGTGGAAGCTGATAGCTATTTGGAACAAAATTAAATATAGTAATGCTGATATACTAATTTATTGACTGATGAGACTTTTTTAATAAGCTGATAGTTTCTAATAACTGGCAATTAATAATAACTTATAATGCTCAATCCCTTAGGAGTAATGTATTTGGTCTCAAAATCTAGACATAAGAATTCATTGATCTCCTATCTCCAAATGAAGTTGTAGAATAATTGTGTTTGGAAGGGAACTCAAGAGGTTATCTGCTCCAACCCCTTCCTGCTCAAGCAGAGTTACATAGACCTGGATACCCAGGATCATGTCCAGACATCTTTTGATGAACAGTCCAGTTACTCTTCAAGGATGGAGACTCCACAACCTGCCTGGGAAAACTGTGCCAGTGTTCACTCATCCTCACAGTAACAGGGTCCCCTGATGCTCATAAGGAACCTCCTGTGTTTCAGCTTATTCCCACTGACTCAGATACTGTCATTGAAAATGGCCTGATTCTGTCCTATTTCTGCTCTCCCTTCAGGTATTTATGTACAGTGAAAAGATCCCTCCAGAGACCTCTCTTCTCCAGGCTGGGCAGTCCCAACTCTCTCAGCCTCTCCTCATACGGGATATGTTTCAGTCCATCCCCTTCCTGGCTCTTTGCTGTACCAGTATGTCCATGTCCCTCCCATGCTGAGGAGCTCAGAACGGGACACCTCCCCACCACTGCTGAGCAGAGAGGAAGTATCCCCTCCCTTGAGCTTCTGGCAACACTTCTATTTATGCAGCTGGTGACACCATCAGCCTTCTTTGCCACAAGAGCATCTTTGTGACTCCTATTCAACTTGGGCATCCACCAGGACTTTTCTGCCAAGCTGCTTTCTAGCTGGATATCGCTTAGCGTATACTGGCGCATGGGTTTTTTCCCTCCCAGGTACAGATTCCACACTTCCCTTGGTTGAAATTCATGTGGTTCCTGCCAGCCCATTTCTCCAGCCTGACCAGGTCCTTCTGCATGGCAGCACAGCCTTCTGGTGTATGAGCCTCTCCCCCTGTTTTACGTCATTAGCACAAATACAGTTAATGAAATTGCACAAATTAACCAAAAAGAACACTGAAAGTCTTACCAAGCATATCCCTTATGAGAAAAATAAGTTATAAGGGCGGTCTTCTCATAATGGTGAATGTGCTCAGTAATTGTACAATTAATTTTTTTCACTTATAATAGAATAGGATATTAAATCCAATAGAAAATTTCCCGTTTAACCTGAGCATGTATGAGGTATTACTTTTGTCAGTATTGGGAGTTGTCTATGTGATGAAACATGAGCAGAAAGGAAGGAGGAAATAATACATATGTAATAGAAAAATTACATTAGTAGAAGTTACCTGAAAGGCCTCCTGATAATAAAGGAAAAATGAGCTTTTCTATCTTGAAAGGAAATACCAGATAGGAGTTGCTAGTTATTACCCTATGTGAAAATACCATTGAAACTAAAAGCTGGCAAAATGGTGGAAATGTTCATGCTTATAATGACAAAGGCAACAGCTTTTAATTCTAACTTCTTATCATTAAAAAAAAAAGTCTGAAGGAGAAACTGACTGCGGTGCTTGTATCTACCTTGCAAAGTGATGTTTAATGCAATACAGGTAACATTTCTTTTGACAACACAGATATTAAAAATTCTCAGAAAGCTGCAGATGACTCATGATCCAGCTTGAAAATGGTATGTTTGATAGCAGAAATATTGCTGTCAGGCTTCTTTGCTTGGAACAGGAGCTTGCTCCTGACAAGTGTGTGAATGGCTCTAGGCAGAGGCTCATATTCCCAAACCTCCTTATGCTTGGACAGGCAGGCCTTCTCCTTAAATAGCAAGAATGTTCAGCTAGAAGATTTAATTATAACAATTATATCCCTGGGTTATTTGTAAATGACTTAAAAATGGGAAAGTTCCTTACAATATTACAATCAAATGTTCAGCTGGTTTAGGATTCACCTTGACATTAGAAGGCAATGCAATTAAAATTTAAAATAGATCTGAAATTTTCTACCAACCCCCTATCACGTGCAGGATGAAAACTGAAGTTAAGGGTAGACTTTTGTAAATGTAGTTTGCTTGAGGATTTATACAATAACCAAAACTTACAACAACTTCAAGTTTAATGGAATTACTTAAAAAAAATAATTTTTGTCTTATTAAAATTGCATTTAAGGAAAACATGGTGTAAGGCAGGGTACTCCAAATACATCACTTCTGAGAATGACATACAGTTAATTTCTTTGAAGTCACTAGTGAATAAAATGTGTGTAAAATTTCACATTCTTGGTTTTGGACATAAAAAAGGCTGGAAAAAAAAGGTGTCTTCATATATTTTCTGAGTTCTAGAAGAAAACAACCCAGTGGGTCTTGCCACTTATCCCAGTCTATGGAGAACTTGACATCCTCACACTGAGATGAGTGAAAAAAGGAAAAATAGTAGAAAGTAGGGGAAAAGAAGATGTTTCCTGGAAGATTAAAAATACTTGTCAATCACTAATTGGAACTTTTACCCCAGTCTCCAAAATTCATAGCGTAATGATTTAAATATTATGTTACACTTTACATATAGCTGATGTATACATTGCATGCATTATAAGATATATCATAGTGCCATATTTATTATATAAACAAAATACTGAAAGCAAAAGCTCTCTTTAGACAGAGGTGAAAAGATTAGATTTTATGCTGGGTTTTATAGCCATGTAATAAACACACCCACTAAACTAGGTTCTTCAAATACATACGGGTTGTATTTCTTTAGCAGTTCTTCACAACCTGTAACAGTTTATGGGTTTTTGTTTACATATAGATCTTTTATCTCATGAACCATTTTGTTTTCATCTGATCCTTGAAATTTATCTAAGTAGTTTTCAGTCTGTAACATTTCCATCCCACAATGGTAGTGACTGAATATGTTTTAAGACAGTAAGTATGTCCTTGCTTTCAACCTCATAATTATTAGACTCGTGAACACATTTTGTCTAGAAGTGATCAGCAACAGCAAAAGGTAATAAAGTTATAGAAAGGAAAGAGTGTTCACACAACTGGTCGCTAAATGGTCTCATATTTTGGGATGTTAAAAGAAGAACCTGAAGTCCTTAGC
The DNA here is from genome assembly GCA_013397915.1 of Daphoenositta chrysoptera. Classification (NCBI taxonomy): domain Eukaryota; kingdom Metazoa; phylum Chordata; class Aves; order Passeriformes; genus Daphoenositta; species Daphoenositta chrysoptera. The sequence continues at coordinate 496,475 of VZRO01001829.1, forward strand.
AGTTATTTTCTGGCAATTAAGGTTTCAGATATCAATATAGATGATCTTCTTTGCTTAAGCAGAAAACAGTATTTATACTTCTCTAACTTACTTCTGACATCCAAGTAACATTGTGTAAAGAAAGGAGCTAAAAGAAATATTTCTAAAATAAAGTATATAGTGATGTTAACTTCTCCATTTTCAGGACCTAATAGACAAATATTTCAGTGGCTCATTTCTATAAAATTCACAAGGGAAGAACTAATTGATATTTTTTAAAGAAATTTCTTTGAGAGATTTCTCTGCAGGAATCTTCGGTACATCTTCACATGTAATTAATTTAGCGGTGAAAAGTTTCTTTTTCCTTTCCTTTTCTTTTCTTTCCTTTTCTTTTCTTTTCTTTTCTTTTCTTTTCTTTTCTTTTCTTTTCTTTTCTTTTCTTTTCTTTTCTTTTCTTTTCTTTTCTCTTCTCTTCTTTTCTCTTCTTTTCCCTTCCCTCCCCTCACCTCCCTTCACCTCCCCTCCCTTCCCAACAGTTTTTCACCATTAATTCCACAAGTTACCAGGTCTTGGAGATAGTAAACAAAGATTTTCAGTGCTTGCAAAAGTTGTGTTTCATATTGTTAAATGATGCAATGGTCTCCAAAGAGGTAAAAATTCTCTGTCTTTAAATAAAGGCACTCTGAAATTCAAAAGATTTCATAGTGGGTTTTAAAGCTATTAAATAGCCTATAGCAAGTACTGTTATGTAATCCTTTAAACCACCATTTGTGGCAAGCTGGTTTTCCCTGGGGTGCACAGATAAAAAGGTGTCTGTAATGCTCTCATGAAGGAAAAACTTATAATCTGCAGATATAAAGCCATAAATTTTTTTTTTTTTTTTTTTTTTTTTTTTTTTTTTTTTTTTTTTTTACCAAGANTTTTTAACCAGTAGAGAGAGAATGGATGGTAGGGTGGGAAGGCTTCACATCTGATGGTATAGCTCTTCAGAAACCCCATATGTGCCTATCAACTTTAAATAAACAGTCTGGATAAAAAGGTCATTTATAAAGTACATGTTTTGAAAACTGTTTAAACTTACTAATGAACACAATACTGTGCCAGCTGGAGTTCATGGAGTTCCTAATATTAGTAGGAGGAAATCTGAGCTACTTGTTTTTGTTGTGGTTCTTTGTTTTTGTGGGGTTTTTTTTAGGGGGGGGAGTTGGTGGGTTTTTTGTTTGTTTTGTTATGTTTTGTTTTGTTTTGTTTTTCCATTGATCTATGAGCAGTATTTTAGAAAAGAGATATCAGATACCATTCTATATCCAGCATAAAACTCTTTTGTAAAGGAAGAAAATAGCTTCCTAGTCCATCATATCTGTCTAGGCATTCTTCTAAGAGTATTTATAAAAATCCTTTACCATATCTCAACTTTTTATGCATCAGCAGACCTGAAAGTAGCTGTAAAGATTTCATCATATAACACAGAGCATGCAAACTGGAATTTTAATGGAGTACCTTGCTGTTATTTTTAAATAGAAATATTTGGATTTCATACAAGAAAACGGCATCCTCTTGAATTTTGGAAAATTGATTTATTGTCTTTTTGGGAAAAAAATATTTATTCCAAATAAAGGATGAGTAAGTGCATGCATTAGACGGAATCACAGAACCCTAATTGCTGAGGGAGTGGGATGAAGAAACAAACTAACTCATGTCCAGGTGGGTTTGCCCCCTATTGGTCTTATGTTTTTAAAAATCCTTCCCTAGAATCCAGTTGGTGCCTTCCCAAGTTTAAGGATGCCAATTTTTCTGCAGCTCTTTACTTTTGATATTACTTAACACTGCCAATCTAGACTATACTGACTGAGGGAAAAAAAAAATATTCTTTCCATTAGTACAGCTGGATAGTCAGACAGTGAGTGTGTAAGTTTACTATATAAATGTATGCTTATATTATGGTAATATATGTAAGTTGATTATTCTTTTTTTTTTTATTTTTTTTAATGTCTAACTTGTTATGGCTCTGTTGGTTTTGTTCATAGTTGTTTTCTTCTCCCTAAATACCAATTTTCCACCTTCTTTCGATTAATATATCACAGTTGTCTCCTTTTTATTGTGTTCTTCTTTTTCAATTTCAAAGAAGAAAATTATACTGAGGGATAATCAACCCTCTCTGCCTTTGCTAGTGGAGAGCATGATGGAGCAGAAACGGGATAAATCTTTTTCTCCTTCAGTGTAAAGAAGAGGTTACCCTAGGGCTGAACAGAGCTCATCCTTGAAACCACACAGAAAAATATTGTATTTTTGATGCTAGGAACTCGAGAGAAATATAAGTTCATACTATGCCAAATTATTTTTCCACAAAATGTTTGGTTCATTTTTTTTTTAATTGATTTGTCATTGAAATAGTAGAAATAATAGAAAATTGAGATTTACCTGTACATTTATGCTAATGGGCCTAATCTTTAAAGTTGTACTTGAAACAATTATGTTTCTGAGGTCGTAAATAAAAAAAACCAAAACCTTTTATTGTTTGTCATTTTGGTGTTGTGGGAGGGTCAGCCTTTTTTGACACTTTATTATGAATCTATAATGGAAATTTTGTTCTCATAATTCTGTCCTTGGTAAATAATTAGGCTCATTCCCCCTAAACTAACAGTTTTTATTTCAAATATAATATAATTTGGCTTCTGAGAATATATGTCAGTATTAAATGATGTGTGAAATGAGTAATAGAAACCAAGGTATTATTTAATCTCACACTTTGATAGCACACCTTTTAAGAATAACATATAAAATTCCAGTCAAAACATCCAAACCAGTGAAAAATCCATAAGAGTCTTTTTTAGACACAAAATAGACCAAATTTCCACCTTGTTTTCTCAAAAAGTGTTTCTGAAAGAGAGAAAAATTATGAATACTTATAAGGGCAATGTGTCAGTCTCCTCTAGATCCCACATATGCCCCAAACAGAAAGTTTGGGTGTGTAAAACCTGGTGGAACACCTGAGTAGAGCTATATAGATGGTGTAGCAACCAGATCTTAGTGGTACCAGCTGGTGGCTCAGTCTAGCACTCTAACTATCCTCTATATCTCAGGTAGATTTTGTCTTGGAGGGCGTTGGAAGATGACTGAGGGTAAAAAAAGGTAATGGTATGGAAATGACAGGGGAAAATATGGCTACTACTCCCTGGGTGGAATGCAGTCAGCACATCCAGCCTCCCACACATAATAATAAGGGGGACTAGATGGAGAGTGGCGTGGAGCCACCACAGCCAGGCTCTTTCAAAACCCTTGCAGGGGAGGGAACTCAGTGGCACTTTGTAGTTGATAAACTGCACAGCTGATGACAACCAAGGGAGATAAAGGAAAATGCCCTGCTGCTGAATCAGCAACCATGGTGAAATCATTCTTCTTGAACTGATGTATGTCCTCATTCCAGGGTTATCTCAAGTACTATCCTGAGATACCGACCCCAAGGTACAACAACCCCACACTGAGTAATATGGCTAAAGTCAGTCAAGCTCCACCTAAACACAAATAAAAAAGTATGAAAGTGAATTAAGAATGGGGAAGAGTTGGGGAAGATTCCATTTTAACTTCTGGGATCAGTCAACAGGCTAAACCTCTCTTCGCCCACATAGGGAGGCCTATTGGGTAAGAACCATACTCAGTGAGTGCTAAATAATGATCTCAAGCCAGTTTTTTATGGGATTAGAGCTTGTCTGCATAGTGCTTTGAATTAATACATTGCTTTGAACATGTTTTTGAAGTCAGACATGATCATCAGCAATCCTTTAACTTTAATCCATCACAGTTTTATCGAGAGTTATTCTGTAAACTGTTAATGTGGGTCTTTCAAGAGCACTTGCAGTCGCTGGCAGTGGGTAAAGAAAGGTGTGGAAACCCAGGAGGGGATGTCTCTGTTTGGAGAGTGACCCTGAACAAGTTGGTTGAGCCACCCTCTGATCTGTGCACTGCTCAGTGAAGGGTCCCCATAACAGGACATTGACAGACTGGTCGGGCACAATGGTCTTGGATTTCCTGGGGCTCTGACAGACTGATCAAACACTAAGGGTTTGCGTAAAGCTACCCTTTTCAGGAAACAGAGGGGCAAGGAGTGATTTCACTTGGACAGAAGCAAAGACTGAGCTAACTAACGTGCATTATGTTTTATATTGTTATTTAGGAGAGAACAAAGATACAAAGCTATTATTTTGTGTACATGTAAACAGAATATACTTTTCTGATGCATAAGTAATTGTTCCCTGTTCTTTTAAGCAGTGTTCTTTAAGAAGACAGAAGCTGATTGTTTGAAATCCATGAAGAATTATTAGAACTGGATGTAATTATTTTCCACATAGATTAAGATTTTGTGCCTCTTTGAAGTTTGTGCTTCTGAAGTACTCAAACACTAACTGTGGCAGATGCTATTAGATGTAAAAAAAATATTTTTTAGAAGTACAATTTGGATATACCATGAAGTTACACTTACAAATTTTAGTGTTGTGAAAAGTCACTAACTTAAATTTATTCCGCACATGCACAACCTCCCTCATCAGGAAAGTCTTAAAATCTTTTCAGCAAACTTGTCTGAGATTTTTCTTTTTTCCTTCAGTGACGAATCAGATGCTTAAATATTTCCCACAGAAAAGTTAAGATCTCTTATTATAATTCTGGCTTTAAATAACAGTAAGCATGAGATGCCTTTGCAAAAGGACTAAAAGTAGAAATCCATGTAGCAAATATATTTAGGGTAGAATTAACTTTTGTCATATTTAATTCTTTAATGTATGTGAACTTTCATCTCAGTAACTGACTTAAATGGTCTGCAAAGCATATCTAGCTGTTGGCTTATTTTTTACTTAAAAAGTAATCTTCCTGTCATAAGCTGAAGGAGGGAAAAACTTGTAGTAAATCCAGAAACTGTGTTTTTTAAAATAATTTGTTAAAGTTTCAGATTTTTTTTTTGTTTTCACTTTTAAGTTTTCAATTTCTGAAGACCAAAGCTCTCCTTGTAGCTATTTAAAAGGCTGTCAGAAGTCTTTTGTGTTTCTAGTAAACCTGTGGCTTATTTTTAAATTGAGTGACTGTTTTGCTTTCCAGATTATTATGGTTCTTTGTTACTTCTGTGCTGTAAATCAACTTAATAAGGGAACTGTCATGATTTGTGAAAGAATATTTCACTTCAAGGGCTTTGCTCCTTGTTGATTATTAGATTATTGGGATTTTCAGATTTTTTTTTTTTTTTAATAATAAGTATGTAATATTTAGGTCCAATATGTTCATCCTTTTATCTGTTATTCCCCAATATCAACTTCTGCCNTGAGTGCTGAATAATGATCTCAAGCCAGTTTTTTAGGGGATTAGAGCTTGTCTGCATAGTGCTTTGAATTAATACATTGCTTTGAACATGTTTTTGAAGTCAGACATGATCATCAGCAATCCTTTAACTTTAATCCATCACAGTTTTATTGAGAGTTATTCTGTAAACTGTTAATGTGGGTCTTTCAAGAGCACTTGCAGTCGCTGGCAGTGGGTAAAGAAAGGTGTGGAAACCCAGGAGGGGGTTTCTCTGTTTGGACCTGAACTAGTCAGTCAAGCCTCCCTCTGATCTGTGAACTGCTCAGTGAAGGGTCCTCGTAACAGGACATTGACAGACCAGTCAGGCATGAGGGGTCTTGGCTTTACTGGGGCTCTGACAGACTGATCAAACACTAGGGGTTTGAGTAAAGCTACCCTTTTCATGTGACAGAGGGGCAGGGAGTGATTTCACTTGGACAGAAGCAAAGACTGAGCTAACTAACGTGCATTATGTTTTATATTGTTATTTAGGAGAGAACAAAGATACAAAGCTATTATTTTGTGTACATGTAAACAGAATATACTTTTCTGATGCATAAGTAATTGTTCCCTGTTCTTTTAAGCAGTGTTCTTTAAGAAGACAGAAGCTGATTGTTTGAAATCCATGAAGAATTATTAGAACTGGATGTAATTATTTTCCACATAGATTAAGATTTTGTGCCTCTTTGAAGTTTGTGCTTCTGAAGTACTCAAACACTAACTGTGGCAGATGCTATTAGATGTAAAAAAAATATTTTTTAGAAGTACAATTTGGATATACCATGAAGTTACACTTACAAATTTTAGTGTTGTGAAAAGTCACTAACTTAAATTTATTCCGCACATGCACAACCTCCCTCATCAGGAAAGTCTTAAAATCTTTTCAGCAAACTTGTCTGAGATTTTTCTTTTTTCCTTCAGTGACGAATCAGATGCTTAAATATTTCCCATAGAAAAGTTAAGATCTCTTATTATAATTCTGGCTTTAAATAACAGTAAGCATGAGATGCCTTTGCAAAAGGACTAAAAGTAGAAATCCATGTAGCAAATATATTTAGGGTAGAATTAACTTTTGTCATATTTAATTCTTTAATGTATGTGAACTTTCATCTCAGTAACTGACTTAAATGGTCTGCAAAGCATATCTAGCTGTTGGCTTATTTTTTACTTAAAAAGTAATCTTCCTGTCATAAGCTGAAGGAGGGAAAAACTTGTAGTAAATCCAGAAACTGTGTTTTTTAAAATAATTTGTTAAAGTTTCAGATTTTTTTTTTGTTTTCACTTTTAAGTTTTCAATTTCTGAAGACCAAAGCTCTCCTTGTAGCTATTTAAAAGGCTGTCAGAAGTCTTTTGTGTTTCTAGTAAACCTGTGGCTTATTTTTAAATTGAGTGACTGTTTTGCTTTCCAGATTATTATGGTTCCTTGTTACTTCTGTGCTGTAAATCAACTTAATAAGGGAACTGTCATGATTTGTGAAAGAATATTTCACTTCAAGGGCTTTGCTCCTTGTTGATTATTAGATTATTGGGATTTTCAGATTTTTTTTTTTTTTTAATAATAAGTATGTAATATTTAGGTCCAATATGTTCATCCTTTTATCTGTTATTCCCCAATATCAACTTCTGCCTTTCTGCAGACCTCTCTTGTTTAGTTGCACATATTTTTCCATAAGTATTGTTCCTTCCCCTGCAGGTTGATTCTTCCAGTGAAGTCCCAGTGATGTCAACTGAATAAAAAATTAAAAAAAAAAAAAAAGAAAATTTAGAGGCAGAAAATTATCTGCATGCTTGTGATGTTTTCCTGGAACAACCTGTGTGAGGAGTTTCAAATCACTATTAATCTCACTACCTCCACCAACTGCAGGGACTAAATGCATCCATTGCAAAGTTTGTAACAGATATGTTACTGTTTTAACCAGTTTATCTGAAGGTGAGTGTATAGAAATATCATATTTCTCTATAAAGTGTTGCTGTGAAAAAATACCATGGCATATCCAGGAGAAAAGGAGAAACAAGCTGCCAAAACTCACTGACCCGAATGAAAAGTTAGTTATGAAGGGATTGAATTTCTCTTTCCTAATGTAGACATTTCAAGTAATAAGTGATAAGTTCTTCCATGGGATATTCTTCTGATTATATGGTACGTTATTTGAAAAGTAAAAGGAAGAAAATGTTTTAATTTAGTCTACTGTTTTCATTTAAATAGCCTAGGAAGTGGTGAAAGACCTTATGAAGGGAGATTATTTATATGTACGTAAGAATTTTCACCCATGTAGCTCAGCCAGTTGGCTTTCTCTAGAATTCCATCCAGAGCTTGCATCTTTCTCCTTTTAAATATGTCTATGGAATGGCTGTGATTCAAAGCCAGGAGTTTATTGGCCACGGTCTGTGGAGTCTGTGCAGGAGCCAGGGAGCAATGTTTTAGTGGGTCCAGTTGGAGCTGAGGTGAGTCTACCTGTACTGGAAGTGGCTCTGCTTATCTTTAGGGAGAGTACTGTTCCCTGCAGCTCATATTCTCCCTTTCACTTAACATTCTGTGAAGGCAATTTGCTAACATTATGTTTGCATTGCTGCTACATGACAAGCTCCCAAACACACTGAATGCTTTAATTCCACCCCACTGCTATGCATCAACATATTGTAATACTTTGTTTCTCTAGATTCTCTTTTACAACTTCTTGTCAGTAATTCCATGTGAATATCAAACTTTTCATTACAGTATCTAAGCATGTCTGAGACCATGCCAGTCAAATCTTATAAGGACAATACTGCACTTGTCCCCTTGGTGTCAAAAAAATTTTACAGGTTTTTCGCTGTTATGTATCTCCCATGTCTGTCTAAGTTTGATGTGCAATAAGAGCTATTAGTTGCATAGAACAGGAAAATGAAGATATATGTCAAAATTGCCCCTTTCTTTAGTCTGATAACATAAGCCTATTATAGGGGCATTGGAGAAAGCTACAGAAAAAAATATGACCTAGACTTCGCAGGTCAGGCTTTCTCTCTTACTTGGTAAATGTCCTTACATTACATTTTGATGCTCAGCATTGCTAACTGAAGGCAACTCAGTAAGGAATGGCAAAGTATTCTTAATTTAGGGGTAAGTTCAGTTACCTCACTTTTTCATACTGCATAGCATACCAGTAGGACATATCCTGCATTTTATGTGCATTGCTACATATTGCTTTACTTCCTTCTACCGTAATTCCAGTCTGGGGCAAGGCACCTGCCCATGGCTGAGTGGCAAAACCATGCCCTGCACTGGGGATGCTCCAGCATAGCCACTGGGATCAGCTGTGCCTCCGTGCCCCACAGAGGGATAGCCCCTGCAGACCTTCCAGTGCTGCGGCTGGCACCTTGTCAGGCAAACCCAGTACAAATGAGCAATTTTATTTAAAAACATGAATCCTATTTTATCCTCTGTGAGACAAAGAAAAGGGCAGCATCATCTTTCCCCTGGCACTCTGTTAAAAGCCACTGTCCAACGAGTAAGAACATTGCTCCTGCATGCTCACGGTCCCAAAGGAAATCCCCATCAGAGGAAGAGCACTAAGAAAGTGTATCCCTGAATGGCTGGAAAAGGAGGGCAGTACTGACTGAGCTGTGTCGTTTATAGAGTGCTATGTAACTGTCTTGGAGTGACTTTATGATGTGTATCCCCTATCACCACTCTATGCCCAGAAGATGA
>VZRO01001829.1:505784-543749 GCA_013397915.1 Daphoenositta chrysoptera
GGGGGAAGGGGTGGTGGTACCCTGCCTCCCTCTCGGAGGATATTTCTCCTTCAAATTTGGCCAAACCAGCACAGTAACCTATTATTAACCAAATGCATTATCACGCATAACAGCTATGTTATTTCCAAATGTTCAGTGAGATGGTTCTCCAGATGTCAATACTGTGAAGTACAAAACCAGACAACAGTAGAGCTATGGATCACAGTGACAGATGTACATTTAGCTAGGCCTGCTCTTTTTGCATTTGCGGATTTACTAGACAGAAGCCTCAGAAATCTCAGTGTTACTAAAAATCATCTCCTGATTCTCTGTACTAGAAAAATCATTAGCCAATGTTCAAGTATGCCTGATCCTCCTGAATATCAAAATAACTGCTTTGCATTGTTGATTAAATGGGCTTGTCTTGTTTCACTTTTCAGCTGTCGGGTCTTAATAAACTCTTTTGTACCAACTCTCTGCGATCAAACTTCTGTTCCCTTGGAGGCTTTTCCCACTTGTAAATGAATTATCTTTTTAGTCTTTCTGACATATTAAACAGATTGAGCTCCTGAAAGCATGCTCTTCAGCCTTTTAGTTACTCTTTTCATTAAGATTTTGTTCTAGTTTGCCAGCAGACATTTTGAAAAAAAGTATCCTCTCTCATACTCCAAGATTCCTTTGTAATAACTTCTTGTTTGAGTCTGGTACTTCTTGATTTTTAACCTAAGGGCAGATAGTTATACTTGAGATACTTTATAAGAAAGATTTTTTTTTATTATCATTATTTGCAGTGTTACAAAGTTTTCTTCTTTAATATAGGTTTTTTTGAATTTTTTTTTAACCTGAAGCTGTGAAATGATGCAGTAGGCATAAAAACCACAGTACAAACATCCCTCAAAAAAACCCAAAACCAAAACAACACCTCCTGAAATCCTTTCACACTGCCAGACTTGCCTGCAGATGTCGTCTGTTACAGACCCCAAAAAGCCTCCCTTGGTCATGTGTGCTCTCTCAGATCCCAAGTGTATCTTGAATTGAGGGGCCCAGAACTGGACACAGGGTTTGAGGTGTGCCCTCACCAGTGCCGAGTACAGGGGGACAATCCCTGCCCTGGCCCTGCTGGCCACGCTATTGCTGGTACAGGCCAGGATGCCCTTGGCCTTCTTGGCCACCTGGGCACAGCTGGCTCATGTTCAGCTGCTGTTGACCCCGAGGTCCTTTTCCACTGGGCCACTTTCCAGCTATGCCCCCAGCCTGTAGCCCTGCATGGGGTGGTTGCAGCCAAAGTGCGGGACCTGGCACTTGGTCTTGTACCTCCCGCCACTGGGCTTGGCCCATCGAGCCGGCCTGTCCACACCCCTCTGCAGCAGCTCGCATTCAGCAACAATTGGCGAGGTCATAAAGGAAGCATTGCCACAGCCTGACACTGTGTAACACTGTTAGTCTGAATCCCTCCATCACAGGACTCTGCAGCTGCAAATTACTTGTAGACTGGGGAGCAAATAATTCCATAAAGGCTTTTTACAAACTCTTCAGCTGATATCTTGCATCTACTTTCAAACTAAATTGAGCAAATTCTGAATGGAAGTGTGTGTTTACTGTTTTTTGATAAATATTTTCTTATATTGCCCATCTGTGCCTTAAGTTGGATCCTCTGTCTGTTACTTGCTGAATGGAGAGAATGGAAAAAAGAAAACCCTTTTTCAGACAGGGATAAAATCAGTGTAATGACAAAAAAATGTTTGCACATGCAAATCCCTGAATTAATGCAAGGATATCAAATAGTTGTGGGCATAATTACCACTTAACATTAATGGCTGCCAAATTTCTGTGGACATATCTGGATTCTGATGTCCAAAATGGGAGCTCATAGAATTTGTAGATTTACTATTTATCTCAAGTTTATCTGAAAGATGCTGTCATCTTCAACAGTGCTCTCCACACTGCTGGAGCTGGGCAAAACACATCATATACAATTTACTTCTTGTAAAACATGATCACTTTTTAAGAAGAAATGTCCTTTTCAGAAATTTAAAAAAAAAAAAAAAAAGGGAACAAGAAAAAACAAAAACAAAAACAAAAACAAAAACAAAAACAAAAACAAAAACAAAAACAAAAACAAAAACAAAAACAAAAACAAAAACAAAAACAAAAACAAAAACAAAAACAAAAACAAAAACAAAAACAAAAACAAAAACAAAAAAAAAAACAACAAAAAAAAAACAGCAGGTGGAGGGAAAGATAGTCTTGTCACAAACTTTTAAACAAATTGTGCTGAGCATCATTTAAGTGGAAGAAACCATTAAGAAAAAGCATCTGTGCTTTATTTTATGTCCTTCCATGCACTGATTTCCACTACAAAATAAATTTTAAAAAATTCAAAGTGGGTAAATTGGATAATACCCTTGAGTTTTAATAATTTTTTTTTGCTTGTTTGGTGTTTTGGGTTGGATATGGGGATTCTTTCTGTTGCTTTTTGGAGAGCATATTGATAGCCCATCATCAGTGTTGAAGACTGAGGCGAAGAAAGCATTAATCTTCTTTGGTTTGTCTGTGTCCCTGTTTGTGAGGTGACCATCCTTATTTCTGGTCTCCCTTTTGCTATAACTTAAAATGCCCTTTTTTTCTTGTCCCCAAATGTAGCATGCACTGCTATAATGAAAATTCTTAACAGCAATGCATTGTCATGGGTTTTCCTGTGAAAGTTTCAGTAACTTAATGCCAAGTAAGCCAGATAATTCTCAATTTGGATAAAAGAGTGAAAAAACTGTGTTATCCAGCCAAATTGCTACTGACATTTGGGAGTTTTTGTCCATTGCTTACAGCTAGAAATTATTTAAAATTTGGGATAGAAAAAATATATGAAACGTGATACTTACACTTACTTCAGGGAATTATGCTCTGAACTGCTTCGGAGATTTCTCCCCCTGCAAACAATTTGGGAATGTTTGCTAAAAAACTGAAAGAATAAATATCTCGAACACTTGGCAGAAGAGGAAAGGAGTGTTACCATGCCAACGAGATAAGGTGCAGTTACAAAAGAGGGTCTTGCAGAGGCAGGATAGCACTTTTCTGGGACCACCTTCCTTATCCTGGGTAACTATCTCCTAACCCAAATTTGAGAGAGCATTGCACTTGCGTCTTTGACAGAGGGAGTAGGATTGAAACTACAAGACTCCTCCAACCCCCTTCTGAAAAGTTTGAAAATAACAAATTGTGTATCTGTGAGGACTAGCCTATAAATAGCACAAGTGAGAGGGTCTGGGTGTTCATGCACTGTCCAAAGGAAATGGATCAGAGACATCTCTGGAACCCTGCCTGGTGATGGGGATCTTAATTTTTCTACTGTTCCTTCTTCTTCTAGTCCTCTCCTTAAAAGTTTCAATTGCTTCTGTATTGGGCTGTTCAGCCAGTCATAAGGTTAAAAGTGTAAATCACTGCTACCATGGGCTGTTCAGAAATTGTTGCCATGCGCTGTTTAGAAAAGTTAAAGTCAGAAAAGTTGGAATTGCTCTTCTGCCATTGGCTGTTTAGGAAGTTTAAATTGTTGCCACCATGGGATGTTCAAACTACCTTAATGTTTAAGGTTTAAATCATTGCTGCCATAAATAAAACTTTATATTTTATCATTGGGCATCATTTTGCCTTCATTTAGCCCAAGGATTTCCCATGCCTTTTTGATGGAACGCATTGCTGTAGGCCCTATCTGTAATATTTTTAAAATTGTTGTGTTATTTTCACAAGTGAGAATTTAGAGGATTGGACATCAAGTCATATGCAACCCATCTTGTGTTTGTAATGATCTATGTTCTGTTTACTAGAAGCAGGACTATAAAAGGCTTCTTTTCTGCATACGGTAATAAAGGAACACCAATATATTTCCTGACAGAAGAGTACTGATCTCAATAAAACCATCACATCCTTCTCCCAAGAAAACCAGAGTAAATCATCCAACCCTGTCATAAACCAAAAGCAATGACATAGTTAGAGACCGTTTTATAAATTGTTTATGTTGGGGAATACCTTCTCTGATACATGACAATGTGTGGGGCACATCACTGTATTATTTTTTTTCTGTTTAAGACTGTGAATCACAGAAGTGTCAAAATAAATCCTGCATTTTTGGAGGCTTTATTTAAGCCTAATACTCTTAGCACAATTGTCTGCATGTGCTTAAGAATATTCTAAGTATTCAGCAAGACAGTGATTTCAAAGAAGTCCCACTACTATTTGTGGCATATGATCTGTCATGTACTGTCAGTTTTCTGTGATGAAAAATGTTGTCCTTTCTGTTGGAAGAAAGTTGGGTACCGCAAAGATACATGTGAATATGGGGATTTGGAGCCTTTAAAATTTAGAATTTGAACAGCATCACTGAATTTAATGACTTATTGGTTAGCATCGTGATAAGCACATTTTTGCATGTAGGTTACTTAAATTATTTTTATAGCCAAATTTTACTGTAATGCTTGCCAAGCATCCCTGAAAATGCAAATAAATTTTTTAGGGGTCTTAAATAACATGTCCTCACTTCTCTTAAAATGTATACCTTTGATGTGAATCACTGAATCAGCACTCTTAGAAGATGCTGGAAATGTGTAGCTGCATGCATATTCCTAGACTTCAATAAAGTTTTGAAAGAATTTGAAACTGTAAAAATATTTTGTGACTCAAAAGTCAGAGTTTGTGTAGTTTGTTTGTTTCATAGATGAAACACAGCATTAAGCTGGAAGCCTGTAGATGCATAACCTCTTCCTTTTAAATAATCCAAGTGGTTCTGAAAGCATGTGCATTTTTGTCATTGTGTTCAAATTCTATTTTCTCTATCATTGTCATCAGGCAATAAATTTCATCTGTATTTAAACACTGAAGATCTGAACATAAATTATGTGTAAAGCTTTTGTGGAAAGGCAGAATCTCTTAGTCTTTCCTTCAATGAGATGAAGATGATTGAGTGAGTCTATTTCTTTGAAAACAATAGAAAAACACAATTCAGAAAAATGCAAACCGCTGGGTCCTTCCTCCAAAATTCTACAGTGTATTTTGCAGTATGGACAATTCATAAGGTAATAAGTGCTTATTCAAACGTGTTTCTCCAATGCTACAGATGGAAACTGGACAGTTCTTTCAGTGGCCAAAGCAAAAGAAGGTGAATGAAAGTATATCTAGGGCATTTAATATAGAATCACATTGAAATTGGAACATATTTATTCTACTTCCTTTTTAGCTGAGCTGGGAAATAGCAAATTTAGTGAAATTTCTTTACTCTGTGGGTGGAAAAACATTTGGATTTTCATGGGGAAGACAGATCAGTATTGTATACATTTGTAATTTCTTTCATAAATTGTTGAAATAAATGAAATCCTTCTGAGTCACTTAGTTGTAATAATAGAAATAGACATTTAAATTTCCTCTTTGGCCAAATCAGGATGAATCCTGCTGCCATTATCTCAAAGTAATGCACCTCACCCTGCAAGGGTTCCATGGCAAACAATGGAAAAACAGGTAAAGCAACCTTAAAGCAATGTCAAGCAATACTTCAGATGCTAGGAATTAATTCATTTCTTGAACAGTCCTGCAATCAGGTTTTAACTTTTGCTAAAATAAATTATAACAAAGACTGTTTCTTGACATTAAGATTAAAAGGGGGCGAACAAATTCCAAAGCCTGATTTCTGTAGTTTCTGATGTTTTTGAAGTAAGAGTCAATGATTCTTGTGGGTCCCTTCCAACCCAGCATATTCTGTAGTCTTGTGATTCTACAGATGCCACTTAATCTTTCCTATGTATTTTTTTCATGTTTTCATGCGTTACTTTGATACTTGGTATTCAAACCTTACCGATATTGACAATCTATTTTCATGGTTGAAAACACTTGTTTCTTTTTTTAATGCACCAAATTATGATGAATTTTATGAGTTGCAATAATATGGTAAAAGATGAATTCGTAATTATTACTTACTGGTAGAATATCCTATTTGAACTTTTGAACTTCTGGAATGGGTGCTGCATTCCATGTTGGGAAGGAAATATGTGATGCCATTTCCTAAGGCAATCCAGCATATGCTTCCCCACAGACTTTTTCTACACAGATAAACAAACTGAATTGAATTTTAGTAAATTTCCTTCTAAATTGACTTTGTTGAATAGGTACAACTCTGGTTATTCTGATTTAGAGTGCATTCATTTAGCTTGTTAGACAATTAAGCTAAATCAATATAATTCACTTATACTGATTTAAGGGACTTAAATTGATGCAATTCCTTGGAGGAGTTTTTTTTTTTTTTAACTATTGAGAAGAAACATATGGAAATTCATGCCATTTTTATGTGTTTGTGGGCTTAGAATTAGTATTTTCACACCTTTTGTTGGAAGAAAACCAGCTAAAATGGGGAGTTGTCTTAGAACAAAGTAAGAAAGAGAAAAAAAAAAAANTGATGCAATTCCTTGGAGGTGTTTTTTTTTTTTTTTAACTATTGAGAAGAAACCTATGGAAATTCATGCCATTTTAATGTGTTTGTGGGCTTAGAATAGTATTTTCACACCCATGAAAATCTTGACTTCCGTAGAATTTCTCAGGTAAGCTGCCTCACTATTCCAAGGAACCCAACAACTTACAGAATCCTAATCTNTACTATATTCATGTTTAATATGGGAAACTCAAGCCACTTTCTTAGAACTGGTGTCCAGTATTAGCCCGTGACAATCTTGACTTACGTAGAATTTCTCAGGTAAGCTGTCTCACTATTCCAAGGAACTCAACAACTTACAGAATCCTAATCTATGTTCATCTTAGATATTAATATAGTTTAGTTTGCTGATGATAAATTTCAATGTGGATTACAGATGGCAGAGAAATTTACTGAAATTATTTAGCATTTGGGCATAGGATGAAATCATATGAAGGTATTCCATCCTTCATCATAGTATCAGGGTTTAAATGGTGTGTGAAAATTTAAAACTAATAAATTTAGTCTGTTCAATAAAATACTAGTAATGATCATCTTAATTTCATCACTACCTCTATCATAGTTCTATTAAGTATTTGGAATGCTTTTATGGATTTAGGCTCCTGATTGTAAGTTGCCTTGTAGAATAGCAGAATTGTAATTATCAAGAAAAACTACCATTAAATTCCTTTGAAATAAAGATAATCTCCCCCTTTTTAAAATTTCGATTAAAAGTATTTTTGAACAGGAAAAATAAAATATTTAAAACCACCTTAGTGGCATCACTTTTATCTTTGAATTTTGTCAGTCACAAGACTTGCTCTGAATATCTGCACAGAATACTTGCTCAAAACCTGTATTTCAGATGTAAGACAATTATTTTCATAACAGGATTGTATAAATATAGGGTTTTTTTACTAAATTAATGTTAAGAATATTTAAATAAAGCAAATTTTATTAAATAAATAGAAAATTTAAGTGGACCCAGTTTTTTAGCCTGTACTTCACATTATTTCAAGAAAGAGAGGAAATTCTTTCATGGATTAGAACATAATGGTAACCACTTAACTGTTTTCAGTTTCTTTATAATACTTTTGATGGTTGCTTTTGGACTGTTATTCATGGTTTCTTCTATCTTCAGCAAACTACTGCAGAACAATACAGGGAAAAAAGTTAGATATTTATCATTGTATCTAAATGTCTGTAAATTATAATATTTTAAAAGACGAAAAGACGTTTCATTTTTTGTTTGTACTGATACCAACTTAAACTGTAAATGAAGTAAATTGAATTTTTAAGCACATGAGTAAGGAGGGACTCTTTTATCCCTCCCAAGTCCTCATTTGGCTAGACCTACATATCACTTAGGGGACAATGAGGCAATGATCTGGTCGATCTCAACAATTTAAAGAAATGGTTCATATTAGTAATAATACCCAACTTTGTTATATTGTGCATACTTCTACTACTTCCAAAAAAGAATTAAGTGCTAAACAAATCACTTGATATCTCCATTCCTATTAATAGGTGTTAAGGCCTAAAGTAAGGTAAAATCATCTTACCTGAACTATGCATTGTTGGTGCTCAGTGACATGCATCACTTAGAGTTTCTTGCAAAGATGAAAAACATTCAGCACATTTGCTTTTTGACGGCAACAAGTATGTGCTCTTTAAAAAAACCAACAAACAACCAAAAAAAAAAAAAAAAAAAACCACCTGAAACAGGCAAAGGATCCTGCTGAGTAAATAGTACTTGATTTTGTTACAGAGCATGGCTGCTTTCTATTTCTTCATATTCTTTTCTAAATATTGCAGATATAAGTGTTACTGTTCCAGGCATAATATAAGAACATTCCTGGAGTTTCTTTGCTCTACAGTGACATTTAGATCATTAAAGCTTCTTTGATGGATGCTTCCTAGTGGGCAAATCTGTTGTACTTGAAAACTCTGATCATAGTGTTTCTGCAGAATATATTATTATCCTTTCTGATGTTTAGAAACTTCAGTTAAGTGTGAATTCAAATCATGGTGATTTTTTTTCTTAAGAACTAATACATTTACTCTCCATTTGATTTCCATACTCTCTTGAGATAGCTCACCCCCTCCCCACTCTCAACTTCCCCCTCATTCAGGAAATTACTTCTGGTTTATAAACTGAAAACAATGTTCTTCCTTGCTGACTTCTGGGGAGATGTGCATCCAAACCTAATTTTGTAGCATTAGTCTGACAAAATCCATGCTGAAATCAAAGGAGAGGCATAGGACTTATGCTTGAACATCCAGAAATATTCTTTAGAAGCTTAAATCCACTTTAGCTGAGATTTAGTTTCAATAGACTGATCTTCTGTGTAAGTGCCATGAATAGTGCAAGCAAGGTGGGATGGCTCTCTGGTTAATTAACTGCAGTTTCCAGAAGAAAAAGCATTCATTTTCTTTCAGCTTGAGCACAGGGTGTTTTGCCAAGACTCATACATTGTAAATACTTGGCGATCCTCATAGTACAAAATTTCTGATTTGTGTTTGCTGATTGAACAGTGAGCAGACTTGGCTGTGAGCCCTCCATCTTGAGGGGACTGTGAGCTCTTTTCCCATCCTTAAAGGAATACCTAGTCTTTACTACAGGTGAGTGAGTTGTTTTGTTTGGGCACTGCCTTTACACTGTCTCTACTGTCTAAAGGACCCTTGGGTTACAGATTTTCATTGTTACCTCCCATGTTTATGCTACCACACATCTGTAGTACACTCCATGTTCTCATGGACTGTACATCCCCTCCATCCCAAGGATATTTAAGATAGTTATTTAGTGCTTTTGCTAACATGGTTCATGAGAAATAAAATGAAATTTCTGTGACTTTTCAATGCCAAATAGGAAGCTTAGGAACACTGGATCTCAGTGGCAGAGGGAGTAATTGACACCCCCACCCCCTGAAGGCTAAAAGAACTATATCACTTGGTTTAAAAGAAAAGGTTTAAAAGAAAAGAAAGCAATGCATCCTTCACCCCTCTGGAAGAAAGAAAGAAAAATATTTCAGTCATACTCAGTATGTTCAAAATCATACTACTTAAACTGAAACAGATTAAACTTATACATTTGTCAGATATTATGCTGGATAATGTAACATGAAGAAGGATGATGGTTATAAGGCAGGTATCCACAATGCTTGTTTTGAGAATCCACTATACAGCATCTCTTTAATTCTTTCTGTCAAATTCTAATTGCAGAAAAAAGAATTAAAGGAGCTAGAGGAATGGAGGCGTGAGGGGGGATAATCCTCTTTGGTACCAGTATGCACAGAGCACAAAGCAAAAAAGTCTTGAGCACCTCAGGCCTTTTTCCCTGTCTACCATCAGACATCTGGAACATGACAAGCTTATGTGCTATGACTGTTGTCTCAACCACAAGAATTTGTGACTTCAGTTTGGTGACTGCTTTCATTTGCAAATTGCAGTAAAATGGACCCTTTTTGGGGAAAAAATGAGGATAAGTGCAAAACTGTCTGATTTTATCTCTTACTTATCATTTACAATCCATAGTTTTGATGCACTTTAGATTCAGATCAGAATCTAGGCATTCTGTTTTCTTTTCTGAAACCCTGAAAGTTTGGTGACTTTTTCATCCTGTGAGCCTGCACCTAGTGGGGCTTCAGTCTTGTCTTTGTCTTTATCTTTTCTCTACCTCTCAGAATGGGCCTGAAGTTCTGTGGCAAGTCCTGAGGTCTGGTTGGCAGTTTCATCACCCACTGAAGGTGAAATACAAAGGGGAAACTCCTCTGACCAGAAACACCTCCTATCCCAGAAAGGGGTACTCCCTCAGAAGAGGTAATGTTTTCAGTAGTGGATAGATTTTTTTTTTTCTCTTCTTATATGATTCCTTCCTGTTTAGGGAAAGTTAGATACCTTGGGAGGAGAAAATGACACTGAGGTTTGAGTCACATTAGGCATTGGTAGAGCAAATTAAAGCAGCTACACTCTTACCTGAGGATGACTTCTGGATAGTCTTTTATTAAAGAAAAAAAAAAGGATAAGCCTTGAATGCAGCTTAACTTCTCATTTTGGCAGAATGTTCCTGCAATTTATACCTGCAGTACTGCTTCTTCCAGTGCTTCCAGATCTAACTGAAGCATCATATTTCCCCAGAAAATAATTCTATTAACACTAACCCAAGAAGCTACCTAAAAGAATTAATGAATGTCATGGTGGCGTTTTTTAAATCTGTAAGTTAGTATTTGAAAATCATTTTCCAGATCAATACATTGGGTGCATTTTTCACCCTGTGTCCAAATAGCGTCATGTATTTTTTATAATATCTTCCTGTTTTCATCATCCTGTACAATAAGGTGCTGGTTCATGTAATTAATGCCATGAAGTAATGAATTTCAGTGGGATCAACATGAAAAATGGTAATCTGAGTAATGTAATTTACTTGAGTATGGAGCTCTGTTGAGAACGGACTATAGTGAAGCAGTGAATTTGCCATGATATATTTCTGATTGCAAAGTAAAAATCAGCAAAGAAATTTCACTATATCTAAAGAATAGGAATGAAGTTTATCAGGACCCTGAGGGCTTAATTTTACAAAAAAAGAATGTGAAAAGGACTCTACATCAGCTGAGGTCCATGCACAGAACTTGCTTCATCCCGTGCACAGAATGAAACAGTGAGTTTTGAATTGGGAATAAGAAGTAAAAATAATTAGGCTGTATCTTCTTGTACATATAGGACTGAATTACATAAATGTGTTCTCAGTGAACACAGAGAATCACAATTTAAATTAAACATGAAAAATAAAAACAACCACAAAACAATCAAACAAACCAAAACAAAACCCCATAAGTTCAGAGTATGGCTACTGGCAATTGTTTGGAAGTAGTTTTCTTTCTAGGTTAATACTTTCCAGTCCAGAAGTACAGTCTTATCCTGAGCTGCATCAAAAGAAGCATGATCAAATTAGATTATTCTGTTCCTCTACTCACTCTGCTCTAGTGAGATCCCACCTGGAGTATTGTGTCCATATCTGGAGGCCCCAACACAGGAAGGACATGAACCTTTGGGATTGAGTCTGGAGAAGGGTCATTAATATGATCAGAGGGCTGGAGCACCTCTCCCATCGAGACAGGCTGAGAGAGTTGGGGTTGCTCAGCCTGGAGAAGAGAAGGCTCTGAGGAAACCTTACAGCAGCTTTGCGGTACCTAAAGGGGCCTACAAGAAAGCTAAAGATGGACTTTTTATAAGGACATGTGGTGATAGGACAAGATGGAATGCCTTTAAACTGAGAGTAGGTTTAGAGTAATATAAGGAAAAACATATTTGCAGTGAGTCTGGTGAGGCACTGGAACAGGTCGCTCAGGGAAGTTGTGGACATATCATCCCTGGAAGTGTTCAAGATTAGGTTGGATGGGGCCCTGAGCAACCTGACCTACTAGAAAGAGTCCCTGGCCATGGCAGGGGGTTGGAAATAGATGGTTTTTATGGTCTCTTCCAACCTATTCAATGACTCTAACATGGTGGCCAGAACCATTTCTGTGCCCATGTTCTTAATTTAGTTGGAGACGTTTGTCTCAAGCTGGTTGTGCTTTGGGACAGTAAATTAGTTGCTGGATAAATAGAGCTCAGGTAGACTTTTAATGTTTTAACATCTAATTACTAAAGAACTTCACGAGTTTGATTCACACCTTAGCAAATCTCTTGCTAACCTATAGTGAGTCCCCCTGCTTTTAATGCTGGATTCTCCCATACTCCTTACAAGGCATTTATTTTATAAAGGCCTGATGATTTTATCAGGCTGTGCTGCTTAAAGGATGGAGTGATTGATGCAGAGTGTGGTGGCCTCAGGCAGGAAAGTCCATTTCCTTTTGTGACATGAGAACTTATGCTGGTCATTATGCAAATAAAAACATAAAAGCTTAAACTCCCTGCAGCTCTTAGCTCACAGAAGAAGTTTATTAGGGAGTTCATCTGACTGGCTTTCTTCATCTTCCACAAAGAACTACCCAGTTGACTTCTGCTGGGTTTATGTTCGCAGTCTCTGGGAACACAGCTGCCTGCTGGCACTTGCTGTTGCTAGAGCAGCAGGAGTTTGTGAGAAGGAATTCTGACAAGCTTAATTGCTAAAAGTATTGGGGCTGCCTGCTGCTGAAGATGGTCACAATATCCCCAGGCTTTTTTCTTTCACTTCTTTTTTCCTTTCCCCTTCAAAGGAAGAGATTCCCTCTTCTAAAAAACTTGCTGGAACTGTAATTTACAGTTCAGCTGCTCATATATCAGTATCCTCATGTAAATTTAAAATATAATTACCTAAAAGCATTAATAGAAAATAGTCACTTTGGTCTAAAAACCTGTATGCCAGGTCTCTGACATCCTTGCTTGTAACAACCAAGATTAGTGGAGTGGGAGCTGCTTGTAGGGAAGGGAGAGCTGCTGACTTTTTTTAATCTTTCATCACACTATCTGCAGATAGCAGTATGCAAGAAAAAATGCCTTTTCAGATAAGCCTAAAACTTATTTAACAGATTAGAATCTTTTCCAAAATAGCATATGTTAAATGCCAAACATGTCTGAATGGTTATGAGCAAAAAGTAATACCAGGCTAATGTGATAAGATAAAATAAACAGAACCATTTTTCAAGTTGTACTCAGAAGTAGTACAGACTGAAACACTCCAAGTAGGTAGTTTAGGTGATTACTTTCTGTACAGGGTTTGTAATATCAATGAAAAATTGTGTTTCTTTTTTTTCTTTGTTATTTTGAGCCAAAACCAGTTTTATCATATTAAGTAGGGTACATTTGATAAGCCAGCTAGAGCAAGAGCTGCAGGCTGGAAGGAGAATGTCGACATGGGTTTTGCATGAGGCACTGGGGCATGGCCTTTATTCTGTAAATAATGACAAAAGATAAGTCCACGCCACTAAAATAGCTACAACAGGAAAGAGCACCTTGGCCTTTTCTGGGCACTTTCCCTGCCAAGATTTCCACATGGGGAGCTGGTGGATGGTGCTATTTATTAAGCTTGTTGGGTCTCTTTGGAAGTTTCTCTTAAACAATGAGGGTCTGTTGCTGGATTCCCTACAGCTTTCTGGTAGTTTCCTTAATGGTGAAAGTAGTCTGGGGCATCGTTCTACACAGCAAATAAGAGGAGTTTTAATTGAGTGGAATGAGAAGTTATGCAGTGGCAAGCTACTGAGATGTTGTTGCAATACTAAATCTCGAAAATTTCATTATGATGGTAGCGGAGGCTAAAGCATTGTGTATTCGTTTGTGGGGGGCACGCTTAGCTGTTTATTTGTTGTGTTTCATTTTGGTTTTGTATCTTTTCCTTCCCAAGCCAGCCCTACAGTACAGTACTCAGGAATGTATAATAAAGACTCAGCCACTGAGCAGATGTTCTGAGTTAACTCCAGCAGGCAGCTAAGAACTACATAGCCACTTTTCTTTCCCTGTCCAGTAGGATTGGGGAGAGAACTGGAAGGGTAAAGTGGGTTGATAAACACCCTTAAATAGAGAGAAAAAGAAAAAAAAAAAGAGATGTGCATGCAAGCAGAGCAGAATAAGGAATTCATCCACTACTTCCCAACAGCAGGCAAGCGTTTGTCCACCTCCAAGCAAGCAGTGCTCCATCATGAACAACAGTGCCTTGGAAAAATTACTGCCATTACTCCAAACATCCCACCCTTCTTCCTTACCCCAGCTTTATGTTCTGTGCATGATGACATATGTGTTGAGTCTCCCCCTTTGGTCAGTTGGAGTCAGCTGTCCTGGCGGTGTTCTCTCCTAATTTCTTGTCACCCCAGCGTGCTCACCGGCAGAGTATCTTAAGCAGAAATGACCTCAGCACTGCGTAAGCACTGCTCAGCAATGGTTAAAACGTCCCATGTTATCAAAACAAATCCAAAGAGTAGCACCATAGCAGGTGCTATAAAGAAAATTAGCTCTATCTCAGTCAAAATCAGTACACCAGACAAGAGAAAACCTGGACATTCTTAGACAAAGATTTAATCCATCCTGTATGACCAGGGAGTAAGATGGACCTGTCCTGTGAAGTGCAGAGACATAGGATTCATTTCCTGTAATTCAGTAAATGACCAGGCTTGTCAGCATTGGTTGGCCTGTGTCCCACTGTGCCTCTTGAGAAGCTGTTTCAGGCCCTCACACCGTAAATGATTGGGAGCTTTCCTCTAGTCACCAGCTTGATTTATACAGACCTTGTTCTTCTGCCAGCCTCTTTGTTTAGCTGAATTATCACTTTCTCCGCAGTATTTGCATCCTGATTTATTTGCAGGGAATGCTTGCATTCCATCTTAGCCTTTGGTATGGTTAATCAAGCCAAGTTTCTTTAATTCATTTATGTCAATTTAAATTTGAGGAAGATTAACATGTGTGACAGAATTACGCTCAGCATTCTAAAGAGGATTTTTCATCTAGCAGTCATGAGGTTTTGGCAGGTGTAGGTCTTCTAGAAGAGCTTTGCTAGACAGATAATTTTTTTTTTTCTTTTTGCATAACTATATCACAGTTTTCAGGACTTATATAAGCAAAGTAAGCAATTTCCTTGGGCATGAGAATGTTACAACACATAAATAGGAATGGTTTTCTGTTAATTCTGCCACATTTTTTGCTTAAATTCTGAACAAATCTTGGGCTGAATGACTGAGGTCAAATAACATATACAGAGCTTTCTCTTTTTGAGGAGCTTGGATAAAAAAAATCCTTGTTACTTCCTAAGTATGCTATTTCATTCTGGATGATGTCAGTTTATCCTGGCTGAACAAAATGGTATTTTGGTCTTTTATATTAAGAGACAGCTCATGTTTGGATCAGAATTGAATAATTTTCTGCCTTTTTGGCGTGACAGTCATTTCAGATGGCCTATAGTCATCCATGTAAATAGACAGATTTCATGAGATGAAAAATGTTTCCATACCAAACTTCTGAGTCTGGGTGTCTTGCAACAAATCTGGGAGAAAATTTTCAGATGTTTTTTCATCAGGTTTTCCAATTTTTGCTGCTTTATTTTGTTTCCTTAAGCTAAGAATGGCAATTATTCTTTTACTGTATTCTGAGATGTCTTAATTTTATCATTGTATAAGAAAATGCGGTTTCTTTGTATGGACATGCTATTATTATAAAAAACACCCCACTTAAGTGCTAGTGTTAAATGTATTAAGTTTACTGGCTCTTGCAACTTAGTAATTTGACACGGAAGGGTAAAGATGTTACTAGAAAGGAAACTTTTCTATAAAGGTCCCTTTCACGGTATACCAAAACAGAAGTGGTTGGAGATCAGTCACCAAAAAACAAAACAAAACAAAACAAAACAAAACAAAACAAAACAAAACAAAAAAAAAAGAAAAAAAAATTTGGTAATTACTGTGCTATCGTGTCTTCATCATTAAAGCACTACACAGAATTATTTCATTTGCGTGTTTGAGTCCTGTATATTTTTTGATACAAAGATTGATGCAGGATGCAAGTTGCAATGAAAAATGCTTTATGCAGTGAAATATATCAAGCAGCTATGAAATGTAAATCCAATTGCTAACAAGCACGTTTTTATTAAATGGAAACAGAAAAGCTCAGAAAAGGTAAGTAAACACAATAACTAATTCTTAATGTATAACTAGACCAACAATATTTTACTATGTTTTCTTCAGAGGAAGCAGCTGCTAGGTCAGCTTGTTGCTTTTTCTCTCCTGTAATAATTGGCACTCACTCTTCAAAGTTTTTGAAGTGTTGATGGGGGGTAAGGCTGCATTTAAGGTGAGTTGCTGCATTGATTTCACCTAGTTCTGATTTTGTTGTGTCTCATGCTGCCAGCCCCCATTCTTGCTGTTCTGCACTACCCATTGCTCTACTTCTCATCCCTTTAGACATGCTTCACACAACCCCCCTGCCTTACCACTCTCTCTGCCTCTGCCTTGTATCACTTCTCTTGCCAAATGTGCTTCACAGTGCTTTTCTCCCTATTTTCTCACTTCATTTTAGACACTATGCCAGACATTCTGGTCAACTTCAGAGCTTTGCTGGTGTGGTGTTTTGACCTCACCCAGCAACTAAGCACCCACCAGCCACCCCACCACAAGGTAAGGGAGAGGATCTGAAGATCAAGAAAATCTTGTGAGTCCTATAATAAGTGAAGAAGGAAGAGAGGGTGTGGAGGAAAAAAAAAATAAAAAGAGCGGAAGAAAACCCCAAATCAAACTCCAAGTGATGCTAATGTAATCCCTCATCACCAGCACAAGGATGCCCAGCTATTCTCTGAGCAATGGCTCCTTTGGAATAACTCCCTCACAGTTATTGTTGAGCGTGAGGATACACGGTGTGATGCACGTCTCTGTGCTCAGTTCAGTCACCAGTCCCTGCAGTGTCCCCTTCCAGACTCTTGCCCACCTGCAGCCTATTTGTGGTGTGGGATTGGGGTGCCACAGAATGATAAACAGAAGGCCTGGATGCTGGGCAAGCACTGTTTGGTAACAGCTAAAACACTGTCATTTCAGCCTAGAGCACAGCACCATATGGCCTAGCACTATAGCTCTTACTTGACAAGTAATTATTAATGTTAAAGTCAGAATTTTCTTTCTCTAACATGTCTTCCTTTGTTTCTAGCATTTCTATTGCAATACTGTAAACTATTAACAAGGATTGCTGTTACAATTTATTCTAGATATTCGTGTTTATAAGAACTGTATATTTCTGTAAACTCAAAACTTTCGTACCCTCCTTCTAACAAAAATGCTTCTCAAACATTACATGACACATGCAAAGCAATCATGCTTGAGGCTTGTCCATTGATCCTTCCAGCTTAGCTTTCTTTTCCTTGCCTAATTGTCATAAATAGTCCCCTACACTCCTCAGCATACTCTGTTATAGATTTCTTGGAGCTGAGGGAAAGAATGGTGAAATTTTCTTGTACTTCAGTCCTTAACAAACACGCTTTCCTAAGGATAGGAAACAGTCTTTGTTTAACTAAGAGATTGACTGAACCCTCCTTGAATAAGCATGAGGCTGAAAAAGAATTGCAGATGAAAGATGAAGTCTGCAAGGACTGTCTCAAAGGAAAATAATCTTGAAGGGAATATTTGCCACAAGAATTAACATTCTTCACCATGAGGCAGTTGAATGACACCAGTATTTCTGGAGGTGTCCTTTAATGGTAGTGCTCCAGGCGATGTTTCTTTCCTGTGGCTGAGCTTTCTGACAGGCTTTGTAGCAGTTATAGCTGATACAAAGTTTGAAACATTTTACCACATTTTCAGAATAAAGGAGGAGAAACAGTGAAGACAGCAAGGTACCTGAATGAGGAACAGAAGTATGGGTTTGAGGTAACTGAGGTGTAAATAGTTTAGGTATAGTTCTGCTTTCATTTCTTCACTTGTATCCTTTAGGCACATTTATATATTTCATTTGATGTGGATTTCATGGAAAAATGCTTGTTGCATTTTATATTAGTTATTTTTAAGTTGGTGATTTAAGTATCTGAGTACAAACAAAGTATTGCCCATTTAAAGATATGCACAGTTTTTGTAGGTTCTGCTTGAAGAAATTTCACATGAACTCCAGGTACCCACCATGGCTTCTGCCATACAAGCCAGATGGAGGTTCAGGGGCCAGGGGCAGCAGGAATGTTGTCCAGTGGCTGCTGGTGACATCTCAGGGCTTTATGGTGTTTGGCAGAGTACGGGGAAATATGTTTAAACACTATGGGTTGTAGAAAGCATGAAAGAGTCACAGAGCATCATTGGATGTAAGAAATGTCTTTTTTTTTCTGTATGTCTAGGGGGTTTAAGATACATCTATCAAGAACAGCCAGGCATATTTTATAGCAGGCAGCACAGTTAAGTACTGTGAAATATTTGTTCCAGGTAAGGCTCCACCAGGGATGTATACAGTAGCATGGTGTAAACACCAAGGATTATTTTTCATTTGTCGTATTTATATGTTATGCGTACTTCGAAATAAACTTACTGACTGATAGATTTTTATGCTAGTGGCTGCTGTACATTACTGACTTGTTGGTAAGGCATTACTACTTACAATGGAAAAGACTGTTTTATTTTTTCCTCCTCTAAATGAAATGCTGTGAAGGTTATATAACTGAAAGGCTAAAGTTGGAACCTTGAATTTACATCATCTGTGCATGTATTATGAGTAAATCATATCATCTGAACAAAAAGAAAACATAGAGACATATGAAAAATCTTCACATTTTTTGAATGGTCTTGGAGAAGTGGCGGATAGACACTAGATAGGAAACGCAGAACTTTGGGGATTAGATTCTTCTTTGTAGAAGGTCAGTCAGGATAAATCTCAAATTCCTTGTTGGTCTTAGGGGCTATAATTCCTGTCTTTAATAGGATAGAACTTTCTGTTACATGCCTAGATTATTCTGGACCATGAGGGTTATCCATTAATTGCTAATCAAGTTTCTCCCTGTTTTATGCATATCTGACATTTTTAAATGTTTAAAATTACGAAGAATTTATTAAAAAAAAATTCCAAACCTTCCTAACAAAAATATTTTATACCCTCTAGTGTAACTAAGTGAAGTAATGGACTGTCTAAACATTTCTCTGGAGATCCTAAATAATATTCTACTACAGCCCACTCCCCTCCTAGTTTTGTGTTTTAGCAGCTCAGCATTCTGGACTACCTGAAAAAATATTGTCTGTGTGATTGAGAGTACGTAACGTGCTAAAAATACCCTGAAAGCATATTCACTTGTAAGAATTTATTGTATCTTCTCTGCAACTATAGAATTCTTGGCATAATATTCCACCTACATATGGCACTAATAAATATATATTCAGGGAGGAACAAATGAACTATGATTTTTGAATCTAGGTAAGAGAAAAATCCAGCTGCTTTCCAGTAATGTTCATCTTGTTTAATTAGAAGTAGATTCTTTATACATGAATTATTTTCACTTTTAAAATAAGAAAAAAAAACCCTCACACAACCTTTTTGCTGCATTTCAAGATGTAATATGCATAACTTAAAATACATAAGGTAAGCCACTTCCTCAAAAGCCAGTGCAGCTGATGACTAAGGAATGTTACTCTAATTCTGTAGTATCCTGCAGGGTAATTAGGTGCAAATGCAGTTGTTCCATGACCAGATTTATCAGCCTCTTCATGCTCAGTCTGGTGAAATGACAAGTGTGTTTTAGAAGGCCTTGTATGACAGAGTTTCTCCTTCTAGTGAGGGTGAGGATAAGTCCATAATCAAAGAAATCCATGTAGAAATCACTAATTTCTCTGTTTGAATGTCACAAGTGGACTCTGCAAACTCAGTGGCAAGTAGAATGTTTTAAAGGCAAAGGTTTAGAAGTCTTCAGTTTGGTGCATAAGGACATAAAGTTCAGCCTTCAAATGAAAACACGTTGAGGGGGGCTGACTAAAGCAATATAAACACAAGTGAGGGACAGCTGAAAATGGAATCAAGCACATGCTTCAGTGTGGTTTAAGAAATGTGCTGAGTTCTAGAGGCTGTCTGAAGCTCAGGTCAGATGCCTGGGGGAAATCATATGCATAAGGCAAGCACAGGATGTCATCTCCACTGGAATTGAAGTCAGCAAAAAGCAATGTATGTGGCACCAGCACTGTCTGAGAAGGTGTTTTCTCAGTGAAGGAAGAGTCTCTGAAATATCACGATATACATGGTACAGTTTCCTCCTTTTCGGAATGGTAAATTTAGGATATCTATGGGGAAAAAATCAGCCTTCTAACTACATGTTCTTGTAGCAGTTGAAGAGACATTGGAAATTCTCAGTACCTCAATTGTTTTTAATTTTTTTGTGTAAATTTTTGAGCCTGTATTGCTTTTTTGCTTCTTCTGATTGATTTGCGTTTTCAAAGTATATCTCTTGTTATTTGTGCTACTCCCCTCTGAAACAGTGTTCTCTAAGAGTCCTTTTTTGGTCACTGATCCACTACTTTCTGCTTAGTTACAGTCATGATTTTCTCCTCCTGTGCCATATCTCATGCCTTACCATAAATCTCTCCGTGCAGTGAAATATATTAACAGGTTTTTGTCCCTAAAATATTCACAGTTCATATTAATCTCCTTTTCTAAATCCCTCTCTTTTTTTCTACTTTTTCTTTTTTCCTTTTT
The DNA here is from genome assembly GCA_013397915.1 of Daphoenositta chrysoptera. Taxonomy (NCBI): domain Eukaryota; kingdom Metazoa; phylum Chordata; class Aves; order Passeriformes; genus Daphoenositta; species Daphoenositta chrysoptera. Next base: position 526,315 of record VZRO01001829.1, read on the forward strand.
TCTTTTCCTGTTCTATGCATATTCTTACTCAACCTTGCCTTATTTGGATTTTAAAATCTTCCAGGAAAGGACTTTGTTCTTCTGCAATCTCATTCAACGATCATGCAAAGTTAATAGGTTGCATGAATGTTTAATAATAAGGATAATAATAATAATATTCACGAAGATGTGTTTTTTAATAATAATGAAAATTCTGTAGCTGCGTGAATATTCTATGATATTGCTGCTTTAAATGTTGACACTCAGGATCAAACTTTCTGAAATAATGTACTTTTTCCCACTTATCTGTATGACCAATATGTTGATTAAATATATGCCTGACATTGATTATACTGTGCAATGTGTGCAGGCAGACTCCTAAATCTGTGTGGTAGCTACCTACATAAATCTTGCTGATACTGCTGTCAGGAGAAGGGCTTATATGTGTGTTACAGGAGTCTGCAAATCAGGCCCATAAATACCTGTCTACCCAGGAGTTTTCTTGCAAAATTAGAGATACAGAAATGGAACTTTGGATTAATCTGGCATGCTGCAGTAGAGTTGTAAACAAGGAAGATGTACAGCTGCTCTCTGAAGCAGGCAAAATTTTTGCTCCTATCAGACCGCATGTTGTGTTCAAGCAATGACGAACTAACCAGATTTGTTGATGCATTTAATCTGTTAAGAAATTTAACATTTGCTGGCAAGTTTATTTCATCCAACTGACAAAGAATTTTGCAACCGACAATTACCTAGTTTGGGGAATTTAGGAAGCAATCCCTGTCCCTTCACCTTCCCTTCACTTAGGTATTCACGATACAAGGACTTCCATCTCCCTAGTTTCCTTTCACTCCACATAATAAGGCTGAGGGAGGCAGACCGTAACTGACTCCTTGCTTTTAAAGATTTGTTGTTGCTATCTTCTAAATAGCCAACCGTGTGAAAACCCTGGTTCTGATATCATTGGCTTCCAACCAGCTCATGGGTAGTTGGATTTGTTGCCATGTGAGCAAGCTGGAAATATTACCTTTCTGCTTAGATTAGTTGCTAGAAAAATTCATGTGATTTTTTACATTTCTTTTCATGAGAAGCAAGGTTGAAGTAGATGGAAGCACATATAGGAAGCAGTAACAGAAAGTTAGAGTGCAGCAGAGACTGTAAACTAAGGAGAACATGCTGTGCAGACTTGTAAAGGTTATTTAAGGAAGACATTTTAGCAGTCTCTCAGAAAGTCATACTACACACTTGCAGGTGCACTGGCAGTCAGATTTTATGTTTGTCTGCTGTGAAAAACTCTGTCATTACCAGTTTCTAGTGTATAGCTCATCCTTTTTAGTTTTGTTACTTCTTTGGTAATAAGTATAATATAATAATATTTCTGACTTCCTAGCTGTATCAAGAATCTGTTGGCACTGTCATTAGTTATTAGGGGTTTTTTTGGGGGGGGGGAGCTGGGTGTTACCTATGTTATCACTCAAATATGTTTTTCTTTACATGGATATAACAAATTTTCATTTGAGGAGATAGATGACTCCTTATCTGACTCTTATTTTTATTGCAAGAAAGAATCCCTTCCTTGTTAAGCAACACAGTGTTCAACAGCCTTGTGTTTCTTTTGACAGGTCTCTATAAGGTTTTATTTAAACTTATTTTAAATGCATGTTTTGTAAGTGTTTAAACAATAGGTTAGGTAAATAACACAAAGGGTATGTACATGTTTGATAAACACACAAGCTTGCACACACACATATACATTTTTCATGGACTTACTGTTGTTCAGCTGGAATTCCCATGGACACTGTTAGAGCTGACAGTTAGTTTGAGGCATTTCTTTAAGGAAATCCATTTTATGAAATTTTCAGTAAGATGAAGATAGCATTTTTCTCATTCTTGCTTCAATTATCTAAACTGAACAACAGCATTTACAGTAAAGAAACTGAGGTTCAGTCTTATGCTTCAACACTGATAATGGATCTTCCTTATTTTCTTCGTCCTGCTCTCTTAACCATTTGAAGATAGGGCTTTGATTACATGTCTAAAATCGTGTTAGCTGCCTTTCTTTTTACATTTGTTCATGTTAGCCACCACTGCTTGTAATTTAGATTTCTTTGTTAATCCTCAGTACTCTTTTCATACCTCTTCATTACCACTCCTCTAGCACTGTCTGTGTAAATTACCATGCCATTCCATTCCACTGTTCCCTGTCTGAGAATGAAATCCCGACCCCCAGAGAAATCAGTGGCAAAGTACATCAGCTTCCCTAAGCACACTGTTACGTCCTGCCAGTTCTGTATACTGCTGTCCCTTGATTTGACACACAATGTCCTATGTCAGAAATTTAGAGCAGAACACTTAATTGTTTGCCATTTGTTCTCTGATTCTATAAAAACTTTCATAGAAGTTGGATCGAATTTTATTGTACAACTGAAAACAGGTCAAATTACAGTCCTTTCCAGGAAGAGAAGCCAGCACAGACGACTCATTTTTATGTTAACCAGGGCTTGAATGACTCTGGGCAGCATCAGCACAAACCCTGCAGAGCTCAGCTACCAAAGTTCACTTCTTAACTGTTTTTGTCTTGCTATGATGTCAGACTGAATTGTAAGTACACATCTTTTCCATTCTTGTGCTTGGTTCTTCAGACAGCTACTGAGAAAGATAAAACCAGCATATGAGCATAGCTTGAGAAAAGTGTTATCACATTTTATCAATAAAAAGTACTGCAGCCCTTTTTATGTGCTGTGCAAACTCCAGAGAGGTGTGCCATATTGCTAAGTGGTTGTCGGTTTTTAAGTATGTATTTTCATGTTAGGATAAAAATAGGACATTGAGTATCTTTAGAAAAGGATCAAAATATTCTTGACTACGAACTGACATTCTCAGTTTGGTAAGACTTTTTTAATATAAAGAAGCTACTTATGTCAATGAGACAGCTTTGAAATGAAATTCCACTCAGCATAACCAGTAATAGCAATGACAGTGTCAGAGTCTGGCCCATAATTACTGCTTAAAATGAAGAAAATCAAGCCTTAATTTGCAGTTTTGAAAGAGTACGATTTTTCAATATTCTGTAGCTTTTTGTTGTTATATTTTCTGATACGTGTTATGATGTATCACTTTGGAGTTATGATTCCCTATGATTCTTATACAATTCTAGCCAATTTTTTTTTAATATTGTTTTCTTCTAGCTACCTCATTTACTATTAAAATTTAAAAAAAAAAAATTGCTATCAGCCCTTCTATGCATAATAATGACATCAGAACTTCAGTTCTTCTTTACTGTTGCTGTCACTTAATAGCCCTTCTTTTTAGCATTGAAACAAGTAAGTTATATCAGTAGACTCAATTAGATGCTCTTTGCTGTTAATAGAATGTTTAAATGTATAAGGAGGTAAAAAAAGGAAGCAAAAGCATCTTATATCCATGAATTTTAGCCAGCAGTTCTGAGAGTTATTTTGTATATAGGTGGATTCTCATTCTTCATTTTGCAGTCTGAAGAGATAGAGAATGTATGTATTTCTTGTATACATAAGTATATGTGTGTGTTTTATGCCTGTATCTGCCTGTCTGTTGATCTGACTCTCTTCTTTCTGCTTTCTGCAGCCCAGGCTACCTGCACTAACCACCTGCACTTGTAATGATTCTCTGTTGAAGATTTAATTACCTGTATGTAGTTGCTGTTTCTCAGACTGTTTCAGGGTATAATTACTGAAACTGAAATCAGGCTGCTCTGCGTGTGTGTGAGGTGTGTGTGCACACACTAATTGGAGAGATTCAGCTTAGAGTAAAATGATTAGCAGCTAGGTCTGATTTTTACTTACCTCAGTAGCTATTCAAAATAAATATGGCAGAAATATAAGATTAATTACAATTTATATTGCTAATATCTGCTTTATATACTTTATATCTGTTATCTGCAGCCATGAAAAATATTGGGTTTTGTAAATTCTAGCTGAATTATTGTCTAAAAGTTTTCCACAGAAGATGGTGATGATAGAATTGCTTTAAAATAGATAATCAAACTATGTAACCATTGTAATACCCTATTTATTTTATAATCCTAACATTGTGTCAGAAGCATGCCACTTTTTTTTTTGGTGGGGGGGAGGAAAAATTTAGCATCTGATGGTTTTGCAGTGAGAAAGTTGTTTCTGTGTTTATGAAATCAAGCAGTCATTGAAATTGGAAGGAATATCTAGACTTTACCTAGTTGCTGCAGTTACTTAAGACTATTTCTTCTAAGGTTTTGCATATCTTAAAAGGAAAAAACACTGCATATCTTCCTTCTTGTGTTTGACCACATCAGAATTGGGAAAAAAAAAAGTTCAGTTGATTTTTTTTTTCCAACAGTTAACTGGAATTTCTCCTATTTCATTTATTATCAGATGCTTAAGCACGATTTTCCCTTTGTAAATCCACTTTCCTGTACTTAGTACTGAAGCCATTTCCAGACGTGCTGCCTGCTCCACCACCTTTACAGGGATGGAGGTGAGGCTTACTGGCCAGTGATTCCCTGGATATTTTTTTTTTTACCTTCTTGCTGGTGGCGGTGACATTTGCTTTCTCCCTGTCCCTGGCTATCTCCCCCTGCTGTCATGACATTTACAACACAACTGAGAGTGGCCTCACAGTGACATCAGCCAACTCTTTCAGCACCAGGGGGTCCATCCCATCAGGTTCCATGGCCCTGTCTATGTCCGGTTTGATTAAATGTACCTTAATTGGATACTTTATCCCTGAGGGTAAATCGTCTTTGCTCTGGACCTTCCCATAGGTCCCAGGGGTCATCACCTAAGCCCAGTTGTTACAGGTGTTGCTGTGGTCTAATTTCCATGAAGGTGAGACAGTTTCATAGCATTCCTGGATGGAAGGTTTCCCTAGGTAGTGGGTAATATAATATTGCCCCATTTCCTGATGGTGTTAATTGAATATAACTATGCAAATATGTCCCTTAAAACCTCACACAGATTGATAATGATAATTGCAACATTTCTTTCTAATTGGAGCTATGGCTAACCCCACAGAAGGAGCATTTGGATATACTAAAGAAGTGATGAAATGTTGCATATCACACTTCCTGGACAGATTTATATGATTTCTGCTTACATCTAAGATGAAATTAAAAAAAAAAAAAATTGTGAATGCTTTTGTGTACCCATTTATTACAAGTTGGTAAAACAAATTTATTGTCATGGAAACAAGAATAATTTTTTAATAAGCCTCAGCATAGGGCTGATTTAAAGTAATCTGATAAAAATAATTAAGGAAGAGGAGACTTAAATAATATATTCAGCAGGAATACCTGTGTGGTTCTTAGAGTTTGCAGACCCTTCACTGTGAGGTGGCTAACTTGATACTCCAGGTGTTGTGATTTATGTTTGTCATGCCGTGCATCTGTGGGAATTGAAATATTCATCCATGTCACTGAACCAACAGAGATGGATTTTTCTCATTAACTGAATCCCAATAAGATAATCATTGTAGACTTGAAATGGATCTGTATATTTGATGTTTATTATTCATTCCACCTAGGAAAAGCCTTTAGCTAATCATGTTTTAATGACCTAAGAGACTTCAAGGGAATTATAATTAATATTCAGAAAGTAGTCTGTATTTTCTTCTGGAATGTGCAGTTTAATTAAAGGGAGCAAGCTGAAAAACAAGACAGTATTTAGAAAGGTTATTTTCAATTGAAATCTCTTAGTGGAAAAAGTTATCGCTATAAAAAGAAAGTAGCTGTTTCTAAAAATTGAATAAAGACAGAATCATTAAAACCTTTTAACTTGAAAATAAATTTTTGGTTTTATATATTCTTTTTCTACAGTCACAATGTTTTTAAGTTAAAGGATTAGAAAAGTTCATATTATTTTCATTTGGTTTGTGAATAAATAATTTATGATTATACAGATTTTAATAAAGAACTACTTTTTTTCACATGAGTTTTTAACGGGGTTGTGAAAGGTATTCTTTGTATATGGTTTATACCCTAAATATATCTTTATAGACCAGCTGTTTCTTCCATCTTGTATTACTGTAGGTTTGTATTCCTACAGTGGAGCACATCTTCACTTTACCAAACAATGCAATAGAGAGACCCAACCTCTGAACTCTTGGCATGAACTGTGTCTGTAATTTGAAGTCCCCAGATGCACTATCCTGGGCCTTAGTTGATTAACCATGAGTGGAAGGTATAACTAGTCCAGGACTGGTGCCATGCCAATGGAGCTGCACTGCTATAGGAATCTGAGGCGTATTTTCCCAGTTCACTGGACTATGTAGACTTCACCAGTTTGAATTGATATTATAATTGGATTTAATCCGTGTTCTACTGTGCAATGCAAAAATGAATAAGAGGAGACAATGTTGACTACTCAGCTCAGTGAATTTAGAATGTTGATGTGACTTTAGATGATGTACATATAAAACATGACAACTGTTAACTACCTGATATGTATTGATGTAATTTTATATTTGTCATGGTATAGAAGGACTCAGAGAAATTCCACACAATATCTGGTTTCATTTCTGACCATGAAATTATTTCCATCTAATGTTGAAATTGCTGGCAGGAATATATGTTAGTTAATACTAGGCTACTGAGGGCTCTTATTCTAGATTTGAGAAAAAAAGAGAAAAACGTGCAGTTGATGGAAAATAGATTTACCCATAAAAACTCTAGACAGTTTTCGTAATACAGTTTGCATTCAGAGGAACATGATTGTCATTGCAGGTCATTGCAGGTTCTGATAATCTATTAGAGGCATCAAAGCTAGATCTTTTAACAACCATGTAGCTGAAATTTCCAACCATGTTAGGAGTCATGTAATGCAATTATTACTGGAAATTTTTGTCTGAGAAATAGTGGGCGAAAAGATCTCGAGGACTTGTACCAATGTTCAGTATAATTCACTGTTACTTAATTTTCTGTACTACTGCTGCATTGTTTACAGGCTGAGATGCATTAAAAGCTCCAATGACTGATAGAAATATTATACTTTTAAAAAAAATCTAGTGTACAATAACCTCTGTCAAGTATTTTTCCTTTCTTCCTTTTTTTTTTTCCTTACTGAGACCATCAGTCCTTGGCTTTAATTTGAAAAATAATCTTATTCCATAACCAGTAAGATATTGGCAGTCTTTGTTTCCAGTATTTCTAATTTGACCTAAAGAATTTTTAAGCTATAATAAAAACAGATTCCAAGGTCACAAACAGTGAGTGTATTTGGTGCCATAGTCATCGCTTTAACTTATATATTGCCTATGTGTCCTGGGAACACTTGTAGTCATCAAAGAGAGAAAAAGTGTTGCTAAATGACTGAAATTTTGAATTAATATGGTCTCTGGTGTTGAAAATGAAGATACTTTTCCCTAACATAATGCTCTCCTGGTTTTGTTTTTGTTTTTATTTTTTGTTGTTGTCATTGTTTTGTTTTATTTTGTTTCAGTTTTCTTTTAACCTTGTCTAGAAATGTTGCTATTTATGATATAAATGGTTAAAAACATGCTTAGTCAAAGGAATGTGTCAGCTTCTTTATAAAATGCTGGCATCTACTGTTTTTTCACCTAGAATATTTACTGATATAATTTCATGTCAAATATAAGGCTTACATTTGGGGTTTTGGTGTTGCAGAGGTCTTGTTCATAGTGCAGTGATATGTTTAGTCATTGATTTAATATAATACAGTTGACAACGTCTTCTATATAGGAGTTTCAGAAATGGACCACATCTTTAAAAGCTTCAATGATGTAAGTTCTTGTGGTAGCATGATTTCCTGAACTGATGTATAATGTCTGCTTTTACCCAGTTATCAAGAACTGGTTTGGGAATCTCAGCCCAGATCTGTTAGGTATCTATCTCTGTAGCTGTATGTGAAATCTTCAAAGATCTACTGTAGCAATTTGCCAGGATATAAATGTTGGTGTTTGTCATTTTTTTCTTTGGTTTTCTATCTGAATATATCTGTTTGACAAATCCTGATATTTACCATTTCTTAACTGATTAAAGGTTATGTGTCTATTTCATAATGTGTTAGATATTTTCTGGTTTTACCTTGCTAGTACTTTGCCAAGCAAATAGAGCTAGGAGAAAGTTCTGATTATTAATTCCTTATCATAAATAAAATTTGAATATTTCAACAAATATATATTTCTAGAAGATTCAATGTCGTTTTCTCTTGAGAGTTTCACTTTAACTCACACTTTTTCCTCGTGTCACCTTCAGGAGTGTCCCAGTGGGTGATTTTCTGAGTAATATAGAAGGTTTAAAAACCTTATTAGACAGAGCATATTTGAAACAGAATAAAAAATGTTTCTTGAGCGTTACTTGAGATACCAGAAGTGCTATCATACATTTATAGCTGGAGATGCCTAAGACAACATTTCAATCTTGCAGATGTCTCTACCAGTTCTTCCTGACTTTTAAATGTGTGTATATTCAAATGCATTTAATACTTTTTGTAACTTTCTTTACATTCCTTCCACTAATTTTTCAAGGTGTATAGATAACTTAGCAGAAATTATAAAATAGATGGGATTTTTTTGTTGCGAAATGAGTTTTGTACCCTATCCCATAGCCATTTTAAGCTTCCCTGCAAATGAAAAGAGGGGAAAGGAAAGGTGGAACAAAATAGTGGAGGGAAGATTAGACCTCAGAACCCTGAGGCAATTGCTCAGTTTCTCTGTGTGTGTGTGTAATTCTTTATGCCTTACTTCAGAGAGAATGTAAAACCTAAAAGCCTAAAATCATCTCTGAGCAAATAGCTTTCCCTTCATACATTTTCAGATTGTAACTTGGGGATATTTTGAAATAATCAGAAATTGACCAATCTGGGGATACAACTCCAGGGATTGTCTCTCTTTCAGATTTGCAAAGACACTATACCACTGCTAAAAACATCTCCTGTGTCTTCATTGACATTATTCAAAACCTGGGCATCTTTTTTTTTAAACTACTATTAGATATATTCAGTGACTTCCAGTTGACAATATGGTTAAAGTATTTTATTAACTTAGTTATCTAGCTATTTTATAGACACTTTAAATTGTTCTCAGAGATTATCTACTTGAGCTTGCAGTTGATCATTCAGATCAGGGAGTTAGAGAATATAGAATTCTCCACTTCTTTATCTTTCAGTTTGTTTTGTGCTCACTAAAACATTATGCATGGCATGAGTGTTCTTACAGCTACACATTCTGTGTATTTCATTTCCTACCAGTATAATACAGAGTCTCAACCTCTCATGTTTTTCAAATGAGCGATACTAACTTCAGCTAGTTTTCATTGTAGCATGCTCTGGCTCAAGTGAATAGTTGCAAGTAGTTCAGAAGAGGTTTAGAGTAGTTTAGTTTACAGAGAGTTGTGGTAAGCCCAGTTTTCCTTTACAGAACTTAAAAGAACTTAAAGAGTTGTGTTACTTCATACTGTGGAGATAATACCTAGGAAAGCAGACACATACCTAAGTTACATGTCTTGAATTTTTTTTTTTTTTTTCCCTGAATCTTTTCAGTTTTCTGACAACTGCCCTGGTGTTTTTCATGCAAAAATATATTTTCTTGCTGTACTGGATTTTCTTATAAAAAAAAAAAAAATGTGGAACCATTTTTTCCCAATATGATTTTTAAAAAAAGTATTATATAAATTAGTGTAAGCCATTTTCATATGCAACAGAGAAGACTCAGGACTTTGAATGATGAAGTGAACAATCTTAGAATTTATTGTTATCATATCTATTCTTTCCTTTCTCACCTTTTAGCTTCTTTCTTTCCAAGCACTTTGCATGCTCAGTAAGAATCAGCTTGTGTCACCTGAATGCCCAGACTGTCACAATTAGAGGGGACTTTATGATCTTTAGGGTCTCTTTCAATCCTTACATTCTATTTTTCTATTATTATTTTCAATTTTCATGTTTTCTACCAGAAGCCCAGTAATATTTCAAATGAATATTTTAATTTTATGAACTATTTTATGTGTTTATTATTTTCCAGCATTAAAAGATACATTATGTCAATATAATGATATGCTGACATATGCTTTTAAAAATTTTTGAAGTATATCCCTAGACACGAGAAATCTAATTTCCTACCAGCATAAAAGAGTTGGTAGAAACTAACTTTATTTCACATAGGATGGGTAAGGTTATAAGAGACCGCAGTGGGTCATCTGGTCCAACCTCTCTGGCCAAGCAGGACCATCTTAGAGCACATGGCACAGAGTTGCACCTAGAGTGTTCTTGAATACCTCTGGTGAGAGAGACTCCACAGCCTCTCTGGGCACAGACAGCCACATAGTAAAGAAGCTTTTCCTCATAGGTGGAACTTCCTGTGCATCAGTTTCCTTCTCATTGCCCAGCATCACTGAGAAGAGCTGGGTCCATCTTCTTGACACCCTCCCTTCAGACACTTATTTACACTGATAAGATCTCTCAGTCGTTACTTCTCAAGACTGAACAGGCTCATTTTTGCTGCCCTCCACTAGAACTGCTCCAGGAGCCCCACATCTTTCTTGTACTGAGGAGACCAAAACTTGACACAGCACTCCAGATGTGGCCTCACCGCAGCTGAGTAAAGGGGCCTCCCTCAGCCTTCTGGCAGTGCTCTTCCTGATGCACCCCAGGATACCTTTGGCCTTCTTGGCCACCAGGACACGCTGCTGGCTCACGCACAGCTTGTTGTCCAGCAGGGCCACCAGCTCCTTCTCCACAGAGCTGCTTTCCAGCCCCCAGCCTGTCCTGGTGCATGGAGTTATTCTTCCTCAGTGGTGGGACCCTGCACTTGCTTTTGTTGAATTTCAGATGGTTCTTCTCTGCCCATCTCACCAACCTGTTGAGGTCCTTTGGAAAGGCTGAACAGCCCTCTGGGGTATTGGCCACTCCTCCCAGCTTTCTTTCCCTTTTGTTTTGTGTAGTATTTAGACTGTGAATTATTTATATATAGTTTTGTTTCTCATTATTATTTTCATTTATACATTTGATCTTATTTTCCATCACTGTGATTTGTGAACTGAGAAAAAAGCGTGACTAGATTTGATTCACAACATTATACAAGTCCACTGTCCTTATAAAAAAAAATCTTTATCTTATAGGTATCTTTATGCATAAGCCTCTTGATAGAAATAAAAATGCTATCTCAAAAAAGTTATTTAAAAGCAACTTCCCAATAATCATTCATACTTCCATTTGATGAGGTGAAGGAAACCTGGAGATACACAAATCTTTGTAAACAGCATAGATGCATGCACTTTAATTTACACCAAACAAATGAACAAACAGATAAACAAAAATTCAACACTTCAAAATCCTTTCCAGCTGTCATATCTGACAGGGTACAAATGAGTATTGGAAAAATGTTTATTCGTTTGCTTTCCCCAGGTGCCAATTCTTTTCCTGAAATGAAAGAATTGAGAAACTGTATGCTGAAGGCTCACTAATATTTTTGTAGTTGCAGAGACACAAGTACTGTGGAGCTATTTGAGCAGTCTTTCTTTCTGTTAAAGGTTTTACCTGATCACTGATCTGGAGATATGTCTGAATGCAGTAATGGTCTATTACACTTTTACATGCTACATTAAGGTGAATGCTATGAAAGTACTGCACTGAACCATCAAACGATAATATTTGAGAGAGCACCTCCCTATCATATAATGTTATGAAAGGCTGGGCTCTGCAATTATATAGAGAATATGACCTTGTGGAGGAGTGCATTTTTATTTGCATGTGTACAGAAATCCAACATAAGAGAATAGACTTCAGCATTCACTGCTATTGCCTACTGAAAAGCGGTCCTAACTGCTGCTGTCTGTAAGGAAGCACAAGGTTAATTTTTTATCCACTTCCAGAAAGATGAAAAGTGAGCTATAGCAAGGCATATATTGTTCTTTTATTGCTACAACACAAGTCTCATTTCAAAACATTTTTCCTCATTTCAAAACATTTATTTACTTATATGGCAAATTAAAAGTGTGATTTTTAAAACACCAATACAGAACCGGTGAAGATAGAAAAGTAATTACTTGGGGAGAAAAAAAAAAAGAAGCACCAAATCCTGAAGACATTAAACACATAATCAGGGTGTAGAAAAATTGGGTGAGAGTTTGTAGTTTCCTGGCAAATATAGTTAGAAGATGGCTTCATGAGTTCCCAGGAACTGATAACTAATTGTAACCTTGTTGTTTAAAATCAACAAAAAATAAACAGTTGTGAAAGTCCTTAGATTATATTGGTAATTAATTAAACCACAGAGTTGCACAGTTTCTTTTGATTTTGATGCATTGTCACAAAAGGTGTGAAAAATTATGCTCAGTGCCTGAAAGAACAATACTAATGGATTCATGAATCCCCCTAAGCTCAGGAGTACCTAAGAACCAACAAGTGCCTAAGCAAATAGCCAGAATTCTACAGAGGTTGGGGAGTAAAAATCTAACACTGTCTTTCTTTTTAAATCTTTTTTTTCAAAGGTGTCATATGAAAAGGGTAGCTTTACTCAAACCCCTAGTGTTTGATCAGTCTGTCAGAGCCCCAGTAAAGCCAAGACCCCTCATGCCTGACTGGTCTGTCAATGTCCTGTTACGAGGACCCTTCACTGAGCAGTTCACAGATCAGAGGGAGGCTTGACTGACTAGTTCAGGTCCAAACAGAGAAACCCCCTCCTGGGTTTCCACACCTTTACCCACTGCCAGTGACTGTCAGTGCTCTTGAAGGACTCACATGAACAGTTTACAGAATAATGCTCTCAATTAACAAAATTGTGACAGGTTAAGGTTCAAAGACTGCTGGTGATGGTATCTGACTGCAAAAACTTATTCAAAGTGGAATAGTAGAAAGATATAATCCCTAAAAAAGTCTATCACAAAATAATTATTCAACACACATATAGTACAGTTCTTGTTCCCATGTAGAAAAAGACAGGTTCAGCCCATTCTTAACTTACTATTATGCTCTTTGTTTGCATTTAGGGGGAGCTTGAGTTACTTTAGTCATACATCTTACTCAATGAGGGATAGTCGTACCTTTGGGGTCGGCATTTCAGTATGGTACCTGAGATAACCCTGGGATGGGGACATGCATCAGTCCAAGAAGAGTGATTTCACCATGATTCAACAGCAGAACATTTTCCTTTATCTCCCTTGGTTGTCAGCTGCTGTGCAGTTTATCAACTACAAAGTACCACCGAGTTCCCTCCCCTGCAAGGGTTTCAACAGTGTCTGGACATGGTGTTTCCACTCTGTTCCACCCTCTGTTTAGTCCTCCTTAGATTGTATTGTGTGCGGGAGGTCAGATATGTTGACCATGTTCCATCCAGGGAGTAGCAATTGTATTTTCCCATATAATTGGTTTACAACTTTTTTTTTTACCCCCAGTTATTTTTCCACAACAGGTCTATCAATAGACTTCTCCAAAATATTAGTGCTTGTATACTCAACATCAAAATCAAGTAAGAAAAAAAAAAAAAAAAAAACAAAAAAACAAACAGATAGACTGGGAATCTGATTCCAGTCACAATTATATTTAAATAACTTGGGATACATAAGTTGGAACACATACATTACTGGTTTCAAATAAAAAATAACAGTGCCTTCTGAAACTTAATTTTGGTTATTTTTAATGATAATTAAGAAAGCAAATTGTAAACCATCACTTTACATCAAGAAATCTGCTTGATATTTATTGACATCACATTCTCTTGTACAGCATAATGTAATACATTAGCAACTTACATAAAATTCAGTCATTTTGTTGACAAGCATTAACCACATTTTCTCTTTTTTCATAGTCTGAATTAAGTTGTTAATATAAAAAAATTGCAGGGAAGTGAAGGGAAGGGAAAATAAGAGGCTACAGGCTCTTTCAGAGCTTTCTTTCATTTCACAGTCCTTGACTCAAATGGGAATTAGACATTTAATATTCTATAAAGTTCCCAAAGGATAAAAATGAGACTCAGACTTTGACCTAGCTCTGATTTCTAAATGCTTGTAAAAGGAAGCGAGGTGTTATAAAAATCTGTTCAAAAAGAAATATTTCTAAACAGAGAAGCATCTGCAAATGTTCATTATAATAATTTTATCATCCTTGATTATGGTGTAAAGGGGTAGACCATGAAGCATAAATCATAAACTGTTAGTAGGTGTGGAGAGAGGCTGGACTGAGCTCTAGGTTACTGTAAAGTGAAATTATGGGTTTGTAACACACATGGATTCAGAGCTTAATGCCACAACAAAGATGATTAATTTTAAGTTCCATGGTAGCCAGTTCCTAAAGGCTGGCTGTTTTATGGACAGTGCTTTTGTACAAAGCCACTTGCGATGAGGAGGAAGAGTTAGTGTACCCAGATTTTCTTCATTCAGGTGCAAGTTTTCCCTCTTTAGGATGCCACTTAGAGCTATCCTCTCTGAAAAAAACAGTCATGAGACACAGTAATGTTTTTGCTGATTTTTAAATTTTTTTTTGTTACCCTGACTTTTCTTTTTTACCTCAGGTGACCAGCTGATCCAGTAGACTGTGTTCAATGCCTGATATTAACAAACATGATCCACACAAAAGGAATTCTGGTAACACCAGCAGCAAGGCAACGATCTTGATGGGATCATGGAGGTGTGGTGGGATGACTCTTATAACTAGAGCGTTGAAATGGGGATACAGGATCTTTAGGAAGGACAGGCCAGAAGGATAAGTAGAGTGAGTTGCCTTCTATGTGACAGAACATCTCGAGTGCATTGAGCTCTGTCTGAGGACGAAAGGAGCCAAATGATGCTTTATGTATTAGGATTAAAGAGAAGGCTGGCAGAGGAGACATTATAGCTGGTATCTGCTACATGCCACCTGACCAGGAAGAACAAGTGGATGAGGCCTCTAGAGACAGAGAACAGCAGCCTCACATTTGCAGGTGTTGGTCCTCATAGGGGACTCTAAGTATTCTGATATCTCCTGGAGGGGCAGCACAACAGAACATGAGGAATACAGGAGTTCCCTGCAGAGAATTGATGAAAACTTTCTGTTCCAAGTGATAGAGGGAACCAGAAAAGAGAGGTGCTCTGCTGGACTTCTGTCTCACCAAAAAGGAGGATCTCACTGGGAATGTGATGTTTCAATATAGTCTTGGATGCAGTGAACCTGAAATGGTGAAGTTCAGGAACTTAGGAGAGGAAGCAAAGTCAAAAACAAGCTTACACCCCTGGATTTCAGGAGAGCAGTTTTTGGCTTCTTCAAAGATCAGATTGGAGAGACCTGTGAGATAAAAACCTGAAGGCAAGAAGGGCCTGAGAAAACTTTTTAATATTCAAGGATCACCTACATAGTCAAGAAAGGTCCATCCCAACAAACAGGAAGTCAGGTAAAAATGCTAGGAAGCATGTACAGATAAAGACGATGAAGGGGTGCACTCAAAAGTGCTAAGGGGTCTGGGAGATGTCATTGCTCAGCCACCATCACTCATGTTTGATTATGAATGGGAGAAGTGCCTGAAGACTGGGGGAAAGTCACTCCCATATTCAGGAAGGGTAGAAATGAGAAATGCGGGAGCTACAGACCAGTCAGCCTCACCTCAGTCCTGAGGGAAGATGATGGAGCAGCTAGTCCTAGCACTTGAATGACAAGACAATCATCAGGAGTAGTCAGCATGGCTTCACCAAGATCTCCTGCTTGAAGAACTTGATAAACTTCTGTGTGGCACAAAATCTACTTGGAGACCAGTAAATAGTGGTGTAGCCCAGAAGTCAAAATTGTGTCCAGTCCTATTACATCTTTCTTACTGATCTGGATGATGGGGCAGAGTGTATCATCAGCCAGTTTGCTGATGAAACAAAACTGGGAGGAGTGGCTAACAGGTTGGAAGTTGTGATGACATCCACACAGACCTGGACAAACTGGAGGAATGGGGTGGAAGGAACCTCAGGAAGTTCAACAGGGTTAAGTTCAGGTCTTGTACCTGGGGAAGAACAACCCTGCACATCAGTTTTTGTTGGGGACAACCCATCTGTGAAGCATCTGGTCAGAGGGAAGGACCTGGGGGTCCTATTAACCACCCAAGTTGAACACGAGCCGGCAACATGCCTTTGCCACAAAGGGTCAGTGGTAACCTCCTCTGCATTAGACCAAGTATTGCCAGCAGGCTGAGGGAGGAGATCCTTCCCTTCTACTCAGCACTGGAAAGACCACATCTGGAGGGCTGTGTCCAGTTCTGGGCTCTTCAGAACAGGAAGGGTGTGGACATACTGGAGACAATACAGCAACAGGCTGCGAAGATGATGAAGGGACTGCAGCATCTCTCCCACGAGAAAAGACTTAGAGCTGGAACTGTACAGTCTGGAGAAGAGAAGGCTCAGGGATGATCTTATTAATGTATACAAATACTTGGTTGGAGGGCATAAAGAGGACTGAGCAGGGCTCTGTTCTGAGATGCCCAGTGACAGGACCAGAGGAAATGGGCACAGACTTAAACACTGGAGGTTTCCTCTGAGTATCAGGAAACACTTTTATACTGACAGTCAATGAGCACTGCACAGGTCTACCAGAGAGGTAGCGGGGTGCCTCTCCTTGGAGGCATTGAAAATCCACCTGGATATGATCCTGGTCAGCCAGATCTAGGTGTTCCTCCTTGAACATGAGGAGTTGCACCAGGTGACATCCAGAGTTCCCTTCCAACCTCACAAGTTTTGTGATTCTGTGATACCAATGCGCATAAACCTTTTTCCTACTAACGTACTTTGGAGTTATTCTAAGCTTACTTTTTATTCTGCTTTTTTGTTAGCAGTACCAATATCTTATTTTGGGAGATATTCAATGTTCAGGGTTTTTTTTATAGATGTTTTTACAGTTAGTGTAAAAAGAGAAGAGAAGGTGTAAAACTATCTAGACTACTCACTGACGAAACACTTTGGCATTATGAAATTCACTGATATAGTTCTCTAGAGCAGCAATAGATGTCTTGATGAACAAATATTTTAAAATAATTACACCATTAAAATTATTTTGAGACTTTGTACCTTCTGCTTTTGCTAAGTGTAGCCTAAGAGAAATGGAGCTATTCTCCTGCATAAGAATTTATTCCTGAATCCTGTGTAAAAACACCTCCAATAATGCTGGTGAAATTTGAGTTCCAGTGTACATTCAGCCACTAATAGACATATAGGTCATATCTTACTATGGAGAAACCTATAGGTTTCTATTGTTTGAGGCTTAAAATTTGGGCTGTTGAACACATGATTTGTATGCGTCCTGTAGTCTGCTCATTTCTGAAATTTTAGTGTGTATTTCACTTTTTCCATATGAAAACCTTTGCTAGCACTGCCACTCAGTAGTGACTGTCAAACAACTGGGGCAGAATTAAGGTTGACTGTGTGTTTCACTGTTATTTTTAAGCTGATTAGAACAAGGTTTTTCTTATTTTCTTTTTTTCAACCTGAACTATTCAGTGAGTTTAGAACAGCATCAAGGGTAAACTGAATACTTTTGTTTTTTTTTTTT
>VZRO01001829.1:543777-607239 GCA_013397915.1 Daphoenositta chrysoptera
TTTTTTTTTTTTTTTTTTTTTTTTTTGTGTTGTTATCTAGACCAGGTAGTTATATTTTGTGTGCTTGTATTGTTCAAGATCAGGTGAGCAGTCAGTCCAAGTGATAACTTGTAGATGCTCACATTCACCAGTAAAAGTTAAGGGAGTTTTATCCTTCATCCTTATATTTTATGATCATTACCTCATGACTCCAGAGCCTGAGTTTCTAGGAAAACCATGAAAAGTCGCCCTTAAATTAGAGCATAGACAGTATTGTGCTAAAGTGAAACAGATTCTGAGCCATGTAATGACAGCTAGTGAAGAATTCAGAATGTTCTTTTTTTTTCTCTGATACTGTTATGAGCTGTGTGATAAATGTAAGTTTATTTTACACAAATGATAGCAGGAAATGCATGAGAGCAAATACTGAAGATGTTGGTAAATAGAGATTCTGTTTCTTTAACTGCAATAATCTTTTTGGAAAGAATCGG
Organism: Daphoenositta chrysoptera; assembly: GCA_013397915.1. Classification (NCBI taxonomy): domain Eukaryota; kingdom Metazoa; phylum Chordata; class Aves; order Passeriformes; genus Daphoenositta; species Daphoenositta chrysoptera. The sequence goes on from VZRO01001829.1 coordinate 544,248, forward strand.
TCAGCTATCCTGAGTTTGATATGGATTTTTTACCTTGTATCAAATGACTGATACTATTACACTGATATAGGATTTGGAATTTCTCCCATGTCTTCCAGGCATGCCTACATCTTTAGTTCTACTGTGATATTTTTCTCTGCTGTGCACCTCAGCAGCTGTGTGCAGACACAGACTCCTGCATCTGCACTAGGAGCCATTCAGACGTGTCAGCTCCACGTGAGCTGAACAACCACGCACATGTGCACTTACCGCTTTACACTGCTGCTGCTGATCTGAAAGGCAAGGTAAGGGCTTGGAATCCTTCCCAACTTTTATATCTGCACAGTTTCTCCTTTTCTACATGTTTGTCTGTCACTTCAAAAATTTCTCAGTATTACTTGGTAACCATAGAGGCTTAACGCCTACTAAATACAAACCCACAATGCACAGCAATCCACTGCCACTTTAAACATACCAACAATTCATTTTCTTAAAATTTCATGCCAGAAGATTGCTTATTTAGCCTCATATTCTCCCCTTACTCTTCTTTACTGTTTATGAACTTGTAAAATCCAATCTCAAAATGACTTATCTCTGAGATGATGAGCTTTTCAAGACTTTGAACCTCTGATGGTTAAAAAACTCCTAATAGCCCATCTAACCACACTAATCATGGTATGTTACATTATCACCCAAAAAGATTCTCAGTACAACTCTTTGAACCATAGAACAATTACAGCTATAGTAAGCAGGGGAAGCTGGCTCTTACTGAATACAAAAAAGCTTAGTAGTCCTAAGTAACATAAATAGATCTCATATCCTAGTCAGTAACTATATGTCATTACAGATTTTGTATTCCTAACATGAAAAATGAGGCTGTTTTAACATCATGTTTTTTTCCTCAAATAAGCCTAGAAACTCTTCTCCACACCAACCTGCTTTAAATAAATCTTGTATTTTTAAATATCTATCAGATCTCTGTAAAGGATCATCCATGAGGCATTTTCAGTGCTTTGTAGATAAGTGTTAGTGTAGATAAATGTTGCCCTGTCTCCTGCAGTTTTCTATGTGTTCATTCTTTGATAAAGTTTCTCACACACTTTCTATAAACATAGCAATGTTTAGCTAACTGTAACCTTTGCTTACATTTCTTCTCCTGGGTGGAGAATGTTTGATGGACTGTTCTGTTAACTAATGAGGATGGAGGAGGTGGTAACCTCGTCCTCCAATCCATGGTCGGTGGCGCCTCCAGATGACGCTCTAAGACACGAAAGAAGCCCTCTGAACACGAGTTCTTTGCCTTTCACAGACCAGAAGGAAAAGAGGGCCTGGCTGTTTATTCTTTTCATATTTATATGTTTCTAGGAATAACCATGGATTGGAGGATGAGGTTACCACCTCCTCCATCCTCATTCGTTAACAGAACAGTCCATCACACATTCTCCACCCAGGAGAAAAGAAGGTAAGCAAAGGTTACAGTTAGCTAAACATTGCTATGTTTATAGAAAGTGTGTGAGAAACTTTATCAAAGAATGAACACATAGAAAACTGCAGGAGACAGGGCAACAGATAAGTACACCTAATTCCCCATTGATGAATGCCTCTCAGTTCTTGCATGTTAGAAATTAATTTGGGTCTTTTCAGTCAAGTCATAGTAATCACCTGCAATAGTAGAATCAACCAATACGGCCTCTCTCATCTTAGAACATACATTCTTCTTATTATTCTCGAAGTGCATGAAATTTTCTGTTGGAGGTTTGGGGGTTTTTGTGTGTGTGTGTTGTTTTTTTTTTTTTTTTTTTTTTTTGTATGTTTGCTCAGTTTTATCTGCAGAGAAATCTAATTACTTCTGAAGGAGTAAAGCAGTCTTCGTTAGTGATACTGCCTCTGAAACTGCCTCTGAAATTTGTCTTGCTAGAATTCCTCATATTGCCATCACCGTGAAAATAATGAATGGGATCAGTATCAAGGTCTGTTATTAAAGAACATCTTTGGCATCTCTTGTGTGAAAACCTACCTTTCAACATGAGTAATTTTTTTCTGTTATTGGGTTTTTTTTGTTGGTTTGGGGGTTTTTGTTGTTGCAATTTTTCTGTTTATGTAAAATTTCTTGCTGTAAGTCAGTTCTATAAAACCTGATCTTTTTGGGAATTAATAAAAAAAAAAATCCCATGAGTCATTTCTATCAGAGATTCTGCTTAAATTTAGATAAATTAGCATGGATGCATTTCAATTGTCTGAGAAGAGTGACAAAACAACAAAGGCACTTCTTCATGTTTGAAAAAAAACCCGTTGATTTCAGTTCACTTCCCTCCATGTATGATTACCTTTTCTTTATCATTTCCTTTCTGAGTTGTTTCTGAGCAAGAGTCAAGCAGGACTGTAGTAGTTGAGGCATTTTTCCTTCCTTTTTTGCCCCCATACATACTTCTGACAGTATAAAGAGTGGTAGGCTTTCTATTTGTTAGTCCCAGGTTACAACCTCTACATGACTGATTAATTGAAAATTTGCTACAAGAAGTCTATAAATATCCTAGTTTATGGATTTTAATTCCCTTCAGTTTTAACAAAGTAAGCTTGATTCTACATCTGATGCAGTCATTTCCATTACCCTACCTCTAGATAACTACTTTTATGTTATTTTAAATTCCTTAGAAAAGTGAAGTTCAAATGTGCTTACAGATATTTGTATTTCTGACTTGTGTAACTCATTGATCCTTTATCCATATGGTTATAGATATTTTCACTTTTAAAGTTCTGGCTTTTCTGTTTACTTATCCAAGCAGACTGTATGCCTTCTGACTTTCTCTTTTCTTTGTGAGGACTCGTGATACTACTTTTCTATTTAAATTCAGTACTTCTACCTCTGCATTCAAATCTTTATGTTCCTCAGTTGACTTTATTTATCATCCTCCTAATTTTTCTGTCTGCCATACTAATAAACCCAGTTCCTTAGGTTTTTTTCTGTTTCTTTCTTTGGTGCCAATTTGGAGCAAAATGAATTATCTTGAGATCTCTCTAGCAAAACATGGATGTTTCTTTTCACACAATCCTGAGTGTTTACAGGGGCAGCACAGGTGAATTGATTTAGGAATTTACTGCTTATTTATATCAAAGCATGCCTGAGAATTACGGTTGTGAATTGATACAGGTTGGAAGATAAATGCTAAGACATCAGCAGGAATCATAAAAGTAACAGTACTTTATATATCTCACATAAACTTACAAAACCAAATTAACCATTTTCCAGCCCTGATGCAGGAGAAGTATTAGCATATGCCTGAGAAGTCTTCCCAAATGAAGTGGGTTTTTTTAATCTATGGGCAATATTATTTAATCAGCCATTATTGTGAGTACACAGTACTGCACCAGCCCCTTTAATTTTAATTCCATCCTTTCCAAACAGTTAATTCTTTCATCCCAGTTACAAACTGTCTTTTTTTGCATTCCTGTTATGACTATAATGAATGGTTTCATATCTTTCACACATATCTTTGTCAGAAGTTGTTTAACAATGCTTAACTCAATGCATTGGCAAACAGCTGTTTGAGTGTTTCCCTTTGGCCTCATCTGTGTTTTCAACTGGAGGTAGAGTTATTTTGCTGGCTGAAATGTCTTACAGAATTATGCTTGTAATAACAAAAGGTTTATCCTTTTCTGTAATGCTTCCTTTTCAGTTGCCACATTCTTTTTCAAGGGATTTCTCTTCTGCTGTGCAGGTTTGAAATTTTAGCAGTCTTTCAAATTCTTCCCCTGCCCCCAGCTGCAACCCCACAAAGCGATGGTTTCTTTTGAATTCATTTGGTATTCAGACTGTATTTGGCATCTCTCCTCCCAGAGTTTCACCTGAGAAGCAGCATAGACTTCAGCTGTAATTTTGGTTCTTCAGTGATCTCTTTTGTGAGGTTTTCAAGTACTAGTTCCTGCAGCTTACACTATTGACATCAAGTCAATATATTTATAATTTCATGATGTCTGATTTCCTTCCAATCTTCTTTCTTATTACTGTTGTCACAGTGTTCCTCACCCAGGACAAGGGGTCATGGTTTTAAACTGACAGAGGGTAGATTTACTTGTGTTGATTAAATATAAGAGTGAAATTTTTTGCAGTGAGGGTGATGAAGCATTATAACAGGTTGCCCAGAGAGGTGGTAGGTGCTCCATCCCTGGAAACATTCAAGGTCAGGTTGGATGGGGCTCTGACCAACCTCATATAATTGAAGATGTCTCTGTTCACTGCAGGGGAATAGGACTAGATGACCTTTAAATGTCCCTCCCAACCCAAACTGTTCTGTGATTTTATTATTCTATAAAAGAGAAGGAGGGGAGGGGGGGAAAAAAAAATAGAAGAGACCACCCAACCACATAATTTCTAAATATGTGTAAATTTTAGAATTCCTTGGAAATAGAAAAACAGTTGTGTAAATATGAAAAATGAGAAAAGTTTCAGGATTTAAATTTCCACTGCTAACTCTGATTTTAACTTAGCATTGTCTGACCAGTTAGGTCTTTCATATTACTTTATCAATGCTGAGGATCTCTCTTAGTATACAAATATACCAAGCTTATGATTTTCACAAAATAATATACATATTTTTTTAATAATCTTTTATAATTTATAAAGCATGTTGTTGTTATTATGTAACACCTGCCATGTTTCTTTCTTGAGTTTCTTACTCGGTTTTAAAATAAGAGCTGATTTTCTTAAGATTTGAAAATCTGTTAAAATGAATACTATAACCATTTCCCTATTTATAGTGATTATGGTTCATCTACCTTATTAGTAAATACTACTATTATGTCTCAGTACAGCACAGAATATTATTGCTACTGTAATAAGTGATTTATTGGTTATGATTTCTAGAGTACATGAATATTTGCCAGTACTTTTTGCACCTGCAGTGAGAATAGCAAGTCTCTTCAAGTCACTTCTAGCACAATTGTAAAAAGGCTGTAACAAGGAATTGATTTTTGAATAAGTTGTTACAGCTGTAGTTTTATCATTGTGTCAGTAGGTACAGTGTAAAATCCATCCTTATGATGTGCAACTAATACACCCACTCTCTGCATTCTGTCTTTTTACAGGGAGCTATATAGAAAGGATTTTTCTACCAGGAAGAAAAGTGAAGCAGCCTTGTTCTCCTACTCGTTAATTTGAATCAATGCATTTTGTATTAATTTCCTTGGAGTATAAGGACTTGACCTTCCTAGGTTCTTGTGGTGCAGAATCACATCAATAGTGACTCTATGGAAATCTCTGCATCTTCAAAAGAAAAAACCCACCAAAATTTGCTTTTTGCAGTGTGTTACTTATTTTGCACAACAACTAGCATTTCTGTGAGAACTAAATGCTACCTGTCATTTAGCTAGACATTCTAATTGTGGTAGATTTGCAGCTTCAGGTGAGTTTTCTGGTTGTACTGTTTCACATGGTCTTCACATAGTCTTCTGTTATCAGTAGAATGTGAGTTGGTGTAAAGCTTTTTATATTGATCTTCAGTAGTTAAAATCAATGTATTGTTACTAGAAAAGCAGATTTGATCTTAATCTTATTATCTAAGGGATGGCAGTTAATTTGTCTGCACTGTGAAACTAATCCTTACTGTGAACATTTCCTAAATCAAGGGAAAATTTCCAAAGGATCTGTGTGATCTGATTTAGTGAATTCATGAGCTTAAGCAGTTCTTGTTTTACTTACTTTAAAGCAAATATAAAAGAAATAAATTTCACCTTATTTTTTTTTTTTTTTAAATCATGCAGGTTTGCATAGCTTTTGTTGCTACCTTTTGTTTCTAATATACTGGGTCATTTCAAATGAACAATTTTGGATCTCAAAAAATTGCATCAAAACAAAAAACCTTTATTATGTATTTAACTATTAATAGTTTTGTGTGTGCAGACAACATATAATGTACTAATAAAGTTATATCCTCCTGCTGTCTCTGTCATCTAGCCAAACATTTTGCTATATAGACTAAAGATGTTGTCATCTCTCTATTTTATTTGATCATGGTTTATTATACAAACATTATCTGAATTGTATTGAAACTATTATTACACGAGTTAGCTATGTAAAAAGAGAATGATTATCTTTGTAAGCAAGCTGTTCATTCACTTTTTATTCCAAGATTTTTTACTGGATAATGGACAATAAAATATTTGTATAGTCTACTTTGCAACCTATGCCAAAATCTATACTGCTGACCTCTCTGTGAACTGAGATAAGACATCTTTGCCTGCCTGCCTGCCACAGAAGCCAAGCTAAATCTGTAAATTATCAAGTTTCAAACTTAGTTTATGTCTCAAGATTTATGTTAGTGATTAAGACTCTGCTCCTGCACACACTAAGTATATCTGGTGACTTCCATGTGCATGAAGACCCATGTTTACTTTGAAGAATGTTTGTATACATGCATTTTAACACATGTTCCATCCTTTTTAGCAGCTGAATGCAGTGGACCACAAATTCTGATGTAAAAAATCAGTATTATACTTCAGTTCTCTTCAGTTGCTACTGTTTGAATGGAGACTCTACTTTTGGCCTATATCTCTCATCTTTAAGCTGTTGACTGAATAACTCTTGGATAGCATCCTAACTCAAAAATTCATACAAAGTGGATTCTCAGGTTATTTTCCTGAAAATAAAAGTTGTCTGGATATATTCTACTAATGCACAATAGTTTCCAATGCAGATGTTCTGTTCATCAAGTTAGATGCTTTACAGTGTGGTGTTAAGGTGGTTTGTTGCTAGTATCTATTTAGTGTGGAAGAAAAGAGGATAGAGTTACAGATTGAGATCAAACAAATTTATCCTACTTGTTAAGACTGACAATCATAGTTTTTACTTAGTTATCACATGGAATGGCCTCCTAGAAGATGACAACAACCAAGTCTGTGACCTCTGGATTTAAATTCAAGCAAGATTCATCACCTCAGTTGTCCTGTGAAATTACTGCCAGCAGAGAACTCTCACTGGGGTCAAAATACGAGGTTCTGCATTGAGGTTCGTTCACCAAAGAGGAGTTGATTTTGTACTTTGAGGTAGCATGCAATTCAATTTCGTCTGTAAATCTCCACTTATGCACAAGTGTGAAGTGAAAGATTGAACATACAGTTCATACAGTGACAGGCTACTGTGTCTTTGAGAAGACTATATGATAAACAAGAAGGACTGATTCTATAGGGAAGGACAGGCTTCCTTGAAATTAGGCGTTAAGTACACTGCATTACCTAAGGAGCAAGTTCTAACACCGTTTTTTTCTGTTTTAAAAGGTCTTTTTAATACATTCTAACAATTGACTCAACCTAATAAGTAATCCTATGTTTAAAAAAATCAAACTGATTTCTAATTTCATATTTTAATGAGAACTTAGTAGGTGCTATTTCACTTAGTGTTTATGGAAATATTAACTTCTGCTTTTCCCTACTTTATTAAAACCCATTCATTTGGAGTCGTTAAGTTCCAGTGAAAAATTATCAAACATTTTCTCATGTCATTACATTTCAACATAACTGAAGTAACAAAGACTGGTTACTGAATTTAGCAAACTACAAACTATCATTCAAAAGTTCCTGATAGTTCACTGATTAGATAGAAAGACTCCTAAATGAATAAAGCAAGTCCTGCCTGAGATACTTGGTCACCTGTTGTATTTTGGTTTTGCTGACTCATTTATCACTACCAGCAAAACCTTTGAATTGGAACATTTTTGGTCAGCACTCTCTATCTCAAGTTACCCTGTCAACAACATTAAAGACCCAGATTCTGCCAGTATTTCAAAAGTGAGTATATTTTTCTTCTGTGCATCCTGGATTTCTAAGGTCTATCTGGAATATGTCTGAAATAAAAGAAAGAAAAATCTGTTTTGAGGATGAATTTCATTGCCACTTACTTTTAGAAACATGGATGTGTGGATATGGAGCAGTGAACATTAGAACTGTCTTTGAGGAAGACATTATTTGTGGAGAAATGGGGAGCCACCGAGTGGAAGATAAATTATGCTTCAGAATAATAATGTGCCCAAAAGGTATCTGAGATACTTCATCATCTTCAAATTCCTAAGTTCAGAATACAGCCTTGTGCTCAGGCTAACCTGAATTTAGACCAGAGTGGACAATAACATTACTTTAATTGTGTTTTGTTGAGTGGATATGTTCTCTGCAAGTCAGCAAGCTGCGTAAAAGAACCATGTTTCCATAAATGTTTGGGTCTAAATATCTAGGTAGGTTACTTAATGAATACATAAAAATACTTATTCCAAATGGAAATTTTTTTTTGAAATTGTATTTCTATATTTCTTTATCTAAAATAAGTCAGTCTCCTGCTTTTGAACTGCAGTATAAAGAACTGGTTTTCTTGTCTGAAATTCAGTAAAATAAAATAATCTGTAATTCAGAACATTTAGAATTTCATATTTAAAATAAGTGATTTTAGCATCATTCCATCCTTTTATGGTAGTGGTAGCTTGTATGTCTAAAATCAGGACTGCCAAAGGGTTGTGCCACTAGGGAGTGACGAAAACTGCATGTTGGTCTGATGTGTTGAAGCTTTGCTTTCACTGAGAAAGACATAGTTCAGGCTACACTTCTCTATTACTCTCTTGATTCAATGAATACATTTCATATTTTCTCACAGTATTCTGACACATATGTTTATACCAATTTATATGATTTGTTCCTCATGACAAAAAGGGATGTACCCAAAAGTGTTGAAGGAAATAGTGGATGTTATTGCTAGGCCACTCTCAATCACCTTTGAAAGGTCATGGTGATCAGGAGAGGTGCCTGAGGACTGAAAGAAAGCAAATGTCACCTCCATGAACAAAAAGGGCAAGAAAGAGGACTTGGGGGGGACTACCAGCCAGTCAGCCTCTCCTCAATCCCTGGAAGGGCGATGGAGCAGTTAATTCTGGAGGCCATCTTCAAGCACATGGAAGACAAAATCATCAGGAGTAGTCAACATGTATGCACCAAAATGAATCATGCATAACCAACATTATTGCCTCCTGTGACGGGACAACTGGCTGGATAGATGAGGGGACAGCAGTGGATGTTGCCTACCTCAACTTCAGCAAGCCTTCCAACGCCATCTCTCACAATATCCTCATCTATAAACTCAGGAAGTGTGGTCTGGATAAGTGGACGGTGAAGTTGATTGAGAACTATCAGAATGGCCATGCCTCAGAGAGTCGTGATCAGTGCCACAGCGTCTGATTGGAGATCTTTCACTAGTGGTGTCCCCCAAGGTTCAATACTGGCCCAGGATTGTTTAACTTATTATTCAGTGACTTGGATGAAGGGGCCGAGGCCTCTTCAAGGATCACAAAAAGCTGGGAGGAGTGGCTGATAACCCAGAGGGCTGCACAGACAGACTTTCAGAAGGACCTCAACAGGGTGGAGAGATAGGAAGGGAAGAACCTTCTGAAATTCAACAAGGGCAAACCCAGGGTCCTGTCCCTGAGGAAGAATAACCCCATGGCACTAGGACAAGGGGCTGGGGGCTGGGACTGGGGGCTGACCTGCTGGAAAGCAATTCTGTGGAGAAGGACCTGGGAGCCCTAGTAGACAACAAGTTGTCCATTAACAAGCAATGTGTCCTTGTCACCATGAAGGTCAAAGGGATCCTGGGGTGCATTAAGAACAGCATTCCCAGAAGATTGAGGGAGGTGATCCTACATTTTTACTCAGCCCTGGTAAGGCTGCATCTGGAGTGCTGTGTCCAGTTCTGGGCTCCTTAATACAGGAGAGACATGGAGCTCCTGGAGCAAGTCCAGTAGAGGGCTACAAAGATGATTAAGGGACTGGAGCCCCTCTCTTAGAAGGAAAGGCTGAGGGAGCTGGACTGTTCAGCCTGGAGAAGACTGAGAGGGGACCTTACCAATGCATGTAAGTATTGGAAAGGACAGTGTCAAAAGGGTGGAACTGGACTCTTCTCAGTGCTGCTGAGCAGTAAGATGAGAGGCAGTGGGCAGAAACTCATAAACAGGGAGTTCCACCTGAATTGAGGAAGAACTTCGTTAATGTGAGGGTGACAGAACACAGGAACAGACTGCCCCAAGAGGTTGTGGACTCAGGTTCCTGGAGATATAAAAAAAGCTGTCTGGACACAATCCTGAGTAATGTGATACGATGTGCTACAAGGCAGATGGCTTGAGCAGAAAGGTTGGACTAGATGACCTCCAGTGGTCCCTTCCAACCCTACTTATCCTGTGATTTTGTGATTCTGTCAGAAATTTAGATTTGGGAAAATTTCTTGAATTCTTTTGCTGTGTAACTTACAGGAGACTTGTGGGAAGTCCAAAAAGTTCAGTTTATTTCTATTTTCTTTTATGTATACTGTGATGTAACCTGAATGAACTCTTCAGTGTTAACTTTTATAAGCTTCAGAGGCGGCGATTTTAGACCTCCTGTGTCTAAGGCTGCCTAGTCTCAGATATTTTCTTTTTGTCCAGTAGACTAGGTTGCTCTAAGTATTCTGGCAATTTCGCTGTTCTGTTACCTTATAATTGAGGGCTATATGTGGTTTCATCTTGTCTATCCTTTCTTTGAATTTCTGATGTCACTATAGACAGTACCAATACAAAAAGAACTGAGACTGGGAGGCAGAATTGCCACAGATAATATTTGGGTTCAGTCAGGAAGAATGTTAAATAGAAACTATGATATTTTGCATAGGAATTCTGACTTTAGGATGCCAAGGAGTGAATTTTAATTTCAAATCTCTTTGAGCTGGAGTATGCCTATAACTCGCAATGCAAGAGACAACAAATAAAAAAACAGGAGGAAAGAAGACCTGAGTTTCTTTCCTGCTTCACCCAGAAGCAGGATGCTTGCATGCCAGAACATTCTAACACTTGTGCATGAGGGAACATTTTCTTCATCACTCATGGTGTCATGGGACATATTTCATAAAGTGGCAGGGAACATATAAAGAAAATAGCTCCATCATTATTTTACACCAATACATAAAACAAACCAGAGGACTACAAAAGGAATCGTTTTCCATTCACCATAAGTCAAGATCCACAGCAGGTGGTTCTGCTTAGTGTGGATAGAAATGAAAAGAGTTGTTTCTAGTGAAATGAGGAACAACTGTACCTCAGTATCCTATTGAGAGACTGGATCTTTTCTACAGTCCAAATCAAAACCACATCATTGACAATATGTCTTTGAAACAGTGAGTATGTGCTCACACCATGAGAGGTTTGGGGTTTTTTTTTATGTTCTACAATAGTTTCAAATCAGAGAAAAAACTTTGCTAGATTTTTCTCTTTTTATTTCCATTCACTCTAAGCAAGAACTTATGCCATGGAGAGTATCACACCTTAGGGCATATAATTTGTTTGCAGACCAGAGGTCATTTATGTCTTTGCTTTCCCAGTTTCCCTTTCCCTCCTACCAGCAGTTTAGAAAACACAAGTATATTTCAGGGTCAAGTAAGGTATCAAGATGGGGTCCTGTGGTGTAAACACAGACTGAGGAAAAATATTAAAATATCATCCTAATATTATTGATGTGATTAATCTTGTTCTTTATAGCAAGTAATTCTGTCTTTGAATAAATATTTTATTTTCTTAACCAATACATTATATTAATAAGCCAGTACACTGAATTTTTACAGGTGCTATTACATCTATTTTGAAATGAAAAGATGCTCTCAAAAAGTTCATTTTCATTGTTCTGTCTTATGGGAACCTTAAAATAGTTACCTTCAAAATGCTTCCACTATTTGTATTGGACAGAAAAAAAAATCAACCTAAATAATAGGAGGATATTTTTTTTTCAAGCTATTTTTTCCCCCCAGAGTAGAGCATATGAATATCCTGGAAAATAAGCATGAAATGGTTCATCCTAAGGACTTATATATCCATTCAATTTTTGATGCTAGGTCTAAATTCCAATACATATAAAACTGTCTGGGTGAAGCAGCAATATCTATAAACAGAGACTAAAAAACATGTCTGCTGCAATTTTGCCCTTTCTACTTGCCCAGTTATCTGTATCACCAGAATGAGAAAAGAGAAACAGCAAGTCAGCTTCAGGATGTAATCATTAGCTTACTCTTCTGTGGAGTAGGACATACCATTAAAATATCCAAACTCCTCATATGTGTTTTGGGAATATCTCCATAAGAAATACATTTTGAATTATGCTTTATATCACTATTCCCTCCTAAATTCGTTCTTTAAGTACTTCAGCAGTGTGGGCCTAGGCCACAAAGAAGCACTCTGAAACCGAGTTCTTTACAGGTCGCAGGCCAGAAGGAAAAGAGGCCTGGTTGTTTATTCTTTATATATTTATATGTTTCTAGGAATAACCGTGGATTGGAGGTCAGTGTTACCACCTCCTCCATCCTTACAGGTTCACAGAATAGTCCATCACACATTCTCCACCCAGGAGAAAAGAATGTAAACTAAAGTTACAGTTAACTAAAACATTGCTATGTTTACAGAAAGTGTGTGAGAAACTTTATCTAAGAAGCACACATAGAACACTGCAAAAGACAGGGCAACACAGCAGCACGAAAGATCTAATAACTGCTACTGTGAATGAATAATAGTGCTAATTATACTTTGAGTCCCAGCTAGAGAAAATAGACATGAACACAGAATAAAACCCTTCTTTTGGATTATTGGAACTTCTTTGAGTGAGAATGTGAGCTTTCAGCAGAATAGTTTGTACATAGCACCAACCTGAAGAGTGTGGAATGTGCTAGAGGAGCCACTGGAGCTTTCACTCACACCACAAGTTCCTAACCAGCACTTGGGCCTGCATCGCTCCATTGCCATAGAGCCTAGAAACATAAAACCAAGTTAGAAATATCTCCTAATTTCTTTTGCATGGTTATGCTGAGAATCTGTACCTAAATAATGGCTTCAGCACATGCATCAGACATTCTGTGCAATTTTCCAATATCTGCCATGCAACATAGGCAAATAGAAGACTGTGATGGTCTAGAAGGAGCTCTTGCTCAAGCAAGGAAGGAAGCACAAGTCTTTTGTTATTTGTTACTGAAACTTAGAATGATTTCTAACCGTTATTTGCTTTGGGCCTTTGGAAGTCCATGCTTCTCTTGAAAGGGTTCAGCTTCTAAGTAGAGCGAAAACATGGAAATAATCCATCATGTCTCCTTTAAATTTCTGAGCACCACTTAGAGCCTCAGCTGAAAGCTGTTCTGTGGATAATTGTGAACATGAAAGTCATTCTCATATTTAGAGTCAAATAGTTTAAACATGCAGAAGCAAACTCTAGAGCAGTGGCGAGTTTTAAGAAAGAGGTAGTTCCATGACAAATTTACTAGTCCCCCCCAAATCACTGAACAAAACCCCTGGTCTAGCCCATATTAGACGAGGTATGAGAATAAGGAGGTATCAGAATCATGGCTGCTTGAGCAGATAAGCAGCTCGTTCCCACAAAGAAGTGAGACCAGCTGAGCACCAGGATTATGTCTTCTCTTTGAAAATACATGACTGTGGGCAGATTACCTTACAATATTTTAGTGAAATCTTCCGTCAGCAAAACTAGAAGGCAATTATCTTGCTCTGAAATGGTTAAATTTACCATACAAAACTAATCTTTCCTTTTTTTTGCATACACTTTTTGATTCCAGTTTCAATTCTGCAGGTGAAGGACACAAACAATACCCCTTTATTTTAGACCAGTCCTGGCAAATCTGTTTTCTTATCATGTCTGGTGTTATAGTCAATTTGGTCTGTTGGGATTGACAAGTTCCTCTGGGAATGGTAATTATTTGGCAAGGAATGTGTGCACAGCAATTGCAGTGGCATTATGTTTTGTAGCATAGAAAAAAGTAAGGAAAGGGTCTGTGTCTGAATAATTTGAGGATATATTCTGAGGGGGAAATAAGAATGGGGAAGGGTTACTACTAGAAGAGGAAAACACTACAAAATAAAGAAAAAGAAGCAGGGAGTTTCTGGGGGAGATGGAAGGAAAAATCATCCTTATGGGAGGAAAAAAAAAGATATTCTGAAATCTTAAGCACAGTAAGGTTTTTTAATTTTTTTTTTTTTTTTTTTTAACTACAGTGTTGTCTTTAAAACACTGATAAACAGAGGAAAGGAATGAAAATGGAGTGAAGAGACACTGAAAAAGGAAAGAAAACAGATACAGGCTAGAAAAATCCAGATCGATTACACTAAATTTTAAGGCTGACCAAACTGAATGTAGATGCTGTTGTCTTTCTGTTTTCAGTAAAACAAATATTTCAACAGTGTGTAGGGTTGTACAAGGTCCAAATTTGGCCGGCCCTGCTCAATTTCTTGTTTACTAGTGTTCCCACTGGTTTCAGTACATGTGGAGTAAAATATTGTACATGTGTTAAGGACTGACCCTAACATATTGAAAAGTACATGTTCAGAGTAAAAATACTTATAATAACTTTTTATGAAAAATACACTATTTGGAGTATATTTTAATTATTTCAGACAAACTGCAATATTGTTTTTGCACAAGCACATATGTTTATAATGCTATACAATAACAAGAAATAGAGGACAAGGAATTGGACTGATCATTACCCTGAAAATACATAAATTAAGCTATGTTCTTAGTTTATTGAGTCCAGTGCTCCCTGAAGCAGAATGCTGTTGATGCAGTAAAATCTCTCAACTCTGTGGAGGCAGATAGATTTTGCATTTGTTTGTTTTAGGATTTTGGTAGGGGTTTTAGTTGTTTTGGTTCATTTGTTCATTTGTTTTTTAAGCCTGAAATGCCTCTCTAGAAGTATATGGTCAGGATTTTAGTAAAAGGAGATAAACGTTTCCATTTCCCTGGTTTAAATATCCAGGTGTGGACTATGCAATAGGCTCAGGTGAATTAAGTATGAGTCACATAAGAATCTTTCTGGTGCCATCATTAATAGAATGTGTATTTTCACTAATTTGCTTTTAAATAATTTTACTAGGGTTTTTTTTTTTTTTTAATCTAATGTAAGAGATAGAATTTTGGGTTCAAGTGTTAAGTTCCTCTATCCAGTGTCTTTGAAATTAGTTGTTGCTTTTAGTTCAGCTCCTAGCAGACTCAGCTGCCATCATTAAAATGATTGGTTACTGTTATCCATTATTAAATCTCTGTCTGGATAGCATGGATTGAAAGGTAAAAGGCAGGATTGCTTTTGTTTCTTGAAGAATCTCCCTTGTTTCAGAACTGAAGAACAGTGGAGAAACAGAATAGAGTAAAATGATTTGGTCTATTTCCCAGCCTGACGTTTGCAGGATAAATGGAGCCGCTAAAACGCAAATTTTTATTTTTCTCATGTATTTGAGCCATAGGTCAGATTAATTCAGCAGTTTTGGTGAAAAACCTGAAAATTATAACTTCAAAAACCAACAATCTCTTTCCTCTCATCTATCAACCATAAGGCTTTTTCTGTCTATCCAGTTAGAATAATCCACACTAAAAGGAGCACTGCATGAAAACTTCATTGTATATAAGTATTTTTCATTCCACATACTGTTCTTCATTAACTGGAAAAAAATTTAGATGGACAGAAGTATCCCAAGCTTCTGGAGTGAAACATTCTCCCTTCCAAGAAAATGTTTTGTGAAGAGAAAATTGTGAGCCAAGATTAGATAGGTGAAATGAAGCATCTGCTTCTGCTTGAATTTGCAGAGCCTGAAATAAAGCAAGCACAGGTCTAATCTCTGTGCAAACAGAGGTGACAGAGAAGTCAGTAAATGCTTACACTCATGCCAGTTATAAAAGATAGGCTCTATCTGCTTAGAAACATCAAAAAACATAAGTCTGCTGGTAGAAGGAGTTAACCCAATGGGAAGAGTTGCAGTGCTCTTCCTCTGCCTAGATTTGAGAGCCCAGGGGAAGCAGAAACGCACCTTTTTAAAGAAACATTTGGGTCAGTGAATATAAATAAACAACTAATCATTTAACCACCTAAGGACACAGCAAGAGAGAAGCAATTTCCTTGCTGCTGGGGAAGCAGAGGAATCTGGCAATGAACTGAGATACCTGCATGCAGTTTTTCTGCTCTTACATTTTGAATCATGTCTGGGACTCTTGTATATCATATCATTATGCTTGAAGTGTATCAGGAGCTAATGTGAAATGTAACAGATAGAGTCCAAATGTTTCTAAAGGTAGGTGACTCATATCACTCTTATGCTGACCTTGCTCATTTCAGTAGGTGCATAAATTATTGGTATATTTGACTGTTTACAGAGACTAATTAATTGAATTATTGTCTGCTTAATGCTGCTTACTTGTTGAGATACTGTTTCCATATTATTCCTGGTAAGAGGCTTTTAAAATACATTTCATTTCAGAAAAATGGAGTGCAGCCTAAATGGCCTTGCTTATTTATGCTACGTTTATTTCTGATGTCTGGAAACGTAAGGTGGATGAGTCACAGTTCCTCCTCTCCTGCTCTGCAGTGGTGCAACAAACTGGAGTTAGAGGAACACAGGTTATTTACAGCACATGAAAGATGTTTTCATAATCCCTAAGATTAGTCCCTAATGTTGGGGAGTCGTTGAAGAATTTTTTTCTCTATTTCTGTACATGGAGCAGTTTGTGTAAGAAGGGAAATCCTCCCCTCTCACTCAGCATTTTTGGCAGGATCCCTGACTGATGGTCTCAGGTTTGAGAAGGTCTGAGTCAAAACTGTCAGAATAATGGTAAGAGCCAGAAGGAACTTTGCAAGAGCTGATTTCAGAGAAAAAAAAAATAAGTTTTTTTTATGTTATCCCTGAATTTCTCTATCATGAAAAGAAATGTTTTTTATCCTAATACTTGCATGATACAGAGACATGTATAGCATGGAGTAGCTACATGAGTGAATGTATTTCTCTGCATTTTTTTTTACTGTTGACCTTCGGTTTTGCACATCTCTTTCATGGTGTGGATTATCAAAATGAATGTCAGGAACTTTCCATAAAACCTTTATTTCTGTGACTGATTATCCATTCTTTCCTTTATAAAGAAGAGAAGGCTTTGGGGTGACCTAGTTGTGGCCTTCCAGTACTAAAGGGAGCCTATAAGGGAGATAGAGAGAGACTTTTTACAAGAACATGTAGTGACAGGACAAAGGGGAATGATTTTAAACTGAAAGAGGATAGGTTTAGGTTAGCTATTAGGAAGAAATTCCTAACTCTAAGGGTGGTGAGACACTGGAACAGGCTGCCCAGAGAAGTTGTGGATGCTCCATCCCTGGAAGTGTTCAAGGCCAGGTTGGATGGGGCTCTGAGCAACCTGGTCTAGTGGAAGGTGTCCCTGTTCATGTCACGGGGTCTCAAAATAGGTGATCTTTTCAGGTCCCATCCAACAAAAACATTTTATGATTCTATGATTCCATGAAAAATGACTGATTATGTTACCACAGAAGATACCTACATTAATAGCTCTTCTGCCTAGAAGAAAGACAAATTAGGTCTAACCCATGCCAGGGTTTACCAATTTCTGTTGTTTGTGCTTAGAGAAGTAGAAAATTTTATTTTATGCTAATAAATCTCCTGTTAGAATTTGATATTTATCGATCTTTTTGAATTCTTAGATTTAACAGTCTCTGGAGTATCAAGTGAGAAATAATATGTTTGATTTTTAAATTTAGCAATTCATCAAGCAAAATAAGAAGATAATAAGAAGAAAGAATAACTTTTGGGTACCAGTGTTCAGACAGGCAGTAGAGCACAGGGAGGTAAGGACAGGGGGCTCAGCCCACTTCCTTGTAGAGAGAAACTAACCTAACCAGACTGTAACAATAGCCATTTCTGTAGTGAGGCTTATTGCATGTCTTAGGTAAAAAACAGAATTCACAGTTTGTTGTGTTTAAGTGAATTAAAACATGCAGAAGCAGTGGAATTATTGCACCATTTGTAACATTTTTGTGAGTCTTAACTCTATGGAAGTTACTATCATTTTATGTTTTTAAGAACACAGTTTTTCCTTTTAAAAATATTCTGGATTAAAGGCTTTCCAGAGAGCTGGAAAGCTTGTTTGACTGTTATTTGAAGTTTTTCAATGAACCTCAGTAGGAGCAGAATCAGACCTTTCAGATTACCAAATGTTTGTGACTGGAAAAGCTTAGAGAAATAATGTTCTTAGGATAAAAGGAGCAGGGAGAGCCCGTGATATTTTGTGCTGGAATTTCTATTACACAAAAATGTCAGAGGGCATGAAGTATTTGAAGAAGGAAAAGAAAGAAATATAATGTCAGGTAATACTGGATCTAAAAGCCAAATAGAAAGTGTGCATGATGTAAGGACACGTTTAAATCCTAAATTATTCTAGAGTTTTAATGAATAGCCCTGCTAACATTCTTTATAGGCTAAGTAAATCTTCTTAGAATTCTTCACAAATCTCAGCTACTTTAAAAAAATTACTTTCTTTTGACAGCTATTTTGACGTATGGCTCTGCATAAAGGAGTCATTTTGAATATGCAATGTAATATTGGGATATACATTAAAAAAAGAGAGATGAGAGGACCCAGAAATATAATCTTCTTCTTGTAATCCTGTATTAATCCATTCTGTACTGCTAAAGTTTTCATTTGAATGTGGAGCTCACAAAGATTCTGGCAGAAGCAAAAAAAGAGAAAGAAAATGAAAAGTCTTCTGTATATAAATCCCCAGAGCTACACCTATAAAGAATTTTTGCAATCTGCTAAGAAAGGAATAGCCCCGGGAGCTAATCTCTTATTGCATGGATTTCTCTCTTTTTGTCCTGACCTTGACTCTCCCACAGTCTCTGTGGCTGTGGAAGTCAGTAAGTGTGCTTCTGCCTCACACCGAACTCGCTGCTGCTGCTCCTCTCTCAGGGCATGCCTTTGCAGCATCAACTTGCTGTTTAACTAATCCCACACTGAGATCACTCAAACATTTAAAAGGGGTTTAGTGTCACTATCAGATAGATCCACAGAGATAACAAATCAATTGATTTCATGGCACGTGATGAAAATGCTAATTTTAATTGCCACTGCAGTTAGTGAAGTTCAGACTGGGGTCTGATCTGAGCAGAAAGTGGACACATAGCATTTGCTTGGAGCTGCAGCACACCTTAAAAGCTAAGAACACCAAGAATATGTTTGCCTCTAGCCTTTCTGAACACACTGGCTTAAAGAAGGTTAGCAAGGGAGGAAAATCTGTTCTTTCTTCTGAAGTTCGAATCAACAATTTCAGTATTAGAAATTGAGAGGTTTAAATCTCATAAAGTGATAGGTCTGAGAAGCTTTTCCTAAGAGTAGGTAATATTCTAATTCTTATTTTCAGAGCCTTTCTCTCCAACTGTTATGGCCTGTAATGCTAAATACTACTATTGCTATTATTTATACTCTTTCTATGATGAAATCATCTATTTATTTGACCAGAGAGCACAAAACACATCTGGAAACTGAAGCACCTGAGTGATCACCTTGGTAAAAACAGGCAGTACAGCAGCCCTAAATTTGAAGCATTTCTATATTTATTCTTGCGTGTCTGACATTCTTCGTTCAGATTTCTGGTTTTCCACAATTTTAGATTGCATCCAAGATATTTCTAGAAATACATTTTTTTTCTCTCAGACATGGAAATAATTCTTTCCTCTCTGGGAAACCAGGCCTATTTTAGTTCCTGGGACACTGCTCTGTGTTGTCAGGGCAGCCTGCTGCTTTGAGGTTTGCTAAGGGGCTGTGTTCACAGACCTCACATTTCCTGCATGCTTCTGCCAACAGCTTCTCTCCATCCCCTCTTTTATTGCTATTCTATATTTGTTCAAGAGACAGAAGAGTGCAGAGACATTCTGCTTGTACCAGACAGTATCTTTTCTTATTTCTGGCTTCACAAATGACTTTTCTTCCAATCTGTTGGGTAATTTTGATCATCTCACAAACTGTCTTTAGTTTGTTTTACCATGATCCACTGGTGGTGTTTGCCACAGTACCACACCAAAAGTGTCATCACATGCTGCCAAAAACAACAATTAAAAAGGAAATTTTATATCCAGAACCACTTATTAAATGTGCAGTTTTATATATTATATTTTTGTGCCTTTGCTATTGCTGACAAGATTGTATTTAAATGATCTCTGTATTTGTTGATAATATTTTCATATTAACACTAGCTCTTCTTAATTTCTTAGCATCAGGTTTTAAGGTTTGCTCAAGAGCACTACTCCATATTATTCCCCAGGTTTCACAAGGGAAGACTGTGGAAGATTTCTCAGCTACTACTTTTCTCCTACTTTCAGCCCTATTTTTCGATTTTCTGAGAGTGGGCACTATGCATTCAGGATTTTGATATTTTTAGGGCAATCTTTCTTGACGTTCATTTTTAGAGTTTGGCAAACAATACTGCATTTCTAAAATTATCCTTATGCTGCTTGTTGTTCGTGGACCGATCCTTTTGTTAGTTTTTTAGTACCTTTCTGTGTTTGATATTTGCCCTTTATAGTCCTTTCATTAGATGTTTTGTATTCTATGGCTTTCTTTGTTACTAGGATTTAGCTGACCCTATGAATTTAGAACTTTAATGAATAATTTAATCTTACTGTGAACTTTATATATATTAATAGGACTAAGTATGCACATTATTTTCCAGAATTGAGTCATTGCTGGTGCATAAAATAGAGATGAGGTGCATAGCTTGAATCATAAAAATCATTCTAATACTTGCTGCAACTTACTTGTGTAGAACGCACTGTATTTTTCTTTGATGGTTGACTTGAAAGTGCTGAATAAGAAAACAAAGTTTGGTTTTACAACTACAACACTTTTTATGAACAGGAACAGTGGGAACATTTTCTCATGTATCTAATTTTAGAACGTCAGAAATTCCCAACTGTATTGATGGAGAATGTATGATTCTTAGTTCAGTAATAATATGTCTTTTTGGTAACTGTACTTATAACTTTATTATTTCCAAGGCTACATGACATACGTTAGAAGTAAACAACAACAACAAAAGATAAAGAAATCCTATAATATACTTCCCTATCCACCCTGTTGCTGAAGACAACTAGCTTATATATATCATTTGTACATAGCTCATTTTGGTTTTAAAATAATTATTCTTTATAATTGTTAACAGAAAATTGTTGCATTATGAGGGGGGGAAAAAGTAATATGTATTTTAAAAAGCTAGCTTTCATTCAGCTTCAGTTTATCTTCATCTCAACAATGACTTTATTAAACTAGTGGCTTCTCATAAAGGGGGAGATTTGAACAGATGGGCTTAATAAAGATTCCGCAGTATATCTGCCACAAATGGTTGAGCACTGCTACCAAAGTAGGACTAAGATATGACTGAGAATAAAGAATTTTCAGATTGTTTGAGCTCTCAGTGAAGGACTTTTAGATTAAAAAACAAAGGTTGCGGTGTAAATGAACATAATTCTAAGAAGACACGTAATAGAACCTTGCTATAAAAGGAAAATCCACTTACTACTAAAGTAGTAAAATTTCAGTGTGCTGCAGTGGGAAAACAGCAAATCCTGCATTGTTCTGGGGTTATTTTTGGTTTTGTTTAATTTTTTGCCACTCCTAGTTGAGATATGTTTTCTTCTCTTTTGTATGAAAAATTTCAAAGAATGCAGATGGCTTACAGTGTCACCAAAAATAATGCTATTGAAGCTTTAAATTTTCATAGGTATCCCTCTCATGAATCTAAGGTCAGAAGTTACTGTTACCATTCTTTCTCTGCTATAGACTTTTTTCCTTCCCAATAATGCATGAAAAAATTGAAAATATTCACAACACTACGTTTGGAAGTCAAATCACTTCAAATATGTAGTTACCGAATAAAAGGTGTCACAATGAAGACCATATATATATTTTTTTTAATTTCCACAACATGCTGATAGATCTAAACTGATTAAATCCAAACTGTGTTGTTGCCTAAAACCTAGTGAAAGACAAAATTCAGCTCATCTGCACATTAAACTTTAATAGTCAGGGAATTAAACAAGAACCATTGTGTACTTTTAGTCTATATTTTGATGAAGAGTTCCCAGCCCAGGAGAATTGTCAAACAGTACTTCAACACATCTCTGACTTGTCTTTGGTAAAACTGGGTAGGGTTGTGGGTTTGTTGTGTTGAATTTTGAGATGTAACTTGAAGTGTCGTCTTCCAAAAAAACACCTATTTCCTCTGTATGCAAAATCTTCCATCATGGTCACACCTTAAAAATTTGTAACAAGGCTTTGTTTTATACAGAGAAAAAAGTTACTACTGAAATTCTGAATACTTTTTGAATAACTTTGGAGCAGATCTTCCTTTTAGCTATTCCAGTAATTTATTTAGAAAACTCCAATTAAAGTATCTGGTTTGAAAAGTTTAACTGGTTTTTTTTGGTTTTTTTTTTTTAATATATTCACTATGAGTTCTGTTATTTCCTCAAATATAGATATTTCTTTAAATATTGAGTTTAGATATCCTGGTGATAGGATAAATAACTGCCTAGTCTCAGTTATCAAGATTAGTTTATATGGAGAAGAATGTTTATTGATGTATTGATGTCACTATTTATTTTGTTTTACGCAAATTTAAATCTGATGGCTTTACAGCAACAGATAAATGCTTCTGCCTTATTCAAAACAAGTAAATATGCAGATACTCATCTATTGCACCTTGTATTTACATGGAGTGCAGTGCACAAAGCTTGTCAACTCTGCTACAGCAACGCTCCACTTTTAGAAAAGTCTGTTTGGTCTTTATTTTTTAATTAAGGTACCTGCTCCTACAAAACCTGAAAAGAGAACCGGAAATGAGCATTCTTGCTCTATGACCTTATATTTCATGCAGTTCTGTGAACCTTGCAGTGTGTTTGGGAGCATGGTCCCCTTCTCCCCTGTACGAGTCCAACTGATTTTGGAAGGCTGTCTCATTGAAAAGGCGTGTTGAGAAGGAGCAGTCAGAAGACACCCTAGCTGCAGCTCCCTCCACCTGTGCTTGGGGCAGCAACGAAGATCTGAGGGTCCTGTACTTGATCCCCATCTGAGCAAGTCTGTGCACACAATGATGCTCCATCTGTACCCCATCTCATTCCTCCCTTGTTCCGATCTGCATCCCAACCTGGTGACTTGGCTTTTTGGTTTGACCTTGAGGCTTTCTCATGGCTATGGACTTGATGGTTTTTCTGGTCTCTTGTCTGATCCTGGTTACCATCACTGGGCCTGATTCAGACCCTGACTTACTGACTTGGTTTCCTGGCTCCTTTTCAGGGAGGCTACTGCCTGTGCCTGCCTTGTGATGCTCAAATCCTATCTTGCCTTCTATAGGACAACCTGCCCTTGCTGCTTCCTGGCAGGGCTAAAGGGAAAGAATCACAGTACTCTCTAAACCCCATTATTTGTATTATTTTGGCTAAGTTTCTGCTCTTTGCTACTGTCACCCAAACACTGAATCTGTCCACTTGTAAATGACCTTGAAGCTGCATAAGCAAATACTTATGGGTACTTATGTTTTCCCTGTTCCCTGCTTCCCACGTTTAAATCACTGCATCCATCATGAAAGTGTATGTCACTTCACACTAATGGTTATTTGATTAGCAGCAAATTGAAATTATGTGGATGAATTGTCAGTAGCAATGATTTAGGTATAGCTCAGTGTTAACACCAGGGTGAAACATAAGGGAGATGGAGCAGTGAGGCTGCAGTGAGCTCTTGAAGAACAGTCAGGATAAAGGGTATGACCATTAGTCTCAACTTCCCAGCACCTTTATTGGAATGAGGCAAAGACACAGTTAAACTGGTTTGAAGACTGCTACCATTTAGGGATGCTGCAAGCTTAATTTAAAAATTGGTCATTAAGAATTAAGCAGCTAGTCCAGTTGCAGTGATTCTCCTTGGAGGAGGCTTTATTATCTGAATTACTGTGCAGGAAAATGTGCAATTAAAAATGCAAATGTTCTCGTGCTCTTGATTCATTTGAGTATTTCCAGTGAAGACACAATGTTGCTTATAAAGAAGTCAACAAGAAAAAAGAACATATGTTTATAAATAAAACATAGAGGAAGAAATAGCTTAATTCCTTCCAAGCTCAGATAGTCTATTCTATCAGACATTTAAAATAAGCAACTTTGAGACAGGAGATATTTTAAGAAAAGGACGTATGTCTACATTCTTAAGATATTAGATTTTAAATGTTTTATCTTTGCCATGAATATCTATGTGATATGTCTTCATAAAAGCTCTTTAAAACATCTATTGAATACAAGGACAGGGAAATAATTTGTATTCAGTCTAAAAGGTAGAAAGATTATATGAGTGTATTTGCATAAAACAGAGGCATAAAAAACAAAGACTATATTCTGTCATAAACAAAATAAGATTGTGCAGCTATTAGTAACGGGTGAATACAGGACAAAAGTATGTACAGGTACTTTAAGGAGGAGGAATTATTACATGCTTGAGTGTAGCTGAATGGAATAATAAAAGGGAGTTCCTGCTAGGATTACACTTACAAATGGGTCTTTTTAGCTCTCAGCTAATGCTTAGAGAAAAGAATAAAAAGAAAAAAAATCCAAAGAGGTTTATCCAGTGTGATTTCAAACACAACCAAATAGGAGTCAGCATTGCTTGTTCTGAAAAGTAGCAGGCTGGGGCAAAAGCAGGGTGCCCTTGAAACCTCATTTGGTCCCTGTGAAGACTGCCCCCACAAGTCCATGCCCAAATCCTACCAGCTCGTGTGGCCAAAGGCAGTCGGGTGAGCAGGGCAGAAAGCAGGACAGCAAGAAGAATTTTAGGAAGAAAGTGAGAAGTTATAGCATTGATCAGCAGAGAGGGGATGATGTCTGATAATAAGCAACCCAAGCATGAGCTGCAGCTAAATAACAGAATCCCTGTTTTTGCTAGTACTGCAGGGCACAGTTGTTACATAACGCACACAGACAGTAACAGTACTGAAAACAAGATCGAAAGATCTGTGTATTTGTTAACGTTTCCAGATACCACAGGATGAAGCATAAATGTGTCTAACAGATAAATGAAATTTACATAAATAAAAATGATAAGCAAAAGATGGAAAGTGCCTATTAAATCTAGGAAAAATCAAGGAAGAAAGTGAATACAGCAATAAGACCTTAGTAACCCAGATCTGAATTTGCATGTGAACCTTCAGAAATGTGAAACAGTCTCCTTCTCTTTGTTTATGGTTACTGCACCCTGTCTATTCAAACACCATGTCTCTGATTAAATCTGCTGCAAAATCCATATTCCATGGTAAGTTCATGAGCCATAGTATATGGGATGCGAGTTAAATCATTCAAAAAACTTACTTAGCAAAGTCTCCCATTCAAAATGTTGAGAGGAACACATTTCTATTTTAAGAGTAGCATAGAAAATATTTGAGTGTATTCTCCTTTGAAATCTAAAGACTGGTTAATACAGCCTGAAGACAGGTGTTAACATATCAGTATCTCAACTATGTGATGAGGATAAACAGAATCAAATAGGTCAGAAAAGGTCCCTAAATTCAGAGAAATTGTTGAAAAAAAGTCTGAAGGAGCTTACTGTCTTATCCACATTCTCCCTAAACATTTGACTTTATTAGGACGAGGGAGAAAACAGGGATTTCTGTTCATTTTTCAAGGTCTTATATTTATATTAAAGTGAGCTATGTAGGATTAAGCTAGTGACGTAGATGTTGACCTAATCACAAACTATTTAACTATAACTTTGTAAAAGGACTACATATAATCAAGTTTAAAGCAACTAACTAGACATATGTTATGTACTAATTACTTTAGCGTTTAGTGAGTACAACAGTCTGTGAAGCTGCTTAGGTTTTGAGAAAATTGTGAACACAAGGACTGGGCAAAGGGTTGCACAAAAGAATGTTTTATTATGTCACCAAAAAAAATCTAATTCTTTTTCATGCAAAAAAAAAGTTTTGTTTATTCATAGAAGTTTTCAAACAAAGCATATATTTTTCAGGTAATGGGCTGGTTATCTCAAGTATTAAACACTGCTCTTCTTTCTTCGAGTCCTCAGATCTGTGTGCATGTATTCTTTGTACATGTCTGTAGATGGAAAGAAAAAAGCTACATATATATAAGAATACACATACAGGGGTTATTTTTTTTGGTGAAGAGGTATTAGTAATTGCTTTTGCTAACCCTGTTTTTGTGCTGAGATCTGAGTAAAGTCTCATCTCATCAAAGCAAAGAAACTGAGAAGGAAAACTCACTTCTAAAGCTTGAGAAAGCAGTCATTTGCCTTTGAAGACTGCTCAAGATACAAAGTTTAGGTGCCAGCTATGGAAGAATTAATTATAATTGTAAATGAAGGGGGAAAGGGGAATAGATCTTAGTATAAATGTCAATGGCTTCATAAATATATATATATGTATCTGAATGCTTCCAGATAGATTACACCTGAAGAACTCACACAGCTAATACAGAAAGAGTGACAACAGCTGAGCTAAAGGCAAAGTAATTAGTTTTTGTCAGAAGCTCAGTAGCATTCCTTTCCATACTTAATTTTTTTTTGTGGGAAAACTTATGAGGTCTTTATTGGCCATGGGGAAGTGATGATCCACGTAGATTTAAAAGAGTTGATTTAGATTAATTTTTTCAAACACTCTCAAGAGCTTATAAATTATATCTGTAGCAAATGCTAAAAAAGGTATCTGGTAATATATCAGAGTTCATTTCAGTGTTTTTTTGGTGGTTGTTTTTTTTTTTTTTTTCAGTTCTGCTCATTCTAGATATTACTGTGAGGTACTCAGGCAGACTTTCTGATTAACAGGTGAGCTACCTACTGTGTTCTTTTTGATTTTTTTGTGGTGTTGGGGTTTGAGTGACAGCCTTACCTATGAGTTCATTTTGTTTTGAGAACTTGAAGCGACTAGAGGTTAACATAATTTAAACAGGATATTAAACCTCAATATATGTGGTTAAATCAAAGTCTGGTCTTGATTTCAAGTATAGTATATGCATTCATGTATCAAATTGCAGGTAGATTTTGTTCTTGTTGGCAGAGTAAAATTTATTTTACTATAAAATGACTTCATTTTATTATTTACATTATCTGTGACCTTGCAAAAATAATGATTTATTAACAGAAATAACATATTATACATCTTCCAGATTGGTTAGTTCTCTAGTTAAATAAGGTCTGAGAAACATAATTTTATTGATAAAATTTGAGGATTTTGCTCTGAAATAGTAAAGAGTCAAGTAAATACGTTTAAAATTTATGTTTTGCTAGCCATAATTTGGCAGCTTGAAGTAATAAACTTGTAAACATTTATACAGCCTTCTGAAGGACTTTAGTTACTGAATGTCAAATATAGGGATGGCTGCACAAAATTAATAACGGTCATTATTAGCTCAACTTTGATTTTGTTATTACTGACCTTACTGTATGAGAAGATAAACATACTGAATAACTGTGTGTATTCAAACACAGTGTGATCTCTTCCTTTTCCAGCAGTCTGCAGTAGTGGAGAACATCTGTATCTGTGTATGTTTCTCTGTGTATGTATATGTGAAAGAAAATTTCTTAAAATTTAAAATTTAGCTTCACTGTAAGAAATATTTCCATAGTTTCCTAAGCATCCTTGACTTCAAAAAGATTTCCCAAGGGTTTTCTAATACTAGATTCTCTGTTGGCATAAGATTTTATTAAAGTTGGGTTTTTTTTTTGTTGAAGTTTGATTACTCTTTGGATCTAAGGGACAAAAGTTTGAGGGAAAGAAGAGGAAAGCTATATAATATTATAATATAATATCATAATACTCTAATTAATATAATATTATGTATATTACAGTATGAATCCCAAGGCAAAATAATTGGTCACATCTGGTCAGGAAGAGCCGAACCAATATTAAATGGCAACCAAAAATTATACTGATTTGTTAATAACTTCAAAATGTTAATCTTAGTTGCTCTTAGTAGTTATGTTCCCCCAATATGTGCAGATTAGTCCTTGTTCTGCTATATGACAATACAGATTATACATATATAAATATATGGTTAAATGTTTATCAGTCTAAGACTGCAATGTATTTTTCCAATGCTTGAGATGTGATCAGTGTTAAATAGATAAATCAGTATAAAATCTCTATATTCACCTTCCCACCTCTGACTACCCTGTGCTGTGCAGTGGACAACCCGCACTCCTCTGTAGTGGAAAAAGTAGCCTTTGGGTCTTCAACCTCATACATACCTGTATTTACCTGTGGAATGTTATTCTGATTAGCAACCTGCACTTTGTGTTTTAAAATTTTGAATTAAATACCAAATAAATCTTACTGAGATGTCTTTATTTCTTTGCTTTCTTGAACTGTGTTCCCATGTCACAGCCAGAGATCAATGAAGTGTAATCTCAGAGCTTTGGAGCTGCTCCTGGTAATTTTGTTCCTGTGAAGAGGCTCACCTTATGTCTCTGTTACTAGGAATTTCTCTTTTGCCGTATTGATGTGCATATTGGCCTAGAGCTGTAGGCTTGAGAGTTATCTTCCACTTATCCTTTGCCCTGATACAATGGCAAACAACAACCAATAATTTTAAACCTTTTGAAGAAATGGTAATTTAAGCATTAGAACTTGAAACTGTAAGAAAGCTTTCCTTTTTATTGACCTCCCTCTTTATTTTTCCTTTACCCTGGGACAAATTTTGTAGGGAAAACCTTCTCAGTTACTTTTACTCAGTATTAAGCCTTTAAGTTTTCTTTTAGGGCAGGGAAGATGATAAGGTGCATTAGAGATGTTACTTCTGTCTGAAGCTGTATCCTCAGAAGGGACAACAGCAGATATGAACCTTTGTCTATTGCTAGAAATAGAATTATATATTGCATTTTTAGTGTATTACATTTGGAAATATAGAAAACTACCACTAATGAGTTGTTCAAAGCATTACTTTTGCTGCCTTGTGAGCTCAGGCTAATGCTTTTGTTTGGAACTCAACTGGTTAAGGCAGGCTATAGCCAAACAAAATGAAAGAGCTGGAGGGATTCCAAATGGATGGCATCAAAAAGTGATGATAAAAGCAAGTTCTTCTTCCACACATCCAAGTTAAATTAAGGATTTTAGAAAAGAATGATGCCCAGAACAAGTAATTTTCTCTTATTTTATTTAGCAAATTTCTCTTGCACTGAATTTTCTTTCTCAGTTTCAAACTGCAATCCTGTAGTCTGCAACAACCCTCTATTATGTTATTGCTTCATCTTTGTGTTCAATTCAATTTAGTCTCTAACTTTTGATATAGTTTGTGAAACAGCCACTGATAGTTTCTTGTCACAATGACATTTGAGGCCCCTGCAAGGGTCTCAGATTTACTGATGTCTTTTTTTTATGACTTCTGTACTTTTATATTATTTCCTACACACCTAAAAATTTCCTAATCCTCACAAAGTTTTTCTGATCCATTGTAAAATATCCCAAAGTCTGAACTGAATGATGCAACATTTCTCTGCATGTAAGCAGAGGTTTTTGTGTACTTGTAGGAATAAAGGACAGTTCACTTCTGAACCTGACTGATAGGGTTATATCAATTAGTTAACTTTTTTATACCTTTTTCTGGTCAGATAAGGAATTCTAGCTGAAGTGATGAACGTTTCTAGCCTCTGCATGTGAAGTAATTGATTGTCTCCCCTTTCATGAAGCTCATATCTCAGGTAGGGAACCAATTTGTTTCAATAGCTACAAGCTGAGTCAAATGGAGAGTTCATAGATCTGATCTGAGAGAACAGAGCTCTTTGGGGTTTTTTTCTTCATTAACTAAGATAGATTCCCAGATTAAAATAACTAGCCAGCAGCTAAAGGACTCTCAGAGTCAATTTAATTTGTAGCAATAGCAGACACCTTCTCCCCAGAGTCCATTTTTAGTTCAGAAAATATGTTACATGGAATTACAAGAACAAGACCGAGAGTTGATGTAAACTTGTTTTGTTCTAATGAAGCAGGAAAACAGATACTCTATGAAAAGTATTAATGGAAATTTTGGAGTAGATTCTAATGTCTGGAATCAGGACTGTTGGGCACATAGGTGCCCCTCTAGTACTACAGCTACCTTAGTGTTTTAAGTACCTTTAGAAAGTTTTCTAGATAAGACGTATTTAAACCTGTTGTTCTAAATATTTTCCATATGCTCTGAAAAGATGCCCATGTATTTTCAGCTTGACAATTTGATTTTCAGTAGGATGATAAAAAGGTAACAACATAATAATCACTTTCCTCTTCAGTGTCTGTTTTAGAATTAAGCTGGGAGGGACAGCTCTTTTCCAAAGAATATTGATTTTTCTAAACTTAAAAGGTACTTATGTCTTTATTCCTACTCATAGTTCACAAGCAATCTTCATCGTAAATTCCAAGTCCATATCTATTGCACTGATAGGCTCACCAGCAGTTTGCCTCAGATTTTTAAGATGAGTGCAGATGTGTTACTTTGTGTTTGAGGAGAAAGCTAAAGAAACAGCACCTTTGAAGTTTCTAAATGAACAATCCTTGCACTTCTGGTCGCATTTCTTATGTGAAGACTGGTAGGCACAAGCCACTAAAAAAAAATTCAGTGAGATTTTTCAATTCCTACATTTAGAGCATTGGTACATTCAGAGTTGTAGACAAGTGGAGAAGCTTGGTTTGGAAGAGCTCTCTGGAGGTCGCCTGCTCCTGTGGCTGCAGAAAGTGGAGCTGTCCTCCAAGTCAGGGTGGGCACCGTCAGCAGGATGTTGCCTGGCTGTGCTGGGAAGTCCTCAGTACCGAGGCTCCATGACCTGTCCCCATACCCTGCTCCCCACAAGGAGACACTGCTGGCTCCTCTGCAGATGTGTTGGAAAGAGAAGGCTTTTTTTTCAGAGAAATTCTGAAGAAATACGACTCTAGATGATTGAAATATGAATACTTTATTTAGCATACCAGCACTTTGAATTAACAAGATGTCAAAACAACCTCATTGTGTGTTTATAAACATATTCCTAGTGATGTTTATCATCAGCAAGTACTGACTGAACCAGGTGTAGCAGGTAATATTTCAAGCCTTATATATTACTAAAATTACCTTAGGACTTAGTTTCTTGAACTTTGCAAGACAAGTATTTAAGACATAGCTTTCTCGCCATATTAAAAGTTTGCAGATTACCATCCTTCACCTAGGATTTATTGGCTATAATTTTAAGTTTATTTAAATTCTGATTTATAATGAAGACTCTTATACAAATCTAATGCAACATAAGAAATGTTTTTGAGTTTTGCATGCTTATCATGTATGTCAGGAAAGAAGTTTTGTAAATAAAAATTGGTAAGTAAGGTTATCTGCCAGACATATTTTTGATTAAACTTTTTCAGGTCTGTCTTATCTGGTATTTTACTTCTGTTTGTTCATTCAGGTTTTTTTCCTAAGAAATGCCTGTATGTGTTTTCCTTTATTACAAACAATGACAGTGGAAAAGAATAAAAATTGCTTGTTGACTGGCTTCGGTGAAAGGTCTTTTGATACAAACAAACAAAAATATTTCTTCTAAATATGGGAGGTAACAGAGTGAAACAAGGATCTTTCTAGTCGATTTATTAAATGTTCTGTATCGCAAAAAAAAATTAAGTCAATTTTTTTATGAAAAGTTTTGTTGTTTGTGTTGTGTTTACCCACAAAACAAGCCTTTAAAAATTATACTACTTTATTATTAAGATCAGAAGAAAAACCAGATTGGAAAAGAGCTCAGGTAATTCATTTTACAATGGTGTTTCTTTAATGTATTATCTCTGCAATACCTCCAACTTCCCTCATTTTAAGGCACTACTCTATTCAGCCGATGAACTACAAAACACAAAACAGCACAACATGATTTTAGTCTTCAGAAATTGCCTCTTATGAATAATTGAAATATAACAGATATTTCTTAGACCTTAGTGTCCATGAATTGTGCCTTTCTGCCTTCCACTGTTCTTGTTCTGGACTAAAGGGTTGATTAAGGAGCCAGGATTTGGTATTTAGTTTGCAAACTCATCCCACAGTTTGTGTCTGTAAAAGGTGTACAACATTTCATTTCTTTGGTATATCTTTCTAGTTTTTACTTCAAGTTCTTGAAGGCAGAACTTAATGCAGTAAGGACATTCTCACTATTTTATGCTTTTTAATGTTTTCTGACTTTCAGTATATTAATCATTAAAAGTACTAAGCTCACTTTCTTCAATGTCTGCAAGTTCCTGGTGATATAAAAGTGAAACTTTACTTTTCTCAAAGATCAAGATATCTCCTTCAGAAGGGCATGAAAGTGAACACTTTTGACAAAGTTTTCAGTGGAAATAAAAAATGTCTAAAATAAAAGACAAAACCCATCAGCTGTTCAGAGAAAAACTTCATGTGATACAATTTGAAGAAGAGCCCAGTGAGGGGGGTGAGTTTCAGAAAAGGTTTCGTCTTGTTATGAACATAAGCAGTATTTACACATCTCATCTTACAAAGAGCAGTACAGATTTTGCTTCACTGTCCTGCTACCCTGAAGGGTGGTAGAGGCAGAGTTTATACCTTTTGTGGAAAACTCTTTCCAAGTGCCTTGAAAAAAATGTGTCCATCAGACTGAACTTCTCTTTACCTCATTATTATTATTATTTATTAACTGTTCAATAACTTTTTAAAGCACAAACAATTGTGAGATTTTTGTTTATTTGTCTCTTCTTGTTGAAAAATAGATAAAAATCCTAGTTATTAGAAGATTGATTGAGTTTTGGAGATTGAAGAAAGGTCTTCATAACACTCATGATTCTAAACAGGATAAATAAACAATTCTCACTGAAATTGTACAGAACTTAGTTATTTAAATTAGAGTTGACTTAATGTGACAAATGCCTCTGCTAACAATATGTCAAACTGACGATGACCTTGCTATTTTCATAAGGTAATATATAATATAAGAGTAGAGTGTTGTAGGTGATAGGAATAGTAGCACAAACAGGATTCTGTCAGTTTCTGAGGCACTTGAAAAATCTCTCTGTCTGTATTTGATTCCTCTCCAAATTCACCAGCTGATAATGACAATTCTCAGAGCGCTGAATCCGTTACTATTTTATAAAAGACTAAGAGAGTAATTGTTGTGTTTTTTCAGTAATTTGCACACAGATTGCCCATAGAAGAAAAATACCACTTGCAGGCCTTGTAGAATTTTAAATGCAGTTGTGGCAGTTCCAAACAGTAAAAAGAGAAGGGTGTAAACATCCAATTTTCATCCTTTGAGTATTAATTCTCCCTTGCGCTCATATGGATTCAAGAGGAAGAGATGAATTTCTCTAGAAAGGAAATTCAAAGCCATTATATTGCCATTATTTTCTATAGGAGTTTGCTCTTCTTTTCTGCCACTGTCTAGTGATGTTACCGGATTTCCTCTTCGCCGAAGAAAACTGCTTGAGTGGAGGTATGGGTTATCATTTAGAATCTGAAGTCTCATGAGGTCATTGCCAGCTCAGTAGAAAATTTGATTACAAATAAGAATTTGACCTCAAAATACAGTTCTAATGGTCAAATTTCTGACAGATGAGAAACCTAATATCCATAAAAAAATAAACTTGAGTTTTCTGTCTCAACGTGCCTAAAAAAACATTCTGAGGAGACATTCTCTTCAGCTTATGTAATATGTAAGTAGTCTGTCCATTGTGGTGAAATCACGGGAGATAAATCTAAATCAACAGGGCTTAATATGCAATAGCATCATGCTGATTCATTCATATGATGTATCAAAACCTATTTCATTTGGAGATAGAAATTCAACCCTGAACATACTTCCTCCATTTCTCCTTCTAGTTTAGTTGCTGTTGCATTTACCTTGTGAAAACTTCTGGTTTAGACCTTTCCTTGTGGTATGGTATCCTGCTGTTTTTCACATTCAACATTAGTAATATTCACCCATGAAAAACTGGATAATATTTTTCAATTTAAATTTATTCTGTTTTATGGTGCATACTACATCACAAAATATTTCAGAAATAGTAGAAGTAAAATTTAGAAGTATTTTATATTCATAATTTCAGCTGAAACTACTTAGTCAGCTTTGACACAAATTTGGAAGTACTTTTCTGTGACCTTTAAATTCAGGTCTGTGAACTACATTCTGCATCTGTCAGTCAAGGATGTCACTTGACAGTTGGAGTTAACCTTGGCAACAAAATGGTCAGCCTGGAAAAAAGTTTAAACCTGCCTGAGTGTACTCTTGTCGCTCTCCTTGCTGGCTCTCTATCCCTGTCGTTTGAATTAAGCTCCAAGAAACTGTAATTGTGACCCAGGGTGGCATCAAATGACACTCATTTGAGGCCTTGGTCCTTCAGTCTTGGCTTAATACAACTGGGGACCATCACTCTGGCCATAGGGTGGTGGTCAGGATTAAGTTCAGGATTATATCTGCACCATACAGACAGACATGGGAAAGGAAAAGCATCACATGATGCTTCCTATCCTCTTCCTCATTCTTTTGAATTAAGATATAGAGTTTCTTGCAGCCTCAAGGCAGGAGAAGAGGAGCTAAGGGCTCACTCTGCTCTATTTAACATCAGGTTTTCAGTGCATGGGAGGAGGGAGACCTGGGATCTAGCTCTAGAGGGATAACTCATAGTTTATAACACTAAAGATAGTCTGCCTGGCAGACAGCACTTCCATCCAAGGGTGTGTACGGATATATTCACATGACAGAAGAGTGGTTACATGCAAAAAGTTTTGGATGTGAGACAAAAAAGTTGTTGCTCTCCTAGTGAATACACAGCAGGGTGCAATTATTCAACTGCAGCAAAATTTAGTTTAGATTTACAAATGTATCTGAATATACAGGCATGCCGAAGCCTAAGGAAAACACAATTATACATGGGGATATAGTGTTCTCTATAGTTGCAATGGGTTGTCTCAGTTACCCAACAGAGGGAGATTTGGACTTTCTAAACAGGTAATTAGAGGATTTAGACATTTGCTGAACAACTAATTTGAATCGTCTGTATGCTCATCATTTACAGACAGAAGTGTATGGAACAGGAACTGTATTATCCAGTATTACCAGCATTACTAGTGAGACTTCTTATTAAACTGGAATTTTAAGGTACCACAGAGTAAGTATTCATAGATGTTAAAATACATGTCCTTCAAACACAACTAATGTTTGTTCTTTTTGTTTTAAAGTGCTGAATTTATTGTTAGTAATAAAGCTAATTTCATTACCTCTACCAATAAATTTCAATGATTATAACAAGTTGTCTTTTTCCTTCCTCAGCCATCAACACTGGGCCATTTATTAGGAGGGATAAACAGTATTAGCATAAATATTTTTGTCAGCAGTTTTGCACAGATAATACATAACTTCATGTCCATCATCTTATTGACGGCAGAGGCCACTGTTTTAGTGGTATTGCCACAAAGAAGCAGGCTAGGGGCAGCACTAGAAGCAGTAGAATGGTGCCCATTCTGATGTCTTTCTTTCTAATCCTTATTAGCTACACCATGCTGACTTCATTAAGAAATTCAACATGGGTCATGCAGACAAAAGTGTTGTTCTTTACAATTCCCTCAACTTTTCCCAGGCCATTCCTGTTCCACCTTATGGGAAGGATTCTGGGCATAAACTTCTATGTAATCACACCTGAATTATTAAGAGAAGTCATAGTGGTGGGGTCTCCTAGAAGGGTTTTACTAATGACCAAACTATGGTCAGAGGTCAATTAATCAATGGCTGAATGAAAGTCAAATGGCAATCAAATTACGATTATGCAATAATTGATTATTAGTCAAAAAATGATTTACCAACGATCTGACAATTATTTAAATTATAATTTAGGCAGTAACTAGATCATGACTTAGACAATGATTTGAACAGCTGTCAAACTACTACTTCCTACACTTCTAATAATTAAGTTTATCTCTGGCTATATATAAATGTCAGTAGCATACCATCTGCCTTTAGGCCTAATGCAAAATGTCACTTACTTCATTATGGACATCAGATGCCAGGTAAGGGGTCTCTCAGTCTCGAGGGGAAGCCTTGAGAGGAGTCCCTGGTCGAGGGGCAGTTCAGCAGCGTGCAGCCTGCTTCCACACAAGAGAGCCTGATGGGCTCAGAAAGCCCACAGATTTTGTAGCATAGAAGGGATTGACTGGCAGTCAACCTCCCCACTTCAGCGTGTGTGCAGGGGTACAGCTCTAGCAGTTTTATCTCTGTGTAGCCCCAGCTTGAGTTCATGGTGTTGGCTGCTGATAAGACACAACTTAAATTCCTTAGTTCCTGAGAAGAGGCAGGCCGGCACAGATCTCACGGTCGGCACAGCAGGGCGGATTTGAGCCAGGACTGCCTGTCTGTGAGGACTGCACCACAGCACTGGGCACTTGCTCAGACTGGGTGCATCTGTCACAGTGGTCATGTCATTAGAGACCCTGTAAAAGGGCTTGCTCAAGGTGGCAAAGAAAATCTGATTTACCGAAGTATTAACTATGTAGCCTTAGGGTTATTTTATTTAACTTACATAATTTATAAACTTTATAATTTACATAACTTATAAACCCAGTAACGAGAAGTTTGTGCTTCTGAATTAGCTAATTCTGTTTATTACCACTGTCAACTGCTATGCAAAGGTTTTTGGTACATCATACCTGTAACAGTACAATATTTACCTTATAGTTCGTTGTGGTAAATATACAGGGATGAAGTTGGCCTCAGCGCATGTCAACATGACAATACTGACGTATAAAGCTGCATTATTGACTTGAGTAGAGCTTCACTCTCTTCTTACTGCATCTGACTATTGCTACATCTGTAGCATATGTATGGGCTAACACTGTTATACCAGAGTAATTTCATTTAGAAATACAATACTCTAGTGATTTTCCCCTTTAAAATGATTACCACAGAACATTTCTCCAATTAAACATGGCTTTAGACAATAATGTGCTTTACTGTACTGGAAATAGAATTTAAAGTTTAATTAATAAATAATATTGAAGTTAAGGTTCTTTATACTCAAGTTTGTTTTTGTTTATAAAACAAAAGAAAAAGTAGAAGATGAAAATCATTACCAATAGTCATTAACTTTATGGAGTGGCATTTTAATATTATGTGTATAATAACATCCTATTATATAAGGTGCATCCCTATTAGAGTGGTGAATCTATGAATAAACACTATGCAAAAGCTTGATGTAGTGAAATATTTGGTTATTTTGAAAAGTTTCTTCATGAGCTATTAACTGTACATATTTCCTAAGATACTACCATAAACTATATTGTTCTTAGAAAACCTTGACATATCATACTTATAAAGAGGATAGGATTTGTTTTGAAGTTCTTAAGTTTTTCACAGATGTAGAGTGTAATCAATCTTAATTAAAACTTTATATTACATATTCACCTGGTCCTTTTTTAAAAAAGAAAAAAGACAGAATATTTTTATTTCCCCAGGAAAAAACAAACAAAAAACCAAACTTGCTGTCAAATAACATTACATGGGACAGCTCGTCTGAAGTTTCTGGTGGAGTATATTCTTTCATCCTTTGAGCACTGACTTCAAAAAAAATGCTCTGTGAGCTCTGTTTCCTTTTTTCCATCTAGTTTTCACTTCTAGTTCTGATCAGAAACTGGAATTACATCTCTTGGAATCTGCAAGTTATTGGAAAAGTTCTATTACATGGACAAGTTGATCAAAAAGGTGGCCAAATATGCTCTTTTGCAGATTTGTCTTGTTTTAGAGGTATTTCTTAGCAAGCAGCTTCGCAAGAGAAAACAAGCTAAAAAGAAATTATAAAGCACTGCAGGTTTTCTTCCTAGCAATTTCTTCACTGTAGGCAATAATAATGCCAAAAACAAAGAAGTGACATAATTTTTTAAATAGTAAATGCACAAGGGATGGTTGCCCTTTGGCTTTTTTCCTTTGAAACATTCATCTTCTGCATATATATTTTTAAAACAAATAGCAAACAACCAACCTGAAATCATAACCCCAGGAGGATTTGAAGCAGTGATACAGTAAATTTTGTCTTGTATGGTTGTTTCCATGCAGAGAAAAAAGATTTCCTCCCAGCGAACAGTGAATGGCTTTTCAATGAAATTTATCTTTAAAAGACTTCTAAAGTAAAAAATATGTCTAGAAAGTATGGGAAGAGTGAAAGATAATAAATCAGATGTCTTTTCTGATATTAAGGTGGTAATTATTTTGTAGTCCTTGCCTCATTTGTGAAGTAATCCAATTTATTTCTGGTTTAGCCAATAAGGTTTTCTCTATTAGTATGCCAAAGATTTGCTGAAGACCACAAAAAAACCCTCCATGCATGGTTTTATTCCTGCTTATAAGATCTATGATATCAATATGAAATAATGCAAAGATATCAGATTGGTGCCAGGTATTCTGTCTATAGTAAATCTGTTTGCATTTTTTATTTCTAATCTTAACAATGTATTTGATAATACTTCAATTTTTAGTGAAACCTCGCATGTTTTGAGGCTTTTAGTTGCCTGAAACTCCTTTACACTTAAGATGATATTTTTCTTTTTCTGTGTCTGCTACTAGAATATCACTCCCTATTAAACAGATTTGCTTAAAATGTTTGCTGGAGATGTTTCTCATCGAATATGCCAGTTTTTCCAGGGCTCTGGAGATTGTCTTTTTTAAACTTATTTTCGTTATCTTCCCTTGATTTTCCCAGGCTAAGCACTCAGTTTTGATTCCAGTTTGGATATGAAAATTCACATACCCAGGTTTCTGTAGTTACTCTACCTCTGCTCTAGTGTTAAATACAGTCGTTCAGAGAAAAAATATTGATTTTAGGGTCATATGAAGAGATCTCTCATCTCTAATATATCAATCTAACAAAACAATTCAACTCTAGGTCTTATATTTGTTTATATAAACAAAAGGCTTTGCAGGAAAAAAAAGACAAAGAGAAAATCTTGTTCTTAGTAGTTCAACCTCCATTTTGACAGATGCCATTCTTATTTGAATACAATTTTTGTTAATTTATAAAATACATCTTTCTCCATTTTATATAAGCTCTCTGTTTGTTTTGAGATTGTGATTCATACATCTTACATATTCTTCAAATCTTTTCCTTCCCCTTTTCCTCACTACCTGAATGCTATTCAGATTTCCTGATTTTAACTTAAAAATGTAGGAAAACTATTTCACATTCAGTGGACACAAAATATATCTAGTTTGTCTCTTTCAGTGCTAAATGTTGGCTGTTTGGAAACTTTAAACCTTATGCAGATTTAGTTTTGATGCCTTTCAATCACAAGTTTTTGAGACTATGTGCCAGGATTTTAAAGGATGGTTCACTTTCCATGTACTTAGGATAATAAAAGTCTTCTGGTACAATATGTGGACCTCCACTTGTGTTAGAAATCACACAAGTAATTGAGCTTTCAGTTTATCCTGCCATCCTTTCCTTCCTTCCTCATGTCTACCTTTCTTGGACCTCTCCCACCTCCATGGGGTATGAGGAGTCTGAACAGATCCAGAGGTTGACTGGAGTAAAAACCAGATAAAGCACTGTTCTTTTTTATCTCTTTCCTCAGTGTCTTCTTAAATTTAAAATCATTTGTCTCTACTGACTAGATATGATAATTGCATTGTCTTTCTCTTTTTTTTTCTATTTTTTTTTTAATTAAGTCACAAACATCCAAATACTTCCTAGTTACAAATGTTGAGAAAACAGTTTAAAAGATTTAGAGAACAGAAATAATTAAACAAATGAGTACTAGGAGTCACTAGAGCCATTCTGGAGAGGAAGAGTGGAGAGAAATGCATTAAAAATAATGTAATAAGAGAATGAGGGGATAAAAAAATTTTTTAAATACTGTACTTGGATCCTTAGGAATACTAGAACATCATTTGTAGAGGGAAATTCAAACCAAATTGTTGTATAAAACACAATAAACACACATTAGTGCTGATTTAAAGTATATCTCAGATGCATGCAATCTTGAAGAGAGGGCTTTTATTTGTAAAAAACTCAAAAAGTGCTTTAATAAGGACTGTTACATTCTACATCCTAACTGTAACACCTAGGTGGACATTTAACAAGAGTATAGTACAGAGTTTCTTTTCTTTGCTCTTAAGCACAATAATAATGCATGCAACGACTTATTCTGCAGATATAAATGGAGCAAGCTCAGCAAGCAGGCAATGTTTTTTATTTGCAGTGATTGTAGCTTAGTCATATGGCAGCTTTTCTGTCAAAATTCTAGCTGTGCGTATGCCAGTCACATACAATACTCATCTGAATTCTGCAAAACAAACAAACAAACCACCAAAACCCCCACAACTCATTAACAATGGTTGCAAAGCAACAGAGACATCATTACTAGGCACTGTAGAAATACATCCTGGACACAACTAAACTGTGCTATTAAAATGGAATATTTGAAAATTAGGAAAAGAAGCTATTTAATTAAAAAGCAGTGTAACTTCTATTTTGGTTATATTTTTCCACCACTGACAAAGGCTGAGATTTTCTGCTGACACTGTATATGAATAGAACTCAAATAATTCCACTTTAATTTTACACTTAACTTCCAGAGTGATTCCTTGCAATCTCCCATACATGATTCATAGGATTTTTGAAAATCTAAAATTGCCATAATAAAATATTCAGTAACCAAGGATCTCCTAAATGAATTACCACAGTTTATAACTTTCAAAAAATAAAAGAAAACAAAACAAACAAACAAACAAAAAAATTTGTATGCATTCCCCATGTACTGTGGAGAGTTCTGCTTATTTTTCTGAAGTCAGAAACTTCTAACAAGACTTGTAAGGCTATAGAAAGAATATTGCCATGATTTAATAATTAATTGATCTGAACTACCTGAGGGAGTTTTGTTGTTGTTGTTTGTTTGTTTGTGGTTTGTATTGTTTGGTTTGGGTTGTGCTGTGTTGGGGTTTTTTTAGTAACTTACAATAACACCTTTTATTGGGAGGAAAAGGAAAAAATCTTGCTGAATGGCGCCATGTGTCGGAGGATTGTACAATACCCACTTAAGCAGTTTTGACATTGGATGTTTTATTCTCTCTGGCATTTAGACCCAGGGACTTAGAGCAGCACAGTAGTTTCATGTATTTCTTTATGCATAGCAGCATAACTGATTTAATTACAAGACATGCTACACTGTAATCTTTTGGATTGATGTGGGTATGTTTCACACATTGTAGGCATTAATGGGACGCAGCTCATAATAAAAAGAAAAACCTAACGTAAACAGAAAGGTAGAATTTCTGTTTATTAACATTAGGTTGCCAGTTGTTACCTAAAAGTACTTTTGTCTCTGCAGAAGAATAGACATTTTAATGCCAGAGTCATCTGACCTATTTTACTTGTCTACTTTATTATGAGGTGAATCATGTCTAAAGGGTTCAATGCCTTGTGGGAGAACCTCATCAGACAGCTCAGGTGTATGCATACGTATTTTGTCAGATCAAATTGTAACAAGAACGGACAGACAAAACTGAATTGGTTGAGTTTGTGTTGAAGTTATTCTTACTTGTGGAGGAATGCTAGGTGAGGAGAGTGGGAGGTGGTGGACACTAGTGATGCAACCTATAAGTGGAATTTTAGTGTTTCATAAAAGGATTTAACAAAAGCAGCAAACAAGCCAACACAGAAAGATAACATGGCAATCTTCCCAAACTAGCTTTCAGCAGACACTGAGAGACCCTTCAAAGGCAGTGACCACAGACACCCTGAGTGAAATAGGGATCTGTTTTTGAGTGAAGCAAGATCACTGTTAACTTACATAAAGGAGATGTGCATCAGAGCCCTAGAGGCCTTAGGAATATAAAGGCATCATCATTTGCAGTGAAAGTTAATGCTCTATTCAACCAGAGCTGCTGAGCATGATGCCCAATCTTTATCTGATACTTGGAGGAAAAGATATTATTTATCCCAATAGAACTTTTGTGCAGGTGAACTCTCATATTGCCTTGGTGGGAGGCAACAGGAGTTTTTGTAATCCCAGAGGCTACAACCCTTGGACATCTGGGTTTACTAAGCCTTTGAAAGAAAACTGCCTGTTGCTACTTTCTGAGACTGTTGCTGCCTGTCAGAGGTTTGACTGAAGCTATTTCTTTTCTTTGATAACAGGAACTGTGAGCTGAGCTTAGGTGTGTTTCTGGAGAACACCATTAACCAACAAAAAACTTAAAATGCAAAGATGTTATCAAAGCTACCACAGTTTAAGTTGTTGTAATTTTCCATCTTTTCTTGCTGTTGTTTCCCTCTTATGCACATGTAAAAATACATTTGCAAAATCTCTGATAGAGGTTAGAGAAAGCTCCATTCACAGGAGCTGGCAGGAAATATTTGAAAGAGAAATAATCAAGTATTTAAATCTGGAAGA
The DNA here is from genome assembly GCA_013397915.1 of Daphoenositta chrysoptera. Lineage (NCBI taxonomy): Eukaryota > Metazoa > Chordata > Aves > Passeriformes > Daphoenositta > Daphoenositta chrysoptera. The sequence continues at coordinate 586,462 of VZRO01001829.1, forward strand.
GTGAAAATGACAGTGTCCCATTGACCATGTGGCAACAAGCAATTTGCAGAGTACGGACTGTTTTTCACACCAGATTTCAAAATTTCTTATAGTTCCAGATGAGAGTGAAAATAGAATGTTTTAAGTTCACTACAGTCGTGGTTTAATCCCTGCTGGCAGCTGAGCCCCATGCAGCTTCTCACTCACTCCTGTCTGCTGAGATGGGGGAAAGAATCAGAGGGTAGAAGGTAGAAAACTTGTGGGTTGAGATAAAGACAGTTTAATAGGGAAATAGCTCTGCACACAAGCTCTGCACACAAACAAAGCAAAACAAGGGATTAATTCACTGCTTCCCATGGAGTGCTGGTTTTGGCTGGGGTAGAGTTAATATTCTTCACAGTGGCTGGTGTGGGGCTGTGTTTTGGATTTGTGCTGAACATAGGGTTGATAATTCAGAGATGGTTTTTTTATTGCTGGGAAGGGCTTACACAGAGCCAAGGCCTTTCCTGCTTTTTGTACTGCCATGCTGGTGAGGAATTTGGGACCGTGTAGGAGGCTGGGAGGAGACACAGCCAGGACAGGTGACCCAATCTGACCAAAGGGATATTCCAGACCATGTGTCATCATGCTCAGTATATAAAGTGGGAGGAAGAAAGAAGTAGACAGAAATGTTTGGAATGATGGTGTTTGTCTTCCCAAATAATAGAAATAATTTATGGGGCCCTGTTTTCCTGGAAAGAGTTGATATTTTTCGTTTAAAAACCCTAATAAGTCTTGGGCATAATCAATTTAATTTTAGTGTTTCTACTTCTTCCAGATAAATTAGCAATGTTATTCTTTCTGAGACGTATATTCATAAGTTTTTCTCTTGTTATTGTGTTCTTCCTTTAAATTAATAGGATAATACTTCTATTTGCCATTTTCTTTATATGGTGCTAATTTTATAAATCACAAGAAAACTGATATGCTATTCAGATATTAAGATGACCACAGGGACAACTTTTAACAATAGTCCATTAAACCTGTACCTCGATCAACAGACATGAGTTTTCCCTCTTGTGTTTTGACCACAGAAATCTCATGAATAGCTGAGTCCCAAGGAAAGACATATTTTAGTTGACTTCAGCAGACTGTGTGGACATTTGTGGGATAGGTGGAACCTAGCTCTGCTTGACGATGTAGTAAAGCTTTCACTCTTTCACAGAGGAAAGTATACATTTTAATGGATAATACCATCAAAAATAGAATTTTAGTTCTCACTAGATTCAGAGATAATCTGAAGAATGACATTACATATCTTTGGCATCTAAGCACTATTTCATTACCTTTGCTTTTACGCGGTGAATACTTAAAATGTCCATTCAAATGACAGTGTAACACAATTTAATGAATGTCAAATGCATCCTTTCCCAGTATAGCTAATATTATAGGCAGTAACTCTAAAGTACTGCAGTCCATTTAAAAGTGATTTTATTCAAGTTGAAATAGAGTAATTTTCATTTAAATGCATTGGAATAAAAAAACTTACCAACTTGATTCTGCATTCAGTTGCATGGGTGAGAAATCTTTCTGGAACTTCAGTGAACTCATGCAAGTCTGTCAGTGGAAGTATCAATGGCCATCAGATCACTAGTGTTCAGACATTTCTTTAAATACAGTTTTTGGAGAATAAATCATGTAATTAAACAAAAAAACCCAAACAACTTACTAGTGACAATGGACTTTAAATTTTAGATCATTTGGAATCTCTGTGCCTTTTTATATTTAAAGTGTTTGGATTCTGAAGTCATGTCTTTGCCAACCACTTCATAAGCTCTTTAGCAAAGTTAAACATTTTCAAAATGTCAAAAGCTCTTTTTACTAGCAGTAATGAAATTTCAAAAGTGAGCTTCAGAGATGCAATCAACTGTTTTCAAAATCTTTGCTAATTGAAAGGATTTTCCCCAGCATTATGCCAGAGACATTGTTAATATGACATCTGTTAAAAACATATTTAGAAATCACTCAAACATTTCCTAACATTTTCAGTTTTTATATCTTTAAAAAATTAATCATCAACCTAAACTTTAAAAATAAAAATATTTAACCCTTACTGGTTTGTCCAGGAGAAATGGAGTCTGAAATCAATATTCAAAGAACTGTCTCAGCTACCACCCAATGGAGCAAAAAATGTAAATGTATTTTAATGTACAATAGCAAGCTAACTTTCATGTCTAAAGAGCTGGTTTTTTCCTGCGTCAGGTAGGAAGCAGGACATAGATAAACTAAATGGTGCAAGCACCCTGCTTCTTTACATTTATATTTAAAGAAATGCTGCTATAAATTTCTTCCTTCTTCAATGTAATTCTGAAAGACTTTATAATGAATTTTAAAAAAAGAAATTAGAGGATAGCATGGGATACTTTCTGTCTCAAGAGCTGCTGTTCAACAAACTTGAATATGACTAAGAAAAAACTTGAGAATGCTTGGGAATGCCCTTAAGAGCATGCAAATTCTTTTTTAAAAATTATTTTTAAATAATATGGGTAACCAGTTTCCTTTGCTATTACACTTTTTCACACTGCAGGTACTTAGTAATTTGGGGAAGAACAAAAAAACAGCAACTTAATTAACTTTCAGAATCCTTAGTCTAAAGAATTCAACCAGAAAACCCACAAAACGTATGGTATGCTAAACCTGATTTCATAGAACCTTCCTGTCTATTTAAATGACACATCTGATGTATGTTCCTGAAGTAGAATACATGCTTTGAGGTTTAAGATTAATTTATAGTCTTGAATATTTTATGTAGGGATGGCAAAACCAACTTCTAGCCTTGGTTTCTTTAAGTACACAGAGGTCAAGTATAGAATTGGCTTGTGTTTAACAAACCCTCCTCCATATGGAAATTCATCCCTAGTATTATATTCCTTTTAAATGTTTTACACTAATTATAGCATCTATTAAATCTGGGTTTAACTTTTGCTTCCAAAATAATTTTTTTTATTTTTTATTTTTTGCTTTCTAAAATCAAATTTAAGAGCTATGACTACATGCACCTTCTACACCTAGAATATTTTTAACTCTCTTGGTGAAAAGAAACCTGAGAGTTTATGTGTTTTGACTGTAATATGCAGCAGAAATCAGGTTCATTTCACAATATTTATTAGAGAGCTAGCTTTACTTGAGAGTGAAGGTAGCATCACAGAGCAAGTAGATTTATTATCGACCTAGATTTTTTACTGTACAAGTGCCTATTTACTCACCCTCTTTGTTGGTTCTGGCAGAAAAGAAATTGTTTCACTGTGATCCTCTCTGTAGAAGCCTCTGTACCTTATTAGGTTGTATACAAGAATGGAGATGTTAACAATTAGTGATTTAGTTATATTAAGTATTGAAAATAAATTCAGTCAAGATTGAATTTCCAAATGCAAAAAGGGGTTGCAATTTTTAAAAGACAAGTAAAATGAAGCTGTATAAATTGATTTAAAGCACTATAAAATCTAGGTATTTTCTCACCTTTTTCTCATTTTTAATTGATATCATGTTTCATAATAGTTTTCCTCTCTATTATCACAGATGTGATGCTCAACAATTTATCAAATTATATCTTGCTGACTTTTCTCTTTTTTCTTGGCAGGTATTTTGACATATTTCACCACACATGCACCTTTTCCTTTTGTTATTGAGGTTGGAAAAGACCTCCAAGATCATCAAATTCAATCATTGACCCAACACTACCATGCCAACTAAACCGTAGCACCAAGTGCCGCATCCAGTTGTTTCTTTAACACTTCCAAGGGTGGTGACTCCACCACTACCCTGGAAAACCCATCCCAATGCTTAGCCACACATTCAGTAAAGAAATCCTTCCTGATGTCCAGCCTGAAATCTTCTAGTGCAGCTTGACACTAAGCCCTCTCATTCTGTCACTGGTTACCTGGGAGAAGAGGCTGGACCCCACCTGTCTACACCCTCCTTGCAGGCAGGTGTAGAAAGTGCTAAGGTCACCCTGAGCCTCCTTTTCTCCAGGCTAAACAACTCCAGCTCCCTCAGCTGCTCTGCATCAGATTTGTGCTCCAGATCCTTCCCCAGCTCCACTTCCCTTCTGTGGACACACTCCAGTGCCTCACTGTCCTCCCTGAGCTGAGGGGTCCAGAACTGGACAGGGAACTCAAGCTCTGGCCTCACCAGCGCTGGGCACAGAGCAAGGACCATTTCTCTGCTCCTGCTGGCCACACTACTGCTGACACAGGCCAGGGTGGCATCGGCCTTCTTGGCCACCTGCACACATGCTGCCTCATGTTCTGCCACTGTCGACCAGCACCCTCAGGTCCTTTTCCACTGGGCAGTTTCCCAGCCACTTTTCCCCCAGTCTGTAGCACTGCCTGGGGTTGTTCTGATCCAAGTGCAGGATGCAGCATTCGGCCTTGTTGAGCCTCATACCGTTGTCCTCAGCCCTTGAATGCAGCCTGTCCAGAATCCTCTACAGAACCTTCCTACCCTCCAGCACAGCAACACTCCCACCCAACTGTTGTCTGCAAACTGACTGAGGCTGCACTCATCCAGATCACTCATCATCCACTCATCCAGATCGTCGATGGAGATATTAAGCAGGGATAGCCCAAATACTGGGCCCTGAGGAACCCCACTAGTGACCAGCCACCAACTCAATGTAGTACCACCACTCTCTGGTTCTGGCCACCCCAGAAGTTTTCTTCCCCTTTCCTTTGTATAGCTACTTCTCTCTTATTGATACTTTTACCTTCCATCAAGATTATACACATAATTCAAGATGTAAAGTCTTTCCTGAGCCTCAATAATAAACCAGAAGACATAAATAGGGACCAATATGCTTCCAGAGAGATCCATGAAATTTTGCTTGTGCAGTTTCAGTGGTTACAAGATCCATTTTTTTCCTGCTTGCTACTTTGAGCTAACGTAGAGTTAGTTCTGTTGTATTTTCACAAAACATTGTAACATATGTAAAGAACTTCACAGAAGAGAGAAGGGTAATATTAAGAAACACCAGGAGCTGGCAATACATAGAAGAATACCTGTAGTCTGGGGAACCTGTGGGAGAGCTGCTCATGCATATAAAATTGGCAGAATAACTTGTACTTAATCTGAATATCTAGCTATCTTGTGTATCAGACTGTGACTTTACACTGAACACTGTATATGTAAACTTCACTGTGAAATAAATTCTTAATAAAGGCTTCTGATGGATATTCAAAGATTAATGTCAAGAATCAGAAGGAGGCTTGACTTTCCAGTTATGCTACCTTTTTAACTGGCTTTTTATGTAACAGCTAATTTCTAAAAAAATAATGTAAAAAGGTTGTCTTTTTCTAGTATGAATCAGGATCATTTTTTCCTCTGGATAAAGCCATATTTTATCATCGGATGAAGCCAAATGTTCTCAAATAAAAGCAAACATATATTCTGCTGAATAACAGTAATAATAACCACCATTATTTTTATTAGTGGTATAATCAAGTTGGACCAGAAAGCACTCTTATTTCTTCCCCCTCATTTCTGTATTCTCAACCCTTTATTATGAATTTTAAATTAGAAATGTTGTTGATATGACCCTGGGACACAGTGCACGATTTGATTCATATTAGTAATTACAAAATTGTTTATGATTAAGATAGAAGTAAATAACAGCTCTAGAATTTTTTGCAAGAAAATTATATTTTGCAATTGATTGAAGTTTTCAAAGGAGAAATGTCCTTTTCTTCTTTCGGGACTGCTGACAGTCAGAATTCCGACAGAATTCTGACAGAATTCAAGCCCACCCTTCCCAGCTTGATGATAGTATACCAGATATTCTAAACATGCAGTCTAATTTGGAATAACATTTTGATATAAAAGTCACATGCCTGTTAATGAATCTTGATTTTGCAACCCATTTTTTCTTGTAAGTAGTTCAATATTTCATAGTTGTGTCTTCAAAGGATGCTGAAAATATAGAATTTACAATAGTTTTGTGTCTCAACATGTAAAATATGTGCATGGTAATCAAACACAAAGAACCATCAAAATGTGAATATTTCTAATGGTAGCTACTGAAGCACACTTCTTAAATACATTAAAAGGACTTCCATTTCTTCTTTCTGTAAATTTGACTCAGTCTTCACTGGTGTAAAACCCCCATTGTTATCTGTAATGGGAGCATTTGAAGTAAGGTTGGAGCTGCAACATCATTACTCCTTTATTAACCCTGAATATTCAGCAATACCTCTTCAATACTTACATTTTTTAAAAATGTAACTCTCAACACGCTTTTGCTGGTTTTATTGCTGAACCATCTAAAAAACATTTAGTTTATTATCTTGTTCCTGAGGTTCAAAGTAAAGGTGGAAGAATAATGGTTCTCTTTCAAGTTGGTGGTTGAATTGCCAAACTAGGTGCAAATTAGTTCGAATGGAAATAAATTATTTTTAGTATTATTTCTGACAAAGTAAAAAAAAAAACAAACAGAAAACAGTGTTATTTTTTCAGTCAACTTCATAATTTTTTTCTAGGTGCCATAGTAAGTATGCAAAACCTGCTGGTAAATGAATAAAAAAATGACAGGGGAGAAAAAATAACTTTTGAATGAAATGTTAGAAAGTTTATATAAAATTGTTTTGATGTTTCTAAATGAGCATTTTTTCTTTTTAAAACCTCCTTCAATGGTTTCCGGATTTTCTTCTGCCGACCACTACCCAGAAACTCCAACATCTGTAGTGGTTAATATCTTCTCAAATGTCCACTTTTTGGGAGAAAGAACTATCTTGCCTATTGCTAGCAAAGGTTATAAACTCTTATGTAATACCAATGTCTTCTAGTCATGTGGCAGTTTGATCTTTCTGTATAGCGAGTAAGAATTTATGTGACATTTCAATGTTCTTCCTGAAAACAATTTACAGGGGTAATTTTTTTAAAAAGTTTAGTATACAAACTCTCTAGGCTTTAATGAGATGACAGATAATAAAGAAAAAAATACAGAGAAATTGAACCAGCTACAACCTATGTACAGAATACCTACAAAAATTCCTACAAAATTATCAGTCTCCACCTAAATTTAGCTGTAGGAAATATCAACAACAGAAAGGCTGGTAGGAAATTTTCTTAGAACTATGAAAAACCATACCACAAGAATTAACCTTAGTATTCAAACTAAATTACAAACTTTCCAAAAAAAGTCCATTTTCACAAATTTTTTTCCCCAAGCAAAACCTTTAGTTCCTCTTCAGAGCTCAGGAACACAAAACCCACTATTTTTGTGGGGTTAGAAAGGGAATGTAAGGATGTGCAACAGTAGGAGACACTGGTCAGCAATATTTTGCAAGAGGTGATAAATAAATAGATAGATAAACACAAAAAACCCCCAAAACATTAAATCACTTACTCTAACATCCTGTTTATATTTATTATCTTGCAGCTTTAAGGAACTCAAAATTTAAATAAGAAGTACAAGAAATTTTTTTACCATCTAAGACTGTTCTCCGCTTATCCCAAGGGCTATGAACGGCTCTTGAATACTGAATATTATAAGTAGCTTAATATTTTGAATAATTTTTGTAGTCTCCAAAACTGTCAATAAAAATATATATATATTTTCTGATTAAATTTCTGATTTAAATTCTTAAATTTAAAATTCTTGAAACTTTATCTTACCTAACTTTCCAAACTTGCTCTTTTACCTTCTCTCTGTGTTTGGGTGCACGTGTGTTTGTATGCGTGTATGTGTGCAGATATCAACATGATTAAACTAAGATGTCTTCTGCTTGTGAGGAAATCTAGATCTCTGCAACAATAAATCCACAAGTGATTTGACTTATCATGCCAAATACCTCCCTGTAACCTTCCTCAAAGCTTAGATGTCATAGAAACTCTGCCATGAGTTCCTGAATTTTGCCTTTTGACTTGTGCTCTCTTATTTCGTTAACAGTCTTGACTGAGACGATTTTTCTCTGGGAGCCAAATTCTAGTCTTTTACAAATTCTGGTCTGTGTAAATCACATGAGAATTCTCTGAACTAGTTACAGATACCTGTCTTGATGCCAAATAACCTAATCCTGACAGTTTGATTAAAAAAAAAATAATTATTACATTGTGTTGCATAAATTAAAATTCACCTGGAAGTACAGAGATGGGGAATAACTCTGTTACAACTTACACTCCCAGTATAGCCATTTTTTTTCATTTTTAGACCTTAGCATTTCCAATAAGACAGGAATAGTCTCAGTCCTCATTAATAACACAATACTTTATTTATATCCAGGAATCAAAGGCCCACTACAGATGTCCTGGACTTACCAAGTTGCTGTCTTGCTAGGGCAGACAATCATGTGGTGTAAATCCAAGAGAAGGAATGCATAGGAGCATCCAGTTTCTTTGGTGCACAGTGCCTCTGATCCAGGTGAAAGTAGAGTATCAAAGTCTATCACCTCCTCAAACACTGGACTTTTAGAGAAAGGGTGGATAGTGAACATTTCAGGTTTTTAAATCTGTTTTTCTTTTGTAATTTGGTTGTTTTCTAGTTCTTACTAGGCAGAAAATACTCCCTGCTCTTTCATGTGGGCCATTGGCTGGTGGCTGACAGCAATAAGAACAGTCTGAAGTTCTTTTATCTTTTTTTTTTATTCTGTAAAGCATTTTAGACTGGCTGCATTTTCCTAGCATAAGTCTCTACATTCATTTGTTTTCTTCATCTTATGTAATTATTAATTATTTGCTTTGAATAATGTGGGGAGAAGACTCTCCATGGGGAGAAAAACTTGTTGATTCTACTGTGGTATGATGAAGGTGTTATTATTAATATTTCTGCGTAGCACTTGTGTCTTCCTGTCACATTTTGAAAACTGAAGTGCCTTTTCTGGAATGCTAATGGAAAAAGAACAAAAGAAAAGCAAACATAACTAAACTGTAAATTACTTTTAAAGTTTATCAAAATATTTGCAGAAAGCTGTTTGCATCAGTAATCTAGCTCAGAGCATTAATCATATCAATGTTAGTCATTGAGCAATGTTTTCCAGTACTGTTCTAGGAATTTGGAGTAGAACCACATATTTTACTGCTTCTCTTGGAAGATTAGGTCAGTTTCTTGAAATATTTTTTTTTTTTCTTTCCTGACTCATCTTTTGAACTTTACTGTAGACTGTGATCATTTAGATGCATATAGTTTTTTCTTTTTTTTTCTTTTTAATGGAGTGACAGCCCCAAGGCCCCCCACATATCTCTCCTTCTATTTCTACTGTAAAACACTCTAAGACAATGGATATTTTTTTGTCTTGACTATAATAACTATATTGCTTTGTTTTACCTTTTAGTTTTCAATCATCTTGCTCAAATTACATATACCAAAATATTTGTTCATCTTTGCACTATCATAATTATTATCTGAGTTTAGATAGACACCAGAGAAGCAAGGCTGAAAAAATAATTTTCCAATTCTCACTCAGGAAGAGTAGATAAATCTGAAGCAAATGAAGACTCATTAACCCCAGTACAAAGAGTCTGGTTTAGTCCTGATCCTGGCTAGAATGATTTAATCTAGAGATCCTTCTGAGACCCTGTGTTTGATTTTTTGGGTTTTTCTCCCTGTACTATACAATATTGTTGTAAAACATATCTTTTAACAAAACAAATCTTCCATAAGGACTATATCCATATATATAGAATGTTCTCATAAGAGAATCCTCTGTATTATGTCATTCCACAGATTCTTATGGATGTGGTAACGAAACTACTTTCTTCCCATTGTATGAATTCACAGCTACAGATAACAAACACAAGTCATCACATGCCATGAACTTCCATAAAACGTGAGCTGAAGTACAAGAGACACTGGATGAGAAAAAGTCCTTGTATTGAAAATCTTTCATCAAAAGCTATCAGAAAATTACAGGGCTGAAATCACTTGTTTCTCATTTCCAAAGTCATGGTATATTTAGTTTTCATTGGAAACAACACAAGTTCATGTGCAAACACAACCTGGCTAGGCAATGCAACACATTTTGTGGAGAAATAGATTGTTAAATATGTACCTGTCAATGTAATGCTGTAAGATAAAACCTTGGGGATCCCTTGCGGCTTCTCCTCTGGATATTTCACTGTTCCAATGAAAACATTAGTTTTGTTTACTTCTTCTCAGACCCACCTCTATATTTTGAAGATTACCAAGGTGACAATATGCCATGCTACATTAATTTAAACTTCTGTCAGATGAAGAAACTAGCACTGCACATGCTTATGATAGTAAGAAGGGGAATAAGATAACATTTCAGGATATCTGTCCCCTGAAAATGCAATTCTTTCTAAACTAAGCAACACATTAGTAAACCACTAGTTTTTAAGGTATGACAAGTGATACATTCTAATAAAGAACATTACTGGAATACAAAGTGTATAATAGAGTCCATTACTACATACATTCATACCATATTAGTTTTTGCAGCATTACTGAAATTAGCATTTTTTGCAATCAAATTCTTTGATTGTTTTTAAGATTAATAACAGATTGTTTAGGTTTTTGTCAGTTTCTGTTTTTCCTGGCATCACTGAATATTGGAACAGAAAGGTTTATCATATTTAAATTTCAGCCTCTAGTGAAGAAGGGAATAAATATACAAGATTATGGAACAAGATTTTATTAAATTTCATCTCGATTTTTCCTAAAACTCTGCAATCAGAAAGTTCAACTAAGGTGGCTTGTAAGGGAAAATTAGAAAAAATGCAATTAAGAAATTAAGACAATTTTAAGGGTATGTAAGAATAAAAACTATAACAGGAATCTGACAGAAGATACATTTGCAAAACAGTTGTTCTGTAAGTCATCCATAGCATAGCAAAAATGTCAGGAAAGAACATCAGTGTGGGAAAGTGAAAGAAAGTAATCAAAGGCAAATGTTCCCAAATGTTTACACTTGCTATTTTGATGTACTTAATTGACTCTATTTTGGTGTTCTCATTGCCTGACAGAGGCAGAAATAACATAATAAAATGTTAATTTCCTAACTACTTGTTACACTTCAGGAGAGAGATAGATGTTCTCACACTTTGTGTCACACATTGTTAGAACAAGATATACTTGAAAAGAGGAAAATGAATTAAATACTCAGAATGCACAGAGCTTCATTTAGAGTTGCTGGTTTTTTGCTGCTTTGAAAGACTAGGGAGATCATCAGTGTTGTACTGTAGACATTGGGAAAACTGGGGAGTTAGGTTGTAACAAAGTGGTAAAATCATGGAGGCAACTTTTTCCCTACTGAACTGTTTTCCTCTTACCTAAATTATAATGGGTAGCATTTCTCATGTTAAAGCTGCATTATTAACTTTGGAAATTAAGCTATTTATTAAAATTATTCAGAGGAACTTACAAAAAAAAAGATAATTATTTTCAAAAAGTCAAATTACAGTAAGATATCTAGTAAGATTCAGGTTTTAACAGCAAATGGTTGGTGATGAAAGTACATTGGTATACTGTAATTTTAGGTAGTGTTTCAGGGCAAGGACCAAGGACTTATTCCTTGAAATTGCAGATGCTGAAAAGCACTTTAATGAGAATAGGTATTTGAAACATCTCTGACATGAGTGTGAGACCTTTCCATCGATGCTATGAGAGAAAATAAATAGAAACTTTATTTTATTCTTGAACAATTACGGTAAAGATTAAACCATTTTTGGCAGCATTTTCATAGCTACAAAGAGTACAGAAATGACATGAGAAGTTAAATGAACACTAGATTGGCCTGTACTTTGAGGGGCAACTGTCCTGGCAGAACAAGACACTTTGAAGGCACAGAGTGAGGGTCCCACTGAAATACAGTTTATTTTGATAAATTAAAACTTGTGTAATAAAACCAGGTTCTCATTCTTCAGCCAATGCATTTCCTTTTGTGTTCTCAATTACCTTTTATGACTTCATGCTACAAAGAAGTAACAAAGATGAATGTTTTGGAGTATTTTGTTTTCTACTCTCTTTTATTTTTAGTCAGTTCTTCTTTCCTTCTCCTTTTCTTCTTTAACCTCTTCCCTTTCTCAAACCTTTCTTCAATAACTTGGATCTCCTTTTTTTGCTCTCTGAAGTAGATATATAAGTCTCAAAATAAATCTGAGATAATCGCTTTACCTTCTTGTACTGGTACTTTTCAGCTGTAGCTCTTTCACCCAGAGACTCAAATAACCAATCATTAAAAACATCCTGCTTGTTTAAAATCCCCACTTAGCTTTTATATAGAACAAAAAGTAGATATAGGATTTTCTAAACTAAATAATTTAATAGACAGCAAGAAAAAAAGCCCACCCACATACACAAGCAACAAACACACTGTAAGGAAGGGGGTAAATTATATTCTGAATTAAAAGTAATTAAATACCTTTTTTATACCTCCTATTATTGTGAAAAAGATGTTTTGATGAGTTATGGTCATTAACCTCCTGTGAAGTAAACAGTTAGATTGATCCTATCAGGATTAGAACTGTTATTTGTAACTAAGCTGCCAAACTAATGAGGTTATTTGAAACCATGACAATACATTTATATTGGTATTTATATACTGTGAATTTCACATGATAAAAGCTCATCACTGGTAAGGAGAAAAGATATTATAAATACTATGAATCAAGAGAGAGCCTAAAAGAAGCTGGTTTTTTTTTTTTTTCTTTCATGAAATTTCTGACCAAGTTAAAAATGGACTGGCAAAGCAGGATCTGATGCTGATCCTGCTCATAATAAAAGACATACTTCCTTAGGGCCAGATTTCAGCTTCTGATTTTCAGCTTCCTACAGTACAGCCAAGATCAAAGTAGGATTATTATAGCACCAATAGTAGATAGCAGGCATTAGAAAATTCCAGAAACAACAGTCATTATACACAGGACAGACAATTCATCTTCTATATGAAATAAAAAGTATAAAACACAATATTTTTTAAAAATTGAAATAGGGTCAGACAGGAAGTCTTATATGAACTTTTGCACTCAGACCATGAAATATAATCATAGATTATGAAAGAACAAAGCTCACATGTGACTTCTGTTCATTTCTGCTTTGTTTTCAAAGTGCTGCTGGCCAAGAAGGTAACAGAAAGGCACTGAGAGAGTTTTGTTTACATAGGAGAAATTTCCTAGCCAGACTAATAAAATTCTGTTTGGACACTTTTATTGAAAATGTGACCTTATATAACGATCACTTAAACTGCTTCCTACCTGATGTAAATCAAGGTGAAAAGAAATATTGCTCATATCAGTAAGGTATTTTACACAATGTCTATCACCTAAACCTTAAGGACAGTCCAAATGCCCCTGCTCACCCAGTGGGAAACAGAGCTATCTAGGGTAATGCTCTTTCATCACAAATTTGTCTCCTGGGAACACTGCATTTGCCATGAATTAGGAAGGGGAAAAATCACAGTCATGCCCAGTGACTTGTCTGTGGTGAATTGTAACTTTGTGACATATTTTTTTGTGATTCTTCTGAGGTTTAACATAGTTGAAGAAGAGATTAGCTCAGAACTTGGTATTTATACGAACTGAAGATTTTATGCCTATTTTTTTTTTTTTTTAATGTATTCAGGGCCTAGAAGATTTTCTCCCAATAGGTGTGTCTCTTCTTGGACTGTTCAGAACACTTCAAGAATTCTTCAATTCAGATTAATATTCTCCATAGGTACTCCTTCTGTTTAAATAATTAGTAATGTTGAATTCTGAGCCAAGAAATGTGATGGTTTTGTTTCCTCTATTCCTTTCCAATTTCTCAACATATAGATACAGGGCCTGGATGGGTAAGAGAAAGATCTTTCTATTGTCCTTCTCTGTTCTTCCCCAGAACTATTCCAGAAAAAAAGGAAGATGGCCTACTGAGGGCCAAGAGAGTCTAAATGTAGTTACAATGACAGCTAGTGGGATGTAACAATGTGCATAGGACTGATAGAATACATTGCCCAAAAAAGCTGTTGTATGTAAATCTACTCTGTGAAGGAATAGTGGAGTGTTCACATGCAGTTTCTGTTGTGGTGTCATTCCAAAAGCCCCAACCCATTAGGATTTCTTTCACTTATGGCATTATTGTTTCGTTTTGTTTGTTTTTTTTTTTTTCTTTCAATGTAGACCTTCCCTATTCAGCAATATTGGAACTTATTCATTATTGGACTGTTCTGTAAAACAGTAACAAATCTGTTTATGCTAAGAAGTACTTCAAAAATATTTGTTTTGGAGAAGCCAGTCCTCATAGTATGTAGCTATCCTCAACTTCATGAGAGAGGATATTTTGTAAGAACTCTGTGAGAAAAATGCAGAACAGCAGATAGGTAAAAATTCTCCCAAACCAGTAAAAACTTTTTTCTGAGCTTGGCTTCTCTTGATACAAAGAATCAGACCCAGTCATTTAAACAAATTTACAGGAAAACTAAGGCCAGCCCATATTTTGACACAAGCTGTAAAACCACCCACTGCTCTCATTGTATCACACGTCTTTGCTGCACTGAATCAGCAGCATCTCTTGTCACTTTTTCAGAAAATGTCTTGCTGCTGCAGATTTTTCAACAGAGCAAGGTATGAGCAAGGGACAATGAGAGGGAGGCTTTTGAAGAGTTATAAAAAGTAATCTAAAACAAAAGGGAGATCAACAAAAGAAGCTAGAAGAGAATACAAAAGTGAAGGCATAGGGTAGGCTGGTGGGAAATAAAGAAAACTGCACATGGGTGGGTAATGAATAATTTTCTGACAGTTTATAAAAATAGGTAGTGAATCTCTAAAAGAATCATGATTGAGGCAGCTGAGGAAAACTCTTGTACATTTATGCATGTTATTTGTGAAGGAATGTAAAGAGAAATTACTTCATTTCAGACGTTGAGGCTCCCTAAGACTGGGGTAGCCTCTCCATCTGTGTGTAGCATCTCTGTGCAAAATACTGAAAAATTAAATTGAGTCCAGAAGCAGTTATTCTCTGTTACTCTGCTATTTTACTGGGAAATGTTACTCTCTTAATAATTGTAACACAGACGGGTAATCAGGAAAATATTTTTATAATTCTATTTTTAAGCATAGAATCTTGTTAGTTTTTTGTTCTTAATAAGAGTTCAAAAGCAACCCTTCTGAAGATGTCTACAACTTTATCACAGAGTTACTACATTAACTTGTGAAATTTACCTTATCTTTAATTTCTCAAGTTTTCCTTCTATCAAAAATCTTGAACTTTAAAGATGTTAGGTCTCATTGTTCTTCAGTGTTGCTGGCATGTTTGTTCTATGCTCTTTTAAATTTGTTCCATATTTAGCTTTCCCTGAGGAACTGAATGAGAACCCCAAAGGTGCTTTGGTTATTCTGAGGAATATCAGAATCATATGTGGACACTGGATTACATGAGACTGAGGACAGCAAAGTGAAAGAGGAATCAAGTGAGGCATCATGTACACGATTGAGTACGATCTTGAAAGCAACGTTGCAGCACTACCAGTGAACTTGCAAAATCTGACAGAAGATAGGGGCACTTTCAGCCAGTGAGGAGCACACCAGTCTTTTCTACATGTCCTCTTTCCTCGTGCAACCCAGAACTGATCTCCTGGCAGTACTGAACACATATCAGACCTTTATGTTATGCCAGGAGTTAGTACACCCAGGAGCAAATGCTGAAGTCTATTACATAGAGATATTGCATCCCCAAATTGTATTACTGAAAGGATTGACCTTCATGGCTAGGATATAAAAATGGTTTTAATTTTAATATAGCGTCTTTCAACGCATCTTGGGAACCTACTTACAGGATGCTTCAGAGTATGTACTTTGACAGTTGGTGTTCTTTTTGAGCTCTAAGGTTTTCTCTTTCATCTTTCTCTATCTTTTATTACCACTTGCTTTATTTAAATTATGCATATGAGAGAGACAATGGTGCCTTCTGAAAGAGAAAACCATACAATACCTTCAGCTAACAATGCCACATGATCCATAGTTTGCTGTCAGTTTTTCTTTACCGTGCATATTTCGTTATACTTGTTACATTGTTTTTTACCACTAGTTCTAGCACAGACAGGAATTTAAATAACTGCTAATTTAAGAATGTATTGAGTCCCATTTACAGCAGAATAACAAACACTTGCTTGAAACTAAATATCTGCTAAGTGCTGTTGTGTAGCTGTGTCTGAGGCTGATCTCTTTGTTAGACTTCTTTAAAATGCTACCTAGTAATTCAAAGAAAAGCATGTTCTTTCAGGGCAGAAATTTGAAAAATTAAACTCTAACATAGCTAAAACGAGAGAGTATTCCTGAACAATGAGTGTATTAAAAACAAATGGGGTCTACTAGCACTTATTCAGTATCTTAAATTCTTGATGCAATATGGCATGTTTTGATTATTTTTTCTGTTGGGATGCGCTTAAATAAAATTATTTATGTCTTGGAATTCTCAACATTACTGACATCAGATGAAGAAAAAACCCCAAATTCTCAGTAACACTAAAACAGCATTGAAACCATCATAAAGTGGTGCTGGAGCAATGGAGCAATGAGGAGTCCCCAGGAACAGAATGAAAGTAAGAGTCTCCAGAACACAATACTATATATTGTTTGTTTGACAACCACTTGTTCAAACAGATTCAAGCAGAAACTGTAATAGAGTATAAGGTAAATTAATAACTTGGTGGTAGCTGATAGGATTAAAATACAACCTCGAGTTACCTAAGATGACTAAAAAACACACTCACATGGAAATTTATAAATGTAAATGATAGTATAATGAACTGCAATAAGACTGCCACATGCACATTCAGACTTTTGTTACAGAAACATGAATAACAAATCACCTGTTTCAGTATCATTTTTGTTACCTTTTTTGTGTAAAAGACTGTGCTTTCCTTTCCTAAAAGGGGTGCCAGCTTTGTTAGATGCCTGTCACCCTGTTCTGAAGAATGGTAATAAAATCAAATGTCTCAAATCAGTGCATTGACTTGCTCTTGCACACTGGGTGAAAGAGCACTGCTTTAGAGACAACTTTATGGGATCAAAGGCATATGAGTGTTGCAAATATGAATTATAGGAAATAAAAGCTGAGAATGCTTTATTTTTAAAAATAAAAAATTAGTCTCTGGAATTCTTTTTTGTATGAAAATTGTGTAATTTCAATTTTATGCATATGTGCTGGAAAATACACCATCATGTTTGTAAAGAGCAAAAAAAGAAGGATACAAGTCTGTTTGTGTCATCTGTTTTGATTCTAGCTATAATACAGGATGCAAATACCATTATTGCCTTCCCGTCTTTGACTTCAAGTGGCTCACTCAGGTTTTTATTATGTATTCATTAACTTCTCTGCTAGTCAGATAATTTAGTTTTGTGGCCCTGGTTCTCCCTTTATTCATGCTGTGAACTTCCATTTATTGGTTATAGAATAGGCAATGAATCAGAAGTCATTTCATCCTTAGAAAAATGAGATCAGCTCCTTGAGTTCATTTCTGACTTCTTAGATTTTGAGCAAATCTTAAAGAAGGAAGACAATTAATGTCCCAAAAGTCAAGAAGTAATTAGAACAGAGATTGTTTCCAGTCTGCTGGTTGTCTCAGAAACACTTAATTACTTCATGACATCACAAAGGAAATGATGGTGGTGCATTATACAATTGGAGTGTTATCAAACTGTTTATCTATAATTATTTTTTGTTATTGAATTAGAGAAATGTAAAATTTAAAACAAAAATTAAAATTGAAAACAAAATCTAAACAACTGTATGGATATTTTTGAAAGGTTGAATTCTTACTACAGTATTTCAGAAACTGTACTTATGTTATGAGAAGTTCCTCAAATAGTCTAGGTTTTACTCAGCAACCCACAGTGAGATGTTGATAAAACCTCTTACACTCTTTTTGTGTTTTACATATTTGGAAAGAAAGTTCTTTCATTTTTAACTCTACAGAGTTAGATTTTAATGTCTGGAGGCAGGAACTCTCTCTTATTGCACACTGGGTGTGACACTACCTATCCTGTTTACTCTCTGTGAGGCATACCGTGGTACACAAAATTTAGTAACGATAATACATTTTTAATTAAAACAACTTAGCCTTGCTTACTTGTATATATTCCACATCACATAAACTGGGAACCTGAACCATTGCAAAGTGAGGTGATGGGAATGTAAGCATCTGCTAACATAAGTGTTATTCTAAGAATGTTGAAACTTAATTGCATAGACCAAGTTTTTTATGCAAAACCTTTCACGCAACACTGGCATGACAAAAAATAGGTGATGAGAACAGGCAATATAAGGTGGAAAGACATATAATAAGGGCAAGAAAAGAGGGAGAAACACATGTCAGCTCAATTTGTGAAGGAAAAGTAAAATAAAAGAGCACTAATGTGAAAACGTAATCAAGAAAATTAAAAGGACTTGAAATCAAGAAAATTAAAAGGTCACAGTTCATATGATGTCATCCATAAATTTTTTGCATAATATTTTGAAACTTAGTTTAGAATCCTTATAACCACTTTTGAAGGAATTCTTAGGTGATTACAGTTCCACTCTGAATGTACTTACCAACATCCATGAACTGCACCCAAGTTCATTTCATTGGGGCACTTGCTGCTTATGCTGAAGAATCTTGTGTTCAGAAAATCAGTCATGTTCACAAAGCTCAGAAAAACCAAAATCTTTTTCCAATTCAGCACTTGCAGACTATTTTTAATCTTTACCAATATATGGTAATACCCCATAAATCAGAAGTGATGAACAGATGCATTTTGGGCTGTGTGCTGAGGGCACTAGAAAAGGAAAAACAAAGTTGCCAAGTTGCCCTGTATTCAGAAGCACATCTAAGTCAGTCTCATCTTCCAATGAAATGTAGAAATGTGTACCTTTTTATAGCTATGGAGCTATGGAGCTCCCTGGAACTCTCTTCACAGTGCTGTCTCCTGCCCTCTCTGCTGCCGGATTGCTGAAGTGTGCTGCACATGTCCTGTGATTCAGCAATGTGGATGATGAGACAAGTGACGGGGAGCAGGGGTGGTTTTGTGACCATCTTACTCCAGGATGCCAAGGAAATGAGCTGAATCTGTGTTTGGAGCAAGGTGGGTGTATTGCAAGAACACCGATGGTCTGTGTGAGGATCGTTGGGTGTACAGAAGTCACTTTACCTTGTCGTCCTCACGGGGAGGGACAGGGGTTCATAAGAGCATTATTATTAGAAGCAAAAAGTTTATACAGACAAGTTGTGATAAGAAAAGTGAGGAGAGAAGCCCGAGTTCTTAGACAATTATTAATGGAAAGGATGGTCTAAAATTATGGCAGTTAACCTGCATATTGTTATGTTTAGAAGCCGTGGGGAAGACAGAAAATGGTTCTGGGCATCCTACTTTAACAGAGCTAAGCAGTATCATCTTCACTATTCATTCTGCCAGCTGCCAGTTGTTGGTAGGGGATAGCTTTTTAACAGGCAAATACTCCTACAGCAGCCATAAAGGTGCTCCCTGTGGAACATGGCAGAACATGTCAGAATTTTTTGTGAAGGAAAATGAAAATATGGGAATAGACCACAGTCTGAGAAATATGATGGGTACTGGGGAGTAAACTGTCACACTAACATTTTGTCTCATTTGAAAACAAAAATCCATGTGAATAAGAGAGTAAAATATGCATTCAGAAAAGGGTAGAGTTTTAGATCAAGGCTCCCATTAGGTAAAGCATCTCTACAAGGTAACATCTGAAGGCATGCTTAAAGCACACATTCTGAATAACAATAGACCTAAAGTTGTGGCTTATGGGTTTTTATTCTGATTAAAATTTTTATTCAATAAGTATTTATGTCAAAGCTAAATGCTGGTGAATAGACATGCCTTATAATATGACAGAGGTTGAATGTAAGGTGGGGTATGATGGACACGTGCTGTGGGGGTCCCACTGTGAACAAATTCAGAAAAAAGTATAGGTTTCTGGCTCCTCCATCTTTCTGAGTTCATATTATTCTAGGAGAGGGAAGACCTTGCCTTTCACAAAGCTACCACCATTTCTCTTTGGGAGGCAGCTGCTTTGGCTCATTGTGGACTCAGAGTGAAGCACACCCATGTCTGGCCACAGAAGCCACCATGGCTTTCAGCTGCGATTGTGAACCCTTTCTCTCCTCTGCCTTCTGCTGCCTCTTTCTCTTCCTTCTGCCTAACTTAGCACAGCTTTCAGAAGGAAAATTTGGTGCTTCTCTGGTGAAATACGACAATTAGAGTGTGAGTAGTGAAAGGAAAACATTGTTTCTGAGAGCCTAAGAAGGTTCTCCTGTAAACAGTTAAACCACTTATACCTAATTCTGTTTAGAAGGGTTCAAGTGAAAGGAAATACCTTTCTTCAATCCTCAAACGTGGCTTTTTTTGCTGAAAGGTGAAAGGTCAGGTACATTTTACTGCTTTCCTGTGTCCTTGCAGAGGTGAAGATATAGGATGTTGTGAGGAGTATTTTGTATATAGTTTTTCTCATATTAAATTGATGGTATTTTTATACTACTGTATACAGTATACAATGGTATGTAGTATTGTACTCTGTATATTTTTCCTGTGTCAGAATATATGAAATATATATTGACCTTGGGAATATCTAGAAAAATATCTATATTTTTATTCATTTTTCTCTTAATCCACAATTGTGTCAATCCACAGAAAATTTGCAAAATGTCACTCATGCAATCACATGTACATCTCACCAAGCAATAGTAGATACTATGTGGAAAATATTTTTAATTTCATATCCAGTGTTTTTTTATTGGAAGTACAGATGGTAATTTGAAAAAGTTTCAGGAGTATCTGGATTAATTTTTATAGCCATGGTTACTTAGGTAAGTTATAGATAAGATACTC